>CM056205.1:54492576-54664178 GCA_029692085.1 Gymnothorax javanicus | reverse complement strand
GTTAGTCAGTATAATGATGGGAGTGCAGGCAGGGCAGAAGCTGTAGTCAGTAATAGAGTAATAGAGTAGGATGTGGTCTGAGTGTTAGTCAGTATAATAGTGGGAGTGCAGGCAGGGCAGAGGCTGGAGTCAGTAATTCAGTAATAGAGTAGGAAGTTGTGTGAGTTTTAGTCAGTATAATACTGGGAGTGCAGCAGGGCAGAGGCTGGAGTCAGTAATTGAGTAATAGAGTAGGATGTGGTGTGAGTGTTAGTCAATATAATAGTGGGAGTGCAGCAGGGCAGAGGCTGGAGTCAGTAATTGAGTAATAGAGAGGGATGTCAGTGTTAGCTGTGCAGGCAGGGCAGAGGCGGTAGAGTTAGTAGGATTGGTCAATATTATTGCAGCAGGGCAAGGCTGATTATTGAGTAATAGAGATGATTGCTGTGAGTGAGTAATTGGAATGAAAAGGGGAAGCGTGGAGTGAATGCAGTGAACAACAACACGCCCAGCACAGACAGACAAGAATCAAAACTAGAGACAGAAGGGTAGGGGCAAAACATGGACACAGAAGGATCTAACAACTATGATGTATTGTTAAATTGAAATTTTTTGCAAGATCTGATCCTTCCATAATACACTGGCTATTTTGTGAAAAACGGAAGGAAGTCATCATTTGACACATTTTGTGATCTTTGCACCGATGTTATCAAAGACAAGACTGCTGTAGAGGACAGATGTCATGATAATATCATGACAGATGGAGAAGTTGTCACTCATTTGTCTGTTGCAATCAGCACCAAAGACCTATGTGAACAATGCTGTTTAGGATTTCGAACGGCTGGACATTCTGAGAAAGACAAACCATCATTTTGGTCATTTTAATTCTACTTCTTACCCAAAAGTTAATTTCACAAACTGCACTGAATTGCACGGGTTGCTGATGAAAAATGTCAATTGTAATAGTGAAAAGGCAGCGATTTTACCGGCCAAAATTAGAATCTTGCGTTGATTCTGCAAACCATTAAACTGAAAAATTTTGTAAAAGATACCAAAACGGGACATTAAACTCTTTACCCACCAGTGCCATAGTTAGAACGCATAAATTACAGTCCAATTGAATACACTGCGAGCCTTTATCACTGTTTGTGTCAATACATCAAATTGATTACAAAAAAAAAATTCTGAAGACGGTACAATTCTCTGTGCCACACACACCAAACTCTCCAAACAAGCTACACTCTCCTGAGCTGAGCCACACACACCAAAAGTTCCGAGCTCATTACACCCCTCAGTACTGCACACACCAAATATCCTGAGCACATTACGCTTCTATGTCCTGCGCATGCCAAACAACCCCACTTCACTATAAAGAGAAGAAAGCAGATGTCAGGTTTCCTGAGCATGGAGACATCTTGCAACGGAAATGAGGGCAGGTAGAGAAAACAATCGCGGGCATTAGTTTTCAGATTGCTGATTCCCGCCGTGTAACGGGGCTTCCACTTTTATCCCGCGCTGCCATGGGAAATGGGCCAACAGCGACATTCTGCTCAGCGCATTCCCCGGCTCTCAGGTCATGTTTAACTTTAAACAATATTTGGAAAAAAAAAAAAAACTTTGTCTTTAGCAAGGGGAGCACAGTTGGTAGCAGTTCTTGTACACCACAAAAATGAAGCTTCTATCTGGCTTCCGCTGCATCAGAAACTTTTTTTTTTTTTTGGAATGCAAGGAGTCTTTTTTCATCATAAAATTTGTCATTATTCTTATTTAAATTTGGCTTATCCAATCTAATCCAAATTTGGGATGTCCAGCAGCAAATTACCAATAAGCTTGTTCGTACACAACCAGCTCTGAATTGTTAGTCCTAGCCAGCACAGAAGTGTGTAGAAAACCTACACATGTGCTGTCTCTGAAAGCAATCAATGAGCACCCCATGGCCAACAGGAGGTGCTAGAGCAATGGACTGAGATCCTCCTATATCCTTGACCAGCACAAAACCAATTTTTAAATAATGCTCTCCTGAAACTACTGGCCGCAGTCGGTGCCAGCCCAGCTGGACTCATCCAAGGCCGTGGTGGTCACTCGCTTCACAAGTGGCTCCGTCATAGACTGAGCGAACCCGTTAGCCTCAGAGAAGACATATAACTTTGCCCTATAAAGTCTTTCTCGTAATTCCTTCCTCGCTGACTCATGTAAATTTGACACAGTTCACCAAAAATATCAAGTGATGAACAGACGGACAAAAGACTGATGACAAAGGGTGAGAAATCAATTTGTGAAAACAATACATACAGAACAACTGCTGTATATTCACAAGTGGAAAAATATATCTATTCTGGGGTACTGCAGTGATTGCTAAACAGACATTGAAATTAGGTATGTCATGCTCGGTCCGGAAGTAAATTCTCGTTTCATTATTTCCACTCACATTTGAGAACTCACTTTAAAACAATTTCTGGTCTCTAATGGATTTAATCTACTCTGGGATTCTATGCTGTAAACCAATTTTAAGAACTGTATGGTTACAAAACCACTTTAGGCAATATTTTACTTAAAACGTCGAAGCATTTGACAGTCTTCTCTATATCCTTATTCCACAGAGACTAATCCAGGAGCATTTCAGCACACCAAAGGCATTTGATGTCGGGTTAATTAACATAATGTCCAAAGCGCATGTTAGTCTCTCTTTCGCCTTTTGCCCGTAGGGCCAGCTCATACATACTCACTTTGAACTTCTATGCAGTCGAGACTCTTTGTGACATAATTTGAAAAGTGTCTGATTTCTACACTGATTTGGTTTCGGAAAGTTACCATTAAGTTTCATCACAGGAATCTAGTGATGAAGTGAAGCTTCCTCTTTCAGCACAATCATCTTTGATCATCTATTTTTAACAAAAAAGCAGCAGAGCAAAAACAAGTGGTAAAGTGCAGTGGTTCGACAGTTTCTGATTTCACCAGCTTCATTTATTTGAGGACCGACAGTATATAAAAAAGTATGCTTGTGCACGCACACACACACACACACACACACACATGCAAAAACACACACATGTATGCATGCCCACATGCACAAGCACCCTTAAACAATACAGTTCTCTAGACGCTGATTTTTCAAATATGGTAAGTAATTAATTTAATGTCAAATGTCGAATTCATGCTGCCATTTTGGCCTGGTCTCCCTTCAAAAAGAGATCGTTGATCTCAGTGGGACTACCTAGTAAAATATGGGTTAAAAAAAAAAATGTACTGCATCATAGTGAAAATGCCACTTGAGCTTGAACAGAGTCACTCCATAAATGTATTGCATTGGATTTCTCAACCCTGCCCTGTCTGATCTGTCCAGCCAGTGTGCACATCTGGCGACAAGCATATACACTCAGTTGCCAAATTTGTTGCAGATTTAAAAATTTGTTGGTGATACATGTGCCAATTACCCAGCTTACAACCACAGAACTGCCAAAACTTCCTCTTTCCTCGGTGGAGTCGTTGCGTGTGACTGCAGCAGTTTGCAGCACTCGCGGTTAGCTGCAGCTGAAGGAAAGGTGTTACCTCTTTCCTGTATTAATTGAGGTTTTGACACTTCTGTGCTTCTATGCATTACCACCAACGATGTCAAATGTGTTTGCGTGAACCAGATTCATGTTCAATCAGAACAGAGATAACATGGACTTTGGGCAAATTTTTGTTTTTAAAACAGCATCACATTGCTATAGTTATGGCGTTAAGGTTCAACAGTACGTAACACGATAGGTTCTCAGCTATGAAGGAACTTCCTCTTCAGGCACAATTATAGCAGGAATATATTTGTGGCAAAGGCTCAAAGCACAAGCAGGTCAAGCCAGTTTATATTTTTCACAGCTAGAATCTCAGTCGCGAGTAACTTTCCACTCTCCATTGAGAGCCCACCACCCTCACTCACCACTAGAACATCTACTCCTGACCTTCGTCGTCATCATTTTTCTCACAGAAAAGGGGCTGTTAGTGGGAGGATTGGCTTTTGCTTGCCGGTCATGCATCATATGTTAATGATTGACAGTGCTTTGTGCAGCCCTCATCGGTGACTGTGTTGTGGTGTGGACTCAAGCGCTTCTCTGTGTCATTTTTTAAACTCTATTCTATCTTCTCATCACCTTTTGTCTTCTTTATGAGGTGAATGGCAGTGATACTGTCTAAAAGGCTTCTGCATAAGGTGCACAAACAGTGCCCATACATCCATACATACAGTGTGCATGGAGCTGAGAAATTCTTCAGCAGCGTGGCAGTATGCATGGCTATGACGCACATGTCGAGCTGTACATTCTTCTGATCTCCTGTTGACTTGACCTTGAGCATTTTACCGAGGCGGTATAAGTATGGCACAAGTATAACCATGTTACTGAAGATATGGCTTCAGTCCATGTCCTGTGTGTGATTTATGAAATGTGAAAAAAATGAATTAATCTTTCAGTGCTCCAATGGCTGTTGGGCGAGAGGAAGGCAGGAGTACTCACCTCAGTGAAAATAGCGGCTCCGTTTATGGTAGTCAGCAACTTCACGCGCCCCAGCAACCATCCGCGCTGCCACCGAATTTGACTGACGGCACAGGAAATGATTATTTTTCTCAGTTGTTGTCAGTTGACAAGGAAGGAAATACGTCACTACGCGTCTGTAAATTCCATTCAGCATGGCAGGCTGTATGAGTATCACCCACGAGACCAAAATGTGCTCCTTTCATGACAAAAAAAAATCGATTTAGTTCTCTTTAAAAATGATCCCTCTACCGTTTCCAAGAATCAGCCATAGCATCACTGCAGCATGTGTGTTAGGCTACTGACTGTCTGAAGATGCGTCGCTATCACAAATACATTTCAAAAGTGGGGGTTTGACTAGATCAGGGTAGCATTTCAGTTATGATAGAAATGAGCCAAACAGTGGGCATCTGTTACTTCATCTTTCTGCACTGCGCTAAGTTTGACATATTGGGGAAGTGAGAGAAACTTTACATGCAGGATATAATCTTACATTCATATCAAGAGAAGTATTCAGGACTTTATCACGACTGACTAAAGCAATGCCCATGGGAGACTTCATTGGTTTTGTGCAAACCATTTGAAAGATGTTTATCTTTGCTCATTTTTAATTACATTTCTAATGGTGTAAGTACACGAGGGAGCATGGATGCATTCCATTCTCCCTGTATAGATTCGAAGTTAGCCTCATTAAGTGATCCTGGCACCTTTTCTAGAGATAAAGACTGGGTTTGTCTGCATCTGTATTGTTGATGGTAGGCCATAATCAACCCCCAAGAAAGGTGGCCAGAAAATGACGTGATACATCACTGGGCATTACTTGAACTTTGGTGAGTTCTTTCAATTAGCACCTGCTAAATCCAAATTTGATCTTTTCCAGTTGCAAAAGTGCGCACAAAGGGGTGAAATTAGACTAGTTGATGATGGGATTTTGTTTGGATTTTCAATACAAAATGTCTAATCAACTGCCATATCTTCTCTCATTATCAGAATCACTGTCATCACCATCATCAAGACCATTTGCAGATGAATGTTCTGAAGCGGTGATTTTTCGGATGGTACAGACTGTGCAAGAGCACAGGTCAGTGCAGGACAAATCGGACAAACAGGAACTACAGGTAGCAATCTCACAGTGGCTGAATTCACAAGAACAGAGGACGAAATTCAGAATTTCATCTGGTGCTGGCCCTATCGTGCTCCGCTGAATTAGCAGCTCTCCCTGTGACTCAATCCATTCCCTGCTGGACTGGGGGTGTCCACGTGTGCCTCCTGAGCAGACCTGTGAACCGCAGCCTGGAAGTGGCACCTGAGTATATGCTGGTTGAGGGCATCTTTGTTTGAAGGTAGGACTTCCTCTCTTGATGCTTGGAGGTAGAATAGCCAGTACCTGGCCTCGTTGATGTCATCAGTACTACTCTGTCCATAAAGTTCTCAAGTATACTTTTCCAACTTTGTACAGAGGGAGGCGGGAACTTTGAAATCATTCCCAAGTTCTGTGAAGGCTTCCCTGTCTCTCACTATTGAGGACCATCTCAAATGGTCGCTTTTTGCCCTTTCCAAGGAATGCACCAGTAAAATCACAACCTATTAACTCATGTAAGCCAACTAATACACGGCACACAGAAAGCCCAAGAGCACCATAAATATCATGCATTGAAATAACTCTCGACCACTGATTCAAACCTGTCAGGAGGTAAACCGCTACTGGAGTGCACTCCTGCAAAGTCAGAAGAATGATGGCAACATTTGAGTCGGGATTCTCGACTATCACGCTGGAATAGGTAGTGGCAGCATACTTGCAGTGCAGTGCTAATCGTGTGTCTGCCTGCTCATGACTTGATTCCAGTTCGAGTACAACTGAAGACATGCCATGTACTATCCGATGACACAAACTGCTGACTGTTACAGTTCATACAGTTCAACATGAACCACACTGATGTTTGGCCTCTGGCTGAAAAGAAGCTTCACCAGACCATCTTCACTGGCTCTGTTACTCAGGTAGTTGGCCCACTGGACAGGAACCCTCTGATTGGCGGAGAGTACGTTTCTTCATTGGGATCCCCTCAAGGGCCTCTTCGTACATTCCAATGCCTTGATACTGATGCCTGGGTATCGGTCAGTGACAGAATCCACACAGGTACATTTGTAAACACCAGCGAATGATAGAATCACATCCAAACCTGACTGAGTCAGTGTATCGAATGTTGCAGGAAGTGGTTTGGCAAGCGAATGGAAGACAACCATATAAGAACTGGGATGATCAATGACATAGCGAAAAGAACTGGATTGTGCAAAGCTCCCTCTCTCGTGGATTATTCGGCTTCAACATGCGGTCATGGTAAAACAAAGCATGTAGTGCTTTAACCAGTTTCGATGCATGTGGTTCATGTGTCAAAATAGTTACTTACTGTTGCGCTGTTGGCTGTGAAAACTATGCAGACCATGCAGAAATATATTTCTTCATTCTCTCTAAAATGGTAGTTTTACTGATATTTATGGATAAATATTTGAGTTTTTGGTTATATCTTGAAAGCTTTCACTTTTAAGTATGTCCTTAGCTGAAAAAGTTCCCTATAGCAACTTTTTTTTTTTTAAAAAGATTATTTATTTCTGAAAAGGGGTGTTTACTAAGTGTTTTGCCATGACCAGAAGCTGGTGCCTATTGACCATGGCAGAATGCACCAAGAATAGAGAGTGAGCAGTCTAGTTTTTTTTCTACATCATTGGGGCTGATCTTTCTGGAACTTCTGTCACACGGCACAAGACACTTTTATCTTCTATGACTTGCAACAGCTTTTTTTTGTTCGTTTTGACCGGGGAGTTGCCATTTGAAGCAGCTAATGCAAATGGCACCCTGCCCAAGAGGTAACTCAGAAGCTGTTTCATATCGATGTTACAACTTCTGCTGATGATAATTAAGAGTGCAAAAAGTGTCAGGTCTGCTTCCGGGTATACTGCTTTGCTAACTTTGGTGGTTACCTTCAAGGTGCCAGGTTTGGAGAATGTCTTTAACCTCTTGCATCCGGGACTTGCCTTCGGAGGGATTATAGCCCGGCTCTCACCTTGTTCTAAAGCGCATTACCTTTCCAAAGCCGTTCCCATTTATGTTTCCTAATTAGCAACTAAGTGCTAATTTGTTCAGTTATGAGGATCTATCGGTAAAATTACTGCCCATTTCCTCTCAGCTTTCATTATTGTTCATTGCAATAGTCATCAAGCATTTTCCTATCCGCATTAATGGTGACATAAAATGTTAATGTCTATCGAAGCTCATGAATTCCTGTAGCTCACAAAACGGAATTTTGTTTTCTGCGTCAGTGTCCCATTGGCTTGATATGCCTAAGAAAATGTTTTTGAAAATGCAATTTTGCCAGCTCAGGTCCACTTGTTAAGTTGACTTATGTAAAAATAAAACTCTATCTACAACCAGTGACGTTACCGTAGAGCAGGTTAACTCTCAACCTGTTTCCGATTAAGAATCGCACAATTAACTGAATTACAATGTACTTTACCAAGCACACAGGCTACCAAGAAGCTGCGTGGCCATTAATGGTTAAGACTTATAGGTTTGCGTTTGCGTTTCACCAGCCGCCACTGCAAGTGCGACAGTTTTTCTTGACTCATTGACCTTCTCTGTGAGCAGCATAATCCTGTGTAGCTGTAGTCCATCCCAGAAACATCTTACTCATCAGTGGCAGCTGGTGAACTGGCAACAGGGGAAGCTCAAACCGATCCCTTCAAAATATTGATTCGACGTGACCTTTTTTTAATCATTCATTTAAATTACCATCACAGAAACTCCGAAAACTCTCAACATTATCAGGTGTGGTCAGTTTTCATGAATAATGCGTACCTGTTAACTCTCACACATTCGGCGTGAGTTTTATTGGCATATTTACGTTCCCTGCTGTAGTCAGCAATTATTCAATCAACGCGTATGTAAGAGATTCTTGCCCGGAATTGAAGTCCTTGTGCATGGAGGAAAATTTGACCCCCTGTATACAGCCTTGTTTGTTTTGAAAAGCGCCTCATGCCTGATGCTCCTGATTTGTGCTAGAAGAATTCGGGTTTCCATGTCAGTTTGCTTAGCCTTTGATAAATTGAATTTCTTTTTTTTCAGCTACCAGTAGTCGTTAATGAGTTAGATATCAGGAAAGTGGAAAATGGATCCAGAAAAGTTAGGAGAGCATTCTAAAAAGGAAGCTGAGGCTTCGTCCATTATGGTTCAAGCCCAGGAAGATGTGAGGGACCCATCCCATGAATCAATTTCTTCATCTAACAGTGCCATCATGAATCAGAATGTAAGTTCAATGAAATGACCAGCTTGTAGATTCCACGGGCCATGGGCTGCTCACCTTCTATCATCAATCAACATGTAAGTCCAAGGTGTGGCCAAATTCATCCAAGAGGATAGAAATACTGTCTCATGCCTCTCATTCTTGTCACTTGTATTGATTGCAGCCCAATTCTGTTGTGTTTTTTTTCTACCATGTCCATCTTTTATCAAATAATTCGTGTGGGCTAGAATGCTCTGTAAGCCTTATCCTGATAACTGTTATAATACATGGATTTAAACAATGACTAGCTACGGTCTTGTACCATTGTGGTTTACTTTCATGACTCATGGATCTCATTTCCCCTCCACGACAAGAAAGCTGAGGCCTTGGACATTTACGGTTCAAGACCAGGAAGATGTCAGGGACCCATCCCATGAATCAAGATTTTCAGCTAACAGTGCCATCTTCAATCAGAATATAAGTTCAGTGAAATGACCAGCTTGCCGATTCCACAGGCCATGGACCATTCTATGTTATCCCTCACAGTTCTCCATTTCCCGTCCAGAACAGGGATGTTGAGGATATGAATCAGGATGAGGAAGTTGTGAGGCAGCCATCCCATAAATCAATTGAAGACCACGATGGAAAAATGATCAGTTACATTTTCACGCTGTGGAGAAATGATGAATTAAAAATTCAAAACGATCTTAGACACAAAGCACTGAAAAAATATGCAAAAAATATAAAAAATATAAAATATTATGATAATATATAATAATATTATACATTATTATAAATATTATAACAATATATAATATATAGATTATACAAAAATGCAAAATTTGGACTCTGATCGTTTTTCCTTTGTGGTCTTCAACTGGTTCATCTGATGACAGCAATCAACAAGTAGGCCAACATGTAAGTTCACTGAAACTTTTTGACATGATGTTAATAGATGACTAGGCATTGGATTCCACTGGTCCTAGACCGTGGTAAAATCCTGTCATCACTCATACATCTCATTTCCCTTTCAGGACAAGGATGCTTGTGGGGCCTTAACCTAATACATCTGCGAGAAGTCTACTG
This sequence comes from Gymnothorax javanicus, assembly GCA_029692085.1. Lineage (NCBI taxonomy): Eukaryota > Metazoa > Chordata > Actinopteri > Anguilliformes > Muraenidae > Gymnothorax > Gymnothorax javanicus. The sequence continues at coordinate 54,654,328 of CM056205.1, read as the reverse complement.
GTGAAGACAGCTGACTAAAAATATTTAACAGGAAAACATGGACAAATAACCAAGAATGCTGCTTCCCTGCGTAAAAAAGCTGATAAATGTGTCGGCTTAACAAGAAAGATTCTGGTAGGTAACCTTAATGAATCATCTCCGAGGAATCACCCATCTTGTCAAAAGAATTACACAGCAGTGAAGCGTACAATACAAGTGCAACTAGCCAAGGATGAGCCACCTCCAAAAAAGGCTTGCATAGAAACGAGGCAAATTTTTCTAGCACAAATCATGAGCATCGGACATGGGAAGCTTTTCAAAACATTCATTTTTAGGGGTCCACCAGTCTTTTTTTCTCCAAACCTCCTACAGTTGGGGTGAAATTTAACCTGACCTTTTCTGCATTACTTTGCTTAACCCTGAAGATTGAAAAATGTTCAAAAATTTTATTTTAAAGAGACCATAAAGGGACATTTTCATGGAAAGCAGTAAACACGGGATCACATACAATAGAAAAGAGCCTGAGAGTGCAAAAGGGGGACTTTCACTTCTCTAACATTGGGCTCAGTAAGCCTACAATGATATGTGGGGATTTCCTCAAGGGATTTGTAATAAACCTTTGGATAAACATACATGCACCATATCACAAATAACCTTGGCCCGCATTCATGGCGCGTATTCATGACACTTGTACATGTTACACTCCTCAGGCCTGGTGCTGTGATCAATGAACACTTTGTTCTGAACAGTGAACATTTTACACGTACACTAGAAATTCCCCTTTCTTTCAACTTGGATTTACATTAATGTGATTTTTATGTAATGAGATAGAAACTTACCCCTGACACCTTCTTAGATTTTCATTTCCTTTGTTGAGAAATGGCAGCTGTGGGTCAATATTTCAATCACGAGATGTGTAACATTCTTCTGGGATGGACTACAGCTACCCAGGATTATGCTGCTCACAGAGTAATGGGTCAAGAAAGACTGTCTTTCTTGATTTATAGTCAGCTTCCAAGAAAACACACCACCTCACCATATACTAGTATTTATGAGTCACTAAATGAACTTTTGGCCTTGGTTTCATTTAGTTAGCTCATGAGCTGATCTGGGTCAGTGAGGAGGTGTGATCATTTGGGGAATCCAGGCGGAGGTACCCCACAACTGAAATTGTCTGGCATCACCGAATCATGATACAGAGGGTTGTACTGAACATTTTGCCATTGGTTTCATTTTATTAGCTCATGAGCTGATCGAGCTCAATTTCTGGATGCTGTATTCTTGACTTTGCTGACCGCACCCACCACAGTGTAACCGGCAGACGTCCATTTCCTTGAACAGAGGTACATATGGAGCATTGTATTACACAGATAAATTGGTTAGCTTTTCAGCTGCCCCCACGGGCTCCTGGTCTATAATGGTGAAGCTACTTATTTTAAGACCACGGAGGCTTTATTTCTTGATGCTGTTGCTTGTCGGTAAGCCCAAGTAATGTTGCGCTGGAATTTTCAAGCTTCTGCTCTGTATTGAGACCCCATTGATTTGTCCAGTCTGTTTTTATACAAGCAACACCTTTCTTTCTGAGTCACTGTTATTATACATACAACAAAGTGAATGTAAGCATAAGTTAGTCTGACTGACTGAAATTCCTGGTTTATGATTATGAGACATTCGTTTGAGATTGCGTGGCCATTTCTGGAATAATGAAGCAATAAGAGAGTAAATCATTGCTCAATACCTAATGAACTCTAATTAATGAAAAGAATGGACCTCACTCAGCGAAAGTGCTGTTTGATCAAATCCAGTGTGCACAGGGTGTTTCCCAGGGCAGGTGATGAAAGACATGTCATCGGAGTGAGCGACACAGTCAGTTACATTAGCACCTCAGCACTTTAGTACTGTGGTTTGTGACTAGAAGGGAGGGGCGCTGAGCACAGCCTGTTTTACCACAGATGAGTGATTTAACCCTGACATGCCTCAGTCAACACGGACTAACCGCTCAAACTTTCAGCCTCCAAATATCTATGCTTTTAACTGCTTCCTAACTGTCATACTGTCTAGATCTAGTAGTGCAGTATCTGGGAACTGTACAATATTTCCTCATAATGTACAGCCGTTGCCAGTTTTGAGAATGACACAAATATTAATTTTCACAAAGTCTGCTGCCTTAGTTTTTAATGATGGCTATTTGCACATACTCCAGAATGTTATGAAGAGTGATCAGATGAATTGCAATTAATTGCAAAGTCCCTCTTTGCCATGAAAATGAACTTAATCCCACAAAAAACATTTCCACTGCATTTCTGCCCTGCCACAAAAGGACCAGCTGACATCATGTCAGAGACTCTCTCATTAACACAGGTGAGAGTGTTGACAAGGACAAGACTGGAGATCACTCTGTCATGCTGATTGAGTTAGAATAACAGACTGGAAGCTTTAAAAGGAGGGTGGTGCTTGAAATCATTGTTCTTCCTCTGTTAACCATGGTTACCTGCAAGGAAACACATGCAGTGATCATTGCTTTGCAGAAAATTGGCTTCACGGGCAAGGATATTGCTGCTAGTAACATTGCACCTAAATGAACGATTTATCGGATCATGAAGAACTTCAAGGAGAGAGGTTCAATTGTTGTGAAGAAGGCTTCAGGGTGCCCAAGAAAGTCCAGCAAGTGCCAGGACCCTCTCCTAAATTTGATTCAGCTGCGGGATCGGGGCACCACCAGTGCAGAGCTTGCTCAGGAATGGCAGCAGGCAGGTGTGAGTTCATCTGCACACTCAGTGAGGGGAGGACTTTTTTGGAGGATGGCCTGGTGTCAACAAGGGCAGTAAAGAAGCCACTTCTCTTCAGGAGAAACATCAGGGACAGACTGATAATGTAAGAGGTACAGGGATTGGACTGCTGAGGACTGGGTTAAAGTCATTTTCTTAGATGAATCCCCTTTCCGATTGTTTGGGGCATCTGGAAAAAAGCTTGTCCAGAGAACAAAAGGTGAGCACTACCATCAGTCCTGTGTCATGCCAATAGTAAAGCATCCTGAGACCATTCATGTGCGGAGTTGCTTCTCAGCCAAGGGAGTGGGCTCACTCACAATTTTGCCAAAGAACACAGCCATGAGTAAAGAATGGTACCAAAACATCCTCTGAGAGCAACTTCTCCCAACCGTCCAAGAACAGTTTGGTGACACAATACCTTTTCCAGCATGATGGAGCACCTTACCATAAGGCAAAAGTGATAACCAAGTTGATTGGGGAACAAAACATCAAAATTTTGGGTCCATGGCCAGGAAACTCCTCAGACCTTAATCCCTTTGAGAACGTGTGGTCAATCCTCCAGAGGTGGGTGGACAAACAAAAGCCCACAAATTCTGACAAACTCCATGCATTGATTATGCAAGAATGGGCTGCCATCAGTCAGCATGTGGCCAAGAGGTTGATTGACAGCAGGGCGAGTTGCAGAGGTCTTGAAAAAGAAGGATGAATTCTGCAAATATTGACTCTTTGCATGAACTCAATGTAATTGTCAATAAAAGCCTTTGACACTCATGAAATGCTTGAAGTTATTCTTCAGTATGCCATAGTAACATCTGACAAAAAGATCTAAAAATGCGGAAGCAGCAGACTTTGTGAAAATTAATATTTATGTCATTCTCAAAACTTTTGGCCATGGCTGTAGATATTTTTCTGTGAACAACAGGAAAATCATAAGACAGGCAACCTGTTACAGTATGGATTTCCTTCCCTTGCTTCTGCCTGTTTTTATTTATGGACACAATTTCAATCATACTTTATCTGTATTCAAAGTCCCACATCTTTTCCTCAGGATTACAATTTTAACAATATACATGCAGAATTCTCAAAAAACTACAACTGAAAAGTCATATGGGCTTCATTCATAAACTAAACAGATATATTGGTCTCCTAACATATTTGGCCTGCTGCTTCAGAGCTGCTTATAGGTTCAATTCTATTTCAAAAGTGGTTTCCTTTAACCAGCCTAGAGGACACTAATCCTCGCTCAGTGTGATGCTAACAGAATCCAACAAGCAAAAAGGACTAAAGAGCTTCGGCAAAAGACATGGTGAGCATATACTGCCATAACTACCGAACACACAACGAGCTACGCTGGCGCAGCATTAGCATTGTGTCTTCATGAAATTACAAACTCCAAAACAATCTGAAACTTCAGGTCCTAACAAAGTGGGCACAGCTCCATCTTTTAGGTGTGACCGTTGAGAATATCCAGCATTGAATTGTGTCCAATGCACGAAGCAGTCCTCAGCAAGATGACGGTAAGACAGAGAAATAGGTTGGGGTTGTACTGCTGAGGAATGCTATTAAAAATGAATTTCAGCTAGTGCCTCTTCACTTCTTCCTTTGGAAGTCCAAACAAATTGGATTTCATATCACATTGGGAAGGGGTATTTAGTGGAGAACGAAATACGAGTGTCAATAGGGGGTCTGAAAGCCAATCATCTGATTGGCCACTAGGTCCCGTAGGACTGGGGACAAACCAAACTAACCAAAAGGGAGAAGAGCAAAAAACCCTATAAGGGCGAATACCCACACTCCAAGAGAAGTGATGTTTAATAACCACCAGTAAAAGGGGAAACAAAATGACAAAAATCTGAGAAAGGGTTAAGGGAAAAAAACCAAAATGGTAAATACAAATAAGGAAGCTATTCCCAACTGTGCTGAAAGACAAAACATAACCACACTGAGGTGTCTAGGTCTGGAGAAACAGAACCTAAAAATGGCACAGCAATAAAGACTGAGACTCAGCTCAGATAACTAAAATTTAATGAATTCTGGACCACTCCCAGAGTAGAGGAGAGTATTGGGTGGGATTGCGGATAGGAGATCAAGCGGATAGGAGATCGGGGTGGGTGTGGTGCTGGACTTGGTCTGTGATTGTGCGGACATTGGGCGCCCCCCGGGTGGCGAGACTCAGGTGGGGCTCGTGTCTCTTGTCGGAGTCCGCGTGGCTCCTAAGCCCCCTGGGGTCCCAGGTGGTGGCTGTTTCTTGCTTCCTTCTTGGAAAGGGGGAGGGAGGGACGTAGAAACGAGGAGAGCTGGGATTGTGGGAATGTAGGAGGTATATATAGGCGTAAGGACGAATAGGAAGGCGCATTGGGAGTGGCCCTGTTCATTAACCTACGTTATCAGGAACTCCCTCAAATAACAGGCTCTGTATATAAATAATGCCAAGAAAATGAAAAAAGGGGAAATTACCTGACTGGGACACAGCCCAGTGTCACAAAAGAAATAGGCAAGGATCAGAGAAACGCCGATCTCGTAAAGGAACTCAATCTGTGATGCCCCTAAGAGGGCGACGCAGGTTTAGTGGACTGAGGGTTGGGAGAACAGAGGTTCCTCAGCCGTAGACCAGGGAATGCGAGACGCAGCTCATCAGAAATAAAAGCCCACAACCCGTACGCAGTCAGGAATAAGCCCCCCACTTGGAACAACCTAGTGAAACAACCCGACCCCAAATGTCCCAAGCAGGGTCGCAGCCCAAAAAAGAAAAACACTGGTCTTAGTAAAGGTCCAGAAAGGACTCCTCAGAACCAACACAACATATGAAGAGAAAACCTTAGATAATTGTCTCTTTCTGGAGATGTATCAATATAGAAAGAACCCACTAAGTAGATGCCGAATTTACAATTTCTTTTGACAAAGATTCTGCCATACCGTCCACAGTCACCTATACCTTATCGGCTTTGTGCTAAGCAAGATTACATAGAGGCACAGACTGGAGGGAAGTTAGTGTTTCATAAATACAGGCTTGCTCAGATAGAGAAGCAATGAAGAAGAAAAGTGTCGAAGTGTCCTTCAGCAAGACACTGAACCCCACACTGCTCCTGATGTGCAGGCTGGCGCCTTGTATGGCAGCCTCTACCATCAGGGTGAATGAGAGGCATACTTGTAAAGCACTGTGGGGTCATGTCATGTGACTAGAAAGCGCTATATAAATGCAGTCCATTTACCATTTTATTTACCACTGAGGAACACCTGCTACCAATGAAGGCATTCCAGTAGGCAGATTGCCAATTAGTGGCCATATCAGGGAGCCGCACCCAGAACAATGACGCACATGCTCTAAGCAGCTGCCTTTTGGGCATAACCCGCTTGATTCAAGGGCGTATAACTAATTGAAGATTAAAATACATTCCCCATTTGCGTTTTCATTTTCAAAAAGTGCCCCGCAATATCACTATCAAAATGAAAACAAACACGCAAATGTTACAATATTGCGCATTCTCGAAAATGCTTTTTCCTTTTCGAGAAGAAAGTGCATTATTTGTATCATCATTAAAATGATAACATAATTTCCCACTTTGCATTTTCATTTTCAAGTCCACGTTTGCACTTTTTATGACAAATTGAAAAATAAAATACATTCCTTATTTGATGCTAGTTTGAAACAAACCCCAACCCCTAACACTTAATCCAAACCCAAACCCTAAGCCTCAAATAAAGACGCCAAAAGCTTCCTTTTGCATCGAATATCAACGTTTGCCCTGGTAGCGTCACTGTATGATCAGTCGGGATGAGAATGTGTTGTCTTGTGCTGAAAAGTGAGAAACAGCCCTTAATTATGATCGACGCCGATATAACACAAAGTTGGTCTAATAATTTTGGGGGTATGCATATAAAAAATACTTGACTATGTAGTCCCATAGGTTCAATTGTATAGCATTGATTGGATTTGTTAAAATACACTGCCTGGCCAAAAAAAGTCATCAGCTTGATTTAACTAAGCAAACTCGACAGTCCGGTTGGCTGTGACCGCATGGGTATAGCCCCTGAAAGCCCGCTTCTCCCCTTTTTTGCGCTTTATTCAGCCAATACTGTCGCCATGGCAACCAAAATCGATAGGTGTAATAAGTGAAGTATATCACATGTCCATACCAAATATATAAGTAGTCAGTCCAAAGTTGCAGCCTGTACTGTGTCCACAAGGAAATCTCTATGTTTTGCCACTAATGTCTGTATTATGCGGCCAATACTGTCGCCATGGCAACCGAAATCGATAGTTGTCATAAGTGAAGTATAATCCATGTACATACCAAATATGAAAGTAATCGGCCCAGAATTACAGGCTGTGCAGCGTGCACAAGGAAGAGTGTATGTTTCAGCACAAATTTGCACATTATTCAGCCAATACTGTCGCCATGGCAACCGAAATCCATAGGTGTCATTAGTAAAGTATAACATAGATAGTACATATCAAATATGAAAGTAATCGGTCAAAATTTACAGCCTGTACTGTGTCCACAAGGAAGAGCGTATGTTTCAGCACTAATTTGCACATTATTTGGCCAAAGCTGTTGCCATGGCAACAAAAATTGTCAGGTGTCATAAAGTGAAGTGTAACACATGTCCATACCAACTATGAGAGTAATTGGTCAAAAACTGCAGCCTACATTCTCCTCAAGTGGAAACATGTTTCACCTCCTGGCCATAGTAGATGGATTGCAGAGATCTTGCATTGCCTTAAATAGGAGAAAATAAGATTCTCTTTAAAAGGATCCCTAAAAATTTTTGGTGAGATGTGGGGACTCTTCGTAGATTACATAGACGTATTGTTTGTCCTGCCAGGCGACACTGTGAGCAACAGCTGAACCCCCCCAACCTCCCCTGCCCTTGTCTTCCTGTCTCTTTTTTTATTTCTCCCCCCTTTTTTTCCTTTTTCTTAATCTTATTTACTTTCTATTTCATGTCTCGAGATTATTGTTAGTTGATATTCATATGTTAATTTGTATTGTTTGTATTGTACTATTTTGTTGAGTGAAGGTCTGGTGGGTGGGAGGGGTTTGGTTGTGGTTTGGACTACAGCATGGAGGCGGGGTGATGTGAGGTTACAGTTTTTTTCAATTGCTTAAGCATAATTTTGAAAACAGAGCCCGGTTTTTCAAAACACTACACACAATTAGCACAACCATGCACCCAATAAGCAGAACACCTCAGATCCTCTGCAAAATGAAACACTCTTGTAAAAACTATACACTAATTTGTAAAAACCATATTTTGTTTCCATATGAAACACACACATTTCATATAACTTAATTCTGTTTGAACCAGTTACACACTACTGTGCTTAACCTAAAACATTTTTAGCAATTCTACCTCCCAGTGATTAGAGTACTGTAAATGAATATAAATTTATTTCTCTCCATATACCCAAATCAGTCAACATCATGGAGAATCACAACAAACCATATCCTAGTTTTCATGCTACTACAGTAGTGTGCATAACACTGTTAGCTCAGCAAATATCAGACAAACATACAATACTGTGATACTGTATCCAGAACAGGTTACAATTACAGTAAAAAAAAAAAAAAATTTATGTAGTACAGGAAATACTAGACACTGTGCATCTCTTTGCCGAGCTGGATCTGGCCAGAGAATTTCATCATCACAGGCGATATCGTCATTGGCAAGACAACGTGGGAAGAATCGTCTTGAATGTCGAATCCATCCTTGCACAGCTGCGGCATTGATTTGGTCACAGGCCTCCTCCATGGCCTGAATGAGGGTACCTGAGCCTGGGGCCGCAGATCATAAACTGTCCACTGTCATGCTGAGAAAAACTCTTCGAATGGGTTTAGAAAAGGAGAGTATGTTGGAAGGAATAGTACTGCAAACTGTGGTTGGTGTTGAAACCAGTTCTGGACCAGAGCAGAGCCGTGGAAAGACACATTGTCCCAGATGACAATGTATTGCATCTGGTTGATTTGTTTTACTGCTGTGAAGATGTTGTGCAGTCGGTCCAAAAATGTGAGAATGTGAGGTGTGTTGTAAGGGCCCATATTGGCATGACGGTGGAGGACCCCATTCTGTGTAATGGCAACGCAAATTGTGATGTTACCCCCACGTTGCCCTGGGACATTGATTATAGCCCTGTGGCCGATGATATTCCTGCCCCTCCTTCTTGCTTTTGCGAGGTTACAGTTTTTCACTATTGCTAAAACACATTCCACTAAACATTGCTCCATTCTCCCAAAACTCTAAACACAAAACTCTTTTCTCAAGCTACATACACAAAACCTCACATCCTCTTTTCAAAACCAAACTTTCACACCAAAACAGTTGCTCATATGCTCAAAACCAAACTTTGACACCAAAATCACTCTCAAAGCCTGCAAAAATGTAAACACTACACAGCATCATTACGTACTACAATACAAAACTGAAAACGCAATGTTCAGGGTGTGAGAATGTTCTTTTCACAGTTTTTCACAACTGCCAAGACACATTTTTAGAAACCTTCTTATCTGTTCTCAAAATATATTACTGTACAGTATTGGGCATTCATTGATTTGTGTGTTTCATAGAAATAATATGTAAATTAAGAAAATGTAGAAAATACAGTTACTGAATTGTACATGGACTCTGTAAAAAAAAAAAAAAGAAAGACATGCATTCAATAGAAACATCAATGGACATGTTCCACAATCCTTTTACAGCAAGGATACTGTGATGAAACCATTGTACTCCACTATACTGTGGCCAAAAAACAACTACATACAGTACCTGCTGTGTTCTGAGTGCCCAGATAGTTGTGGCCACTGAGAACCTGCTAAGGGTTGGATGGACTCTGTCCTGCTTCAGTCATTGACATGCTGTGGACAGTGACATGGTCAATGACTGTAGCTCTCATTTCATCCGTAATGAAGAAGCATGGTCATCTTGCTCTCCCTCCTCGCCCCCCTCCTCTCCCTCCTCTCCCTCCTCTGACACAAACTCCTCTTCCTCTGCCTCTGCCTCCATCCATTGTTGCTGTTTGGAACCTTCAGCAAACAGTGCATTCTGAACTGGCCTATATGTGTGGTCACATCATTTGCAACAAGTGTCTTCAATTTTGAGTCTTTGTGTTTAATCAATGACACCAGGTGTGTTCATAGTGTTCAAGTTTTGCTGACTGTGGCTAGCATTTTGCATCACGTGAGCTTCAATGTGCAAAATGTGTTTAGTGATTGAGAATTTGAGCAGAAGTTTTTGCAACACGTGTTTTAGCAAGACAAAATGTGTTTAGAGTTATGAGAAAAGGGGGGTTGAGTTTTGCAAATTGTGTCTTAACATGTGAAATGTGTTTATAGTTTTGGCAAATTGGGGCTAGTTTTGTTAAATGTGTTTAGGGAACTGCTCATTTGGTTTAGAGAGTTGAGTTTTGTGTGTTAGCAATTGTGAAAAACTGTAAACTCTGCCTCATCAATGCAAATGAATTCATGCAGGATTTCCTCAGCATCAATTTGTAAAACTCTCTGAAATACAATGAAAGACAAGATTGTGTAGTTCAGCATTGGTCAAGTACACACTAGTCAATTTACATGTATATCTGCTAAGATTTGGCTGAACTCTCTTGGCTGAACCTCCCTTAGCGTCAATCTGTGGTTCACGACATGGTCAACTAGTGTGGCGCGAATTTCATTTGATAAATTTGCTCCTCTTTTTCTTTGAGCACGAACTCCTCCTGCTCCAGGTCTTCCTCTTCCTCTACCTCCACCTCCGCCTCTACCTCTGGCGCGGCCTCCACCTCTTCCTCTACTTCCCTCTTCTCCTCCTCCTCCTCGTTGGATTCCCCCTCACACCCTCACTCCTCTTCTTCTGATTCCTTCCATTTTAGCTGAAGACAGGTGAACTCACCTGCTGCATTTTTATAGTGCTTAAACCTGATTGGTGTGTCTATAATTAAGCAATCGTGTTTCCGCACCTGATGGCTGTGTTTAACCAACTGGCTCATTGGTGTGGTCATTTGATAGTCAGTGCTTTGGAATTACAAGTAAGTGGCAGCATGATATACTTCTGTGTCTAATGTATGAAAGTGTGTTTAGTGTTTTGCAAATCACTGTGTGAATTGTTTTGCAAAAAGTGTAAGGCTGACATTGTGCTTATATATATATTGTGCAAATCTGGGCCGATGTTTTGCTCCTTGTTTGTAAGGTTTTGATAATTCTGTAATACTTTTGATTTTAGTGTTTATGCAATCGGAAAAAACTGTAAGATGGGGAACCATACAACGGGTGCAGGGGAAGTGGAAAATGGGTGGCTGGGCAATTGGGGTAAAAAATGTACAAACTGTTTATGTTTGATGATAAGTTTATTTTTCTATTTGTACACAAAATGAATAAAAAAAAGATTTAAAAAAAATTGCAGCCTGTACTGCGTCCACAAGGAAATCTCTATATTTTGTGACTAATTAGCATATTATTTGGCCAATACTGTCGCCATGGCAACTAAAATCGATAAATGTCATAAGTGAAGTGTAATATTTGTCCAAACAAGATATGAAAGTAATCGGTCAAAAATTGCAGCCTGTAGAGCGTCCACAAGGAAATCTGTTTTGCTACTAATTTGCATATTATGCGACCAATACTGTCGCCATGGCAATCGAAATTGATAGGTGTCATAAATGAAATGTAACACATGTCCATACCAAATATGAAAATAATCGGTCAAAAATTGCAGCTTGTACTGCATCCACAAGGAAATCTCTGTTTTGCCACTAATTTGCGTATTATTCGGCCAATACTGTCACCATGGCAACCAAAATCAATAGGTGTCATAAGTGAAGTACAACACACGTCCATATCAAATATGAAAGAAATCAGTCAAAAATTACTGCCTGTAGAGCGTCCACAAGAAAGTGTCTACGGACGCAGACGCGGCGGCGGAGACAACACATATGAATCCATAGTAGCCGCCCGACTTCGTCCGGGGGCTACAATTACTGCAGTGATTTATGTTTCAGCTGGCAACAAGTTATTTAACCATTACTGATGCAGTGAGTAGCTTCTAATTTCTTAAACAACCATGTTCGAAAACATATCCTGTGGTCATGGAAAAGATGTTCCACCGTTTCAGAAGGGTCAAATAATGGACCAGCATAAAGAAAAAAAAAAAAAACAACTAAGGAGATTGCTGAAACTGTTAAAATTGGGTTAACAACTTGCCAATGCATTAATAAAACTTGGAAGGATATCGGTGAACCAATGTTATTATATGTTATAGGGGTTGCTTTTCAGTTGGTCAGGTCTAGGTTCAGCATTGGTATGCGCCCAAAAAATGAGGTCAGCTGACTACCTGAATATACTGTGAATGATCTGATTTTTATATCAATTAATTTTTTTCTCTTCTGATGGCATGGGCATATTCCAAGATGACAATGCCAGGATTCATCAGTCTTAAATTGTGAAAGAGTGGTTCATCGAGCATGAGACATAATTTTCATGCATGGTTTGGCCACCACAGAGTCCAGACCTTAAGCCCATTGAAAATCTTTGGAATGTGCTGAAGAAGACTTTACACAGCCGTCCGACTCTCCCATCATCAATACAAGATCTTGGCAAAACATAATGCAATTCTGCACAAAAATAAATGTTGCGACATTGTATAAGCTTTTTGAAACGATTCCATGGTAATTGCATCAAAGCTAATGAAATACTGGAGTGTGTATCTTTTTTTTTTTTTTTTTGGCCAGGCTGTGTATGTTGATATTGGTGCTCTTACCTTGGTAGTGGTCGAGAGTTGAAAACCTGCAATAGTTTTTAATATGCCAAACTAGCAAGCTTGGACAAATATCGCTAAATTTACTTTGACATTGAGGTCTTCAAGGACCAAGGATATCTTTATTATCCCTAAGGGGCAACTTGTTCCACAGCCAGCAGCAAAAATGGCAACAACAACAAATAAATAAACAAGAAGAACAAAAAATACAAACAATAAATAACAGGGAAACTCACATTGCATTGTTTAAAAGGCCAATAGCAGCAGGAATGAGGGAGTTCTTGAGCCTATTAGTCCTGCATTTTGGCACAATATATCTGCGGCCTGAGCGAAGCAACCGAAACTCTTTAAAAAGTGGATGACAGGGATCAGTCAGGACAGCACGGGCTTTCTTCAAGGACCTTACGCAGGCCTACCAAAGGAAACGGCTAAGCTGCAACAAAAGTGTGTCAGATTGTCTACCTTTTTCAAACTAGGCCTACGCTGTCGGCGGCCGACAGCAAGGGGTATATCCCCGAAATTCCTCAATCCTCTAAGCCCCCTTTATTAGATTCCCCTTTACTAGACCTGCAATATGAGCCAAATTTGAGGTTTGTGTAAGTAATTGTTCCAGAGACATGGTGAAAAAACAGATTTTTTTTCAATACATAGCGCCACCTGGTGGCAAACCTAGGAGTGCATACTTGCCCAAAATCTAATCAGTTCATCCTTTCTACCATATCTACCCATATGCTAAAAATGAGAAGCCAATGTAAAGTATTTTCTGAGTTATCGCACTAACGGCTAAAATCTGCGGACTTGGCAGCGGCAGCGGGTGGGGCGAAACCATGATATCCTTGAAACTCGTATTTCGGGGATATAATAACTAGCAGCACAAAATCGAAAACTTGCCACATTCCCGCAAAACGTTGCACCACAACACTTTGAAGTAGATATATTTTCACCAGAACCAAACTCAAAAAAATCGCACAGCCTGTGACAAATCCAGAGACGAACCAAGTGAGTTTTCATTTGTGTGTTGCTGGTTCTTTGAAAAAGGTAGACATCTGACAAACTTTTGTTACAGCTTGGCCATTTTCTTTGGTAGGCCTGTTATATTATAGAGTTCATTCAGGCAATTTAAGGTCACGCCTGCGATCTTGCTGCAGACTTTGACTATACCATGTAGTCGGTTTTTGTTTTTAATGTTGATTGACCCATACCAGCAGATAAAAGAAAAAGTGAGCACCGATTCAATAAAACATGAATAAAAACAGGAAGAAAACATTTTCATCAAAGTGTTATCCACATTAAAATTATGGAGTTTGTGTTGTGGTTTTCATTCAGACATTTCATATTATGAGGTTCCCCCATCCTCAAGTAATTGAAGACCTGTGTGCAAGAAGTACTTAAGTCACATTTTGCAAAAAATGAGTTGACACCAGTATTAAAAGCCACAATAGCCAGAGCATCATCTGATACCAAAGTTTTCTGCAAAGAAGCACTCAAGTCTTGTGCACTGGTCCATTTCCATTGCCCATTGTCATTATCTTCAACATGTTTTGAAAACTTTGACCCCCAGAATCTCAGAAGTATTATTTTGTGACTTAGGTACTTCTTGCACACAGGTCTTCAATTGGAGAGAGACAGATTCTTCAGACCATTAGGCTTTATTGAGGCATATTGAGAAATATAAATCCGAGTTCTTCTTGCGCAAGAAGAACTGACATCTAGCTTATCACACCCAGTTTTTATACTTTCATCACAGGAAATATCTTCCAAATATGGTCTTTCCACCTTCTCATTCTCACGCTACAACAGGACAGGCAAACCAAAACACTGTCAACTTCCCTTGAGAACTGCAACCAAAAGATAAGCATGCATAACACTAATAAGGAGTGGAAAATTACAGTCAAGAGAGGAAAAATACAGTCAAAGGAATAGGATACAAGTAGATACATAAATGATTCAACTGATTGTTTTTTCAGTAACAATTAATGATTTTACTGAACAAATATTGATCAAAGCAAAGAAATCAAACACATCACCTGATTATGTTTTTGAATCAACAAAACAGAAGCCTGCTTACTAATTGAAGCTACAGAAGCCCACTGCTTATGTATGTGTGAGCTGCTCATGCATGTGTGAATTGAATTGCTTGAATGTGTTTGTGTCTGTGTGTGAACTGCTTGTATGTGTGTGTGTGTGTGTGTGTGTGTGTGCATGTGTATGTGTGCTGCTTGTGCCTGTACATGTGTATATGTGTGTGCATGTGTCTGTGTGCACTGCTCGTGTGTGTGAACTGCTTGTATGTGTGTGTGTGTGTGTGTGAACTGCTTGTATGTGTGTGTGTCTGTGTGTGTGTGCATGTGTACGTGTGCTGCTTGTGCCTGTGCGTGTGTATGTGTGTGTGCATGTGTCTGTGTGCACTGCTCGTGTGTGTGAACTGCTTGTATGTGTGTGTGTGTGTGTGTGTGTTCATGTGTACATGTGCTGTTTGTGCCTGTGCATGTGCATGTGTATGTGTGTGTGTGTGTGTGTGTGTGTGTGTGTGTGTGTGTGTTACTGCTGCATACATAACATGGTTACTGACTATGATTATTGATTATGGTTATTCATTCAATATGGTTATTGATTTACTGATGAATATGATGAGAAATATTGAAATATGATCCTCAACACTTGCACTAAAAATACATTCGCTGGTGTGCTTTCTTACGCACAGTATTGACCTGTGGCTCAAAGGTCAACTTGTTATCAGTTATGATGCCAAGATATTTATATTGGTTGATGACCTGACTGTTCACCAATGACTACAGGGGAGATGACTGCAGCATTCTTCCCAAAATCCACAATCATCTCTTTGGTCTTGGCCACATTTATATTTAAAAAGGAGGACTTATACTAGTCAATGAAGTCTGCCTGCACAGGGCCATGGTCAGGATTGTCGCGACTCACTAGAGACACAGTAACACAGTCATCAACTCAACTCAACTCAAACTTTATTTATAGAGCACATTTAAAACGACAGCAGTCGACCAAAGTGCTGTACAGAAGTGGGCACCAGGTTACGCCCAACAATAAGTAAATAAATTAATAGATTAAAAATAATAAAAATTACAGCAATCAGTAAATACAATGAAACATGGAGTTTGCATTTGCTCATTTATGAAACGCCAGGGAGAAACTTAATTATCAGCAAACTTAATTATGTGATGCCCAGCATATTGACTCTGGCAAGCATTTGTATATAAAACAAATAAAAGTGGAGATAAAACGCAGCCCTGCGGTGACCCAGTGGATGATAAAAGAACATCTGATAAAACACCATTGACCTTCACACGTTGCGACCTGACAGGTAAAAAATCCAAAAGCCAACATATTAGATCATGATCAACTTTGTGGGCGGTCTGAAGCTGTTGTGCTAAAATATGAGGCTGGATACAATTAAAAGCCAAAGAAAAATCAATAAAAAGTAGCCGCACAAGGGATTTAGCACCCTCTACATGTGACAGGGTCATATTTAATTAAGTGCATATGGCATCATCCACACCCCTGCATGACCTGTAGGCGAATTGGAATGGGTCAAAATCTGCCTGAACTACAGCTAGAAGCGCTTCTTTCACAATCATAGCTGCAGATCTTTATAAATTTCACTCCAAATAGCTTTTCTACTCACGATGCAATGCTGTAGATTGAACAGTAGCCCTTCAGTAGCAAAATATGTGCACCCACTGGCTATTATATGCTGATTTAACAGAACAGTAGGTATTTTAGCCTATCAGCCCCCACTCCAATATAACAGGAAAATCAAATTTTTTCAGTTCACACGGACAGCCAGTGGTCTGAAACTTCCAAGAGAGGGATATGTGTGGGTGCCAAGGGATTAATGTTTGCAAGGACAAATTGTTTCAATAGTGTCAGACAAGGGGGGAATTTTGTCAATGCAGCAAAGGAGTTTTGGAAGGGACTTTATGACACAAATATGATCACACACCAGTGCAGGGAATTGGAAGGGTTTGTTGGAGTGGAAATTTACTCACACAGGGGGAAAAGGACCTCAAAGAAGGAAGTTGTAAAACCACTGTAAAAGCGAAAGTGACCATGACTAGGAATGCAGGGAAATTTGGGACTCTCCAAATGCAGGGACTCTCCAAAACTGTATTGTGAAACCTGCTCAAACATAACCTAGGAAAAAAAAAATCAGTAAAATATTCATTTTGGGTTACAGAATCATAATAGAAAGATTACATCATAAACAGAAAGATTACATGCCATAGTCGGAATGTGAAAGCAGTACACTCTAAGAAAAAAAGGTTCGATTCAGCACCTTTTAGGGGTGCGCATATTTGCTACAATATCGGCACCTTTTAAGGTGCTTATGAGCACATTTTTCAAAAGGAGCTCACGAGCACCCTCAAGAGGGGTGGACACATGCACCGTAAATGGGGCTTATGAACACCCTAAAAAGGGGTGAACATAAGCACCCCAAAATGGCGTTAATGAGCATCCTTGCATGGGGTGACCGCAAGAACCCTAAACGGTGCAGATGCAGACCCTTATTAGGAGTGACTACACACACCTTTGTAGAGGGTGACTGCAAACACCTTTAAAGCGGTGTTAATGCGCACCTCTATAAGGGGTGAACGCAAGAACCCTGAAAGGTGCAGATGAGGACCCTTATTAGGGGTGACTACGCGCACCTCCGTAGAGGGTGACTGCAAGCCCCTCCTTAAGGTTCTTATTCCCATTTCACAGGGTGCACATATGTACCTCATCTAATGGGTGCTCGTCTGCAACTTTAAAGGGTTCTCACGTATACCTTTTTTAAAGCACCCAAAAGGCGCTCGCAGCCTCAGACCACCGTCATTTTCTGTATCATGTGACTCGTCTGCACATCATATGACGGATCTGCACGTTGTGATTGGTCGAGCACATATAACATTGCAGCAGGTAGCCCCCACACGGTGAGAAACTTCCTCGCATGAAGCAAAAATATCTAGCATGCTAGATATGCTGCTGCACTGTTACGCGGGGAAGTTACGCAGCAATAACCATCCCCACACGTTACCACATTGCGTGATGCATACATGCCAACTCTACTGCTTTAGGGGCGTTTTTTTTTTTTTTTTTCAGAAAAAAAAAACGCCCTAAAAGCGGTAGAGTTGGCATACATGCTGATGCAGTATACACGCATGTCACATGCCTCAGTCAAAGTTACACCATCTGGTGCAGGCTTTACTGCGTGGCATTTAAGAGACATCACAAAGAGCCTTTGCACAGGACTCATATATATATCCCTCTGAGGGAACAACAAACAGGTGTGTAGGCTGATTGATAGATGATAATTGAATAATCATTAAAAGTACGCTCCGGGGTCTCATGGAGCGATGAGCTGGCTGGCAGGAGGCGTGTCTTTACTCATTGTATTTACACTTGTAAGGGGCAAACAGGTGCATGTCAATGACAATCACATTGCTGCCCAGTTTTGCATGTATGAAGACTTTTTTTTTTTTGTCATGTGCATTCAACCTTTGTTGGCATCTCTATACTGACACTGGGATCAAATTGAAAATAAGACATTTGAATTTCATGTAAAGTTAATGCACTTGTTTATAAACCAGATATCAAAGCAGCTGCATAAATGATATGATGAGAAGAAATGGCAAAACAAATCCATTTTAGTCCTTAAACAATCTTCGCGTTGCGGGATGTTGGCAGCCACGTAACAAAGTGAGCTAGCGTATATAGCTTGATGAACAAAGCCAGCTTGAACGCGACGAACGCCAGTTATTGTCCACGTCAATTATCCTTGCTCGAACAAGTGTCGCGCTGCCATTGGTTGTTGTATTTTTCGAGGAGTAGTCTAATCGAAAAGTCGTTAATTGTATCAGTTGTAATTTTTGTGTCCGAGTTTCGGCAGCGTGGCATTCTACTAATTTTGTACAATAAAAAAATATGCTATACAAGAAGTTCAACACAAAATAGGTCCGAAGTGTTAATTAGGCTAATGATCGTTAGTGCAGTTGCGTGAGACACTATTCAAGGGTGCGGATGGGCACCCTATAGGTTTCAGCTCCATCTACAGGTTCTGAAGGGAACCATTCCTAAGTGCGAACCTTTTCGGTGCCAACGAGCACCCTTCATGAACCTTTTTTTCTTAGAGTGTAGAGGAGGCTGGGGTCCGATGAGCCATGGGGGCCAATGAGCCATATCACTATTTTGCGATCAATCGATGACAGAGCTGCTTAAAATAGGCAAAATATTTGACCATTGACTGATGAGTGATGGGGATAAATGAGCCATATCACTATTTTGCCTATTTTAAACACCTTTGGCATCGATTGATCGCAAAATAGTGATATGGCTCATTGGTCCCCATGGCTCATCGGACCCCAGTCTCCCCTACATTGTAATGCACTTCCCTGTTAGGCATTCCTGTTTCCCTGGCTACCTGCCTCTCCTCAATTGTTCAGTTATACCCTAGCTCTCCCTCTGGTAATTATACACCTGGTTTCAATTAGTTCATTATCATCCCCTTCAATTTATACCTTGGTTTTTTCCTTAATAGGTGGGTAGCCTCACCTAGTAACATCTTAGTTTGCAGCACCCCTGTTTAGTTCCTTAGTTCTATTTCATCCCTCCTGACTGCCAGAGAAGGAGCTTCAAACACTTAATGTTCCATTTTGCGCATGTGCAGGTTGAGTATGTATACCAGCTAAGTCACCTGTGACCCTTGAATGACCCGAAAGAGGCTATATCTTCCGGTGTCATCAGAGGATCTGTTCTTTTTCATCTTCTCGCTTCGCAGGTCTGTTATTACAGCATCAGCGTAAAAAAAAAAACAATTAAAAAACCTATTTAGAGCTGTCGCTTTTGTTGCCTTCTGACCTTACATTAGTCGAAGCAGCGGAATCCGCCCTCCAGAGGCTGCGACAGGCTGTTCTTCGGTTGAGAGGGAACGGAGCATTCAATTTTTACATTAGAGTGGATGCTTCTTTTCGACGTTGGCAGACTTGACAGCGACTTTTTTGTTGGTGAAGGCAGTGCTCTTGCTTCCGCTCCAAGCAAAAGGTACGTTGTTTCCCAGCTTCGTGGAGCCCGCTAAGTTAGTAGCAGTGCTCTCGCATGAACTAACTAAGCGCTCTTAAGCGACTGGTGTTGGCAAAATTAGCATCTTCCACATTTTGACCTAAACTGTCACGAAAGAAAGAGAATGACAGATGTCCTAAAACAGACCCCTGGGCTACGCCAATACATGTGTTTAACCAGCTAGAAGTGAGCCCATCAAATTGGACCTATTGAGACCTTTCAAAGTGATGGTTCACAGACCATCCCACTGCCTGGTCAGATATAACAAGAGTCATCAGGAAATGGCATATCCTTCCGGCCCCACATATTGAAAGAATGAAAATGCCACCTGCTCCGGAAACAAACCATACCCCCTAAAATTCTAAATTCAAAATGTTTCCATGGAAACCAGAAAAAATACAAAATTCATCAACTTCGGATTAGCAAAAGGCACCACTTCAGGTCATGATTAATGTGCACACCAAGTTTTGTTAAAAAATATTGAATGGTTTTCAAGTTATGCTCCAGAAACGAAATGTTCACAGACAGATGGACAGACGGTTGGACAACCGCACTCATGACTATATCCCCCCGCATTATATGCCGGGGGGATAATAGCAATATTAGTTAACCTCTGTTTCAGAATAAGATGGTCACCAGTATCAACACATTGGACAAATCAATAACCAGGGGCCTTATTTATAAAAATTTGCTTGGATTTCATATCTAAATAATACGTACGCAATAATACATAATTTCCCTTTTTTAATGTCAAGTTTGTTTTTATAAATCAGAAATCTCCAAAGAAAGTGACGTACCTATCTTTTTTTTGCCTAAGCACCATTTATAAATCAGGCCCCAGAGCTGTACAGCTCTGTTCCTTATCCAATATGACAAGTGTGTCTTTCACCACTTTCTTTGTCGCAGTAATAGTGCTATGTTGTGTTTTGAAGTCAGACTGATGATTGAATGGAATTCAATTTTCGCATCAAAAGTTTTAGCCAAAACTGACAGCTTAGAGAAGGGCCTATAATTATTGATTGAAGTGCCATTCCCTGCCCCCTCCTTTACACTACAGGCCATAAGTTTGGGGCCACCCTCAGATTTCTAATGGTGCACCAAGTGCAATGTGACCCCTTGGTTTTGGGGAAGGCATTTATACAGCATGCCTTCTTGTTACATAACATGATTTTATGTCACTAGGACATGAACAATGTTAACACAAAGGCATTGGAACGCAATTATAAAACACTGTGGTCAGCGATCAATCAGTCAAGGCAGCTTTAAAATGTGGTCTGAGGTCTGGAATTCACCCAAAACCTATTGGCTTCCTATTTTTTATGCAATGAAGTCATTTCATGAGCAAAAAATAAGGAAAGAACAGTTGATGCATGATTTTTTTTTAAATCTGAGGGTGCCCCCAAACTTTTGGCCCTGTAGTGTAGCTGCACCTCATATTTGCCACAGACGTAGAGGGAGGGTCAGATCGCGAAAGCAGAAGTTTCAAGCATTATTCAGATAGAGACTATCGCTGACTCATTTGTTGAGCACCCTCTCTCTATGCCCATTGTAAATTGTCTCCCTTTTAGATGAGGGAGAACTTCCATATTTTGGGAATCACTATAGAGCTTATTTTGCAATTAAGGACATAAGTAAGTGATGGTGGGATAAATTCTGTTGCTATTTTTAGGAAAAACAGATCTATGTTGTTTGGACCTGCAGATGTCTTAGTGTCTGGCTTGCCGGAGGCCTCCAGCACTTCATCAGCAGAAAACGAGAAAAACAAAAGGCTTGGTTTCTGGCAATTTGGTTCAGCTCCCAAACGACGGTTTTCACAGAAATAGAGTTGGAGAACGAATCAAGCGGTGAGCCGCAGAACTCAAAATGGTCAGTGAAACAGTTCAACATAATAGATCTGTTTGACACTGAGCCACTGGCTGTTGCGATGCAAGGTGGTAACTCATTACAATTTCCAGGATGCTTTCCCCATGCCTCATTTCTCTCATGTCAGGGACTAGATTACTGCAGTAAACCAAGGGTTGTCGCAGTCCTTCACGCTGTTTGAGACTTTTGATGACACCATGGAGGCTAAATTAGCCAGTCATATCAAGAGGGTAGGATTCACATGGACAAATAACCAAGGTTCAGTTTTTTTTTTTCCTTAAATCAAGGAATACAAGTTTAAAATACTGCTTAAACATGAATGTGAGAACTGGTTCATTTTATTCTGTTCTGTCCTACAGTTGTCATGGTTTAGGTGGTGTGCGGGTGTTAAGGACTTTTCTTTGTGGCTCTCGTCCCGGGACAATATCGAATTCCTTCGTGCTTTTTCAGTCGCTGCCCCTAAAATCTGGAATAACCTCCCACCTCATATTAGATCCTGCCCCTCTACTGAATGTTTTAAATCTAATCTTAAGACCTATTTTTACTCCATTGCTTTCACCTAAGTTTTCCCTCTTTGCTGTTTTATTCTTTTATTCTTTTATTTTTTATATCTCTTATTTCTTTTCTTTTTATTGTTTCATTGTTCTGTTTTATTTTGTGGCTGCACTACTTTATTTTATTATGTGCCTGATATTGTTGAGTCTTTGATTTGAATCTTATGATGCACTTTTACTCTGTTCTTGACCTCCTTTTTAATCTTGAGTTTTATGAGGTCTTTGTGCTGCACCTAATTTTGAGTATGATGCACCTTTCTCAGCTTTTAGATTATACCATCTCTGGAGCCTGTGCTGTGGAAAGTTTTCTGCTTGTAAAGCACTTTGGGTCAGCATCTGCTGTTTTTAAATGTGCTATATAAATAAATCTGACTTGACTTGACATGACTATCGGAGTTTTTTTATCCAGCTGGCTGATTGAACCTGGGCGGTGCCTTCCCCGGACTCTATATAAGCTGGAAGTCTGCCACGCCTGCTTTGCTGAAGTGTCTGATTTAGTTAAGCTCTTCAACTGTAGATTTCAGAGTCAGTATTTCTCTGACGGTTTTTTCTTGTAGTATTTTAAGGAATTCCTATCTCTCTAGGGTATTTCCCTTTTCTTCATTCCCCTCTCTTATCTTTGGATCGCACTATTTTAGGTGCTTTGTTTTTTTCTCGGTTCCCGGGATACTTCTTCTTATTCTCTCTCTTGCTTTGTTTCTTTTTCGTCGGATGGTTGGGCGTCCTTTTAGGAAACGTGAGAGCTGTTCCTGTCATTCGGTCTTTGTCTTTCCCCGTGAGTGTATTGGGTCTGTGCATTGGGTCTGTGTATTCTCTGCTGCTGCACTTGGCCTCCCGCTTCTATTGGCCATTACAACAGTTTGCAGTTTTATTGTAAAATGTTACTGACATAATTTCAGGGGAACAGGCCTCTCAGCATTTAATGATTTTCCTGTGTACTGTAAGTGTATTATGCAGATATTTACTGCTGCATTTTACTTTTTGAGAAGGTGATTTTATTGCTTCATGAATGATGACTCACATATGGAAAGTGACCCCAGTTGGCTCCAGTGTTATGACTGAGCCCGATTCTCTAGACTTCTGGAATCCAAGGTGTGTTTCTATCAAGTTTACGCAGAGTTTTTTTTTTTTTTTTTTTTTTACATTTTAAAGGTTGTTTCACCAGAGTGTTTGAAGACACTGCAACATGCCTACCCATCACCCTTCCTTTTAGGAAGACTTTAGCTTTCATAAAATGTCCTTTAGCCCATTCAAATAATACACATTTGTAGTTTAAATTATCAATTACTGGAGAGAACAGGCCAGACCAGCCCCCCCCCCAGAAGTAAAAGCTACATCCCTATCCATTAATCCCCTGTGACATCCCTGTTTCACTCACTGCTCTATGCTTCACTACAGAAAGCCAACCTCCACCCACCACATACTGTACAGAGGGCTGTGTTAGCATTGGGCCTCTCTCTCTGTTTATCTAATGCTGTCTTTTCTTGTGCTTTATCTGTCTTTGAAAGCATGATGGGTACATACCATATAACCCCAAATCTGGAAAAGTTGGTTTGTCGGAATGGTTTTTGGTCTTTTCCTTTAAGCATCAAAATTCAGTTGGATTCCTTCTGTCTTTTTTGTATGTGTGTGTGTGTGTGTGTGTGTGTGTATATATATACACACATACTGTATATTCAATAGACACTCAAATTTGAAAATAAAGCATTTGTTGCGTTTCGCACTTTGTGCAGAGTGCAGATGCACAGAGGACAGGAAGTTGAGGACTGGACTCAGGTGCAAGGATGGACTTGGTTATGTTTAATGACCAACTGCACGAAATACAAAACAACAAGGAACTGAGATTCCTAAATTTGCACACTATGAGTAATACAAAGACTGGGCTACAGTAACATTGTATTAAAAATCAGAAAGAAAATAGGAAACAAAAATAAAATGTGCTGGTTAAACAATAAGCAGCACAAATACTAGGTTTACAATAAGTTTGCGAATTCGGAGAATAAGCCTATACAAGACTACTGTGTCAAACAGGCATGAGGTTACACTAGGCTATAAGTTTCAATTTGGGAGAAAAGACTGAGAAAGTTCAGGCATCTTAAATACAAAGAGACTGAGGAAAGTTCAGTCTACCTACTCAGTGGTAATGAGAAACAGATGTTAATGATAATTGGATAATGACTGAAGTGTGATCCGGGATTTAGTGGACCGGTGAGCTGGACGGCTGGAGGCGTGGCCTTACAGCATCAAATAATGCATGCTATTGTCACAACCCTCATTTGAATCCCAACTGCTTCTCTTTACAATTCAGCAGCCTGTGTGTCTATTAGGCGTAGGTCTATGTGTGTTGTGATTGGTGTAAATCTTGCGTGTGTCTCCTTTCTCAGCTGAATCTCATTGCCTGCTGGTTTCCTAATTGGCAAGTGACTTGTTTTTAAGCCTTCCAGTGCATGTGCTTGTTGCTGGATTGTAAAGTCACATTTGTACTAAGATCCTAGTCATATGCACATTAAACACATTTTCATCTTCATATTAATACAAGTAGTACTTTAGTGCCAGCCAAGCTCTGTTTATGCCTTGATTGTCACGTTACTTAGAACAACTTCCAATCCTTCTCAGGGTCTAGGATTGGGGCTGAGTTCAAGTTAGCTTGATTCAGTGCTGTTCATCAATTCTTGTTCTCAAGATGAAGCTTCCACTCCTAATCATGCTTCAGGACGGGGACCACGTTCCTGTTAACCTTTGCCAGTTTACTCTCTTTATAAAGTTTTTTCAGAAACAAGCTTCCAACCCTGAGCTGGGGCCAGGACTGGGACTGACTTCCTCTCAAGCATCAACCCTCTTCTTCGTTGACAGTCCAGTGCTGGCAATCACGTCAACATCTGGTGGCACATCGGAGGCCACTGTCCAGCAACAGCAGCCCAAGCATTGCCGATTACACCTGTGCTGAACTGTCCCTCCTCCTCTTCGAGGTTCTATCCTCTATCCTTTTCAAATTGCTCATTTGATTTTATGACCATTTTCATGATATGCCTGCCTTCTTGGAATTGTGGCCGGACTAAAAACCTAACCTAACCCAAACACTTGAACAAAAGGCCCACGCAGCTGCACAATAATGTTCAATGCTTGTCCCCAGGGTGTGAGACCTGTGGTATAGGTGTATGAAACTGAACCCCTAGCTGTGAGTTAAAAGAAGAATCTACCTTTTTGCTTTTTAAAGGTAGTGTACATAAGTGAATGTTATTTTATTATTGCACATTTTAGGTTTCATTTAGGAAATTTGTTTTCTAGTGCAATGCTAGTAAATAAACGGGAAGTGAAATCTGTGTGCCACAGCCGTGACTGTTTCCTTCCGTGAGACCCTCTTTGCGCAAAGATGAAGTGTGTGATCTCATCAGATACTCACAAGATGCTGTTATCATGCTGGAGGCTTCCTGTTTATGCTGACCGTTCTGCTTTTGACCTGTTGCAATGGAAAGGAAGTAAAATGGTGCCTAGTGAGAACTATGTGGGTAAATAAGGACAAGAAGGGCCCATCTTTATTGGCTCTTTACAGCTATAGAGCAATGCAGACTGCAACTAATCCATTACAATTCATAATCCATGAAAAACCTTACCCAGATGAGAAAAAAACAGCAGGTAAATTGAAAATACCTCCCGAAATCAGAGAAAATTGGGACAATATGATAAATTAAAATTAAAGCTCATATTATGTTGAAAACACCACAACAGTACATTATTTGATGTTTCACCATGTCAATTTTATTGATTTTTCAAAATAAGCAGTTATCTCAATTTTGATTCTCGCAACATATTTTTAAAAATCGTTGAGTGTAAAGTGATTAACACTTCGTAATGTTGCCATTCCTTCTCTCAACTCTTGATAAATGATTTCGGACTGAAGACAGAGGGCCGTATTTTAAAGACCTACCGTAAGTGCACAGTCTGAAGTGTGTGGCGCAAGTGCATTTAGGGCATGTCCAAATCCATTTTTGCGAGTTTAACGGGGGGTTATCAGGGCGCAATGCAAGGTGCAAGGTGCAAAGGAGTTGTGCTCAGCCTCCTAAACCCGAATGCCCCCGGTACTGGGGCCAATCATTACGCATCATAAATATAGCATGTTTCCTAATAGCATCATCGTCATGCGGTTTATCCATTTAATGGGAAGAAACTCGGCAAAAAGCTCGTGTTGGCCATTTTTACCTCAACCGAACACAATTCAAGCACCAAGCAAGTAAATAAGCATGTAGCAAAACATAGGATAAAATCATATCAGTGCTCAATCACTAGCGTTTCTACTGAATTTGTGCTCGGCATACAAACGATACATCAGATGAAAGAGGAAAGTCCACAGAATCTAACGATATAAGCCTTGTCATTTTAAACCGACACCACACTCAGAGAGCTGCAGGCATTCACTGTACATTCTACAGAGATGAGCAAAAAATTTTTCTTACCTTTTATATTTTGTGATAAAAAACTGTTCGAGGGTAAATTTGTGCTTGCTATTGTTAGCCCAATTTTTCTGTGTTATATCGAAACTACATCTCCCAGTCTCCATGCATTTTTTTTCCAGGGTACTGCTTCAAAGGATGTCAGCTTCAGAGCATTCTGCTTGCTTGCAATATATTTTCCCTCTGTGATTGGCTTGTGATGCTGTCTGTAAGACTTTGGGGTTAGACATTTGATTCTATGGGCTCTGACGTTTTCAACAAGCCTTAAACCACCTTAATCGCACAAACCTAGCCTGAGATGGAGCCTTGCTGTCCTGGTGTGTCCATTGGCCATTTACATGCACTTAAAGAGTGCGACAATATTAATGCTTAACTGGTTTATCTGTAGTTCTTTTAGGATGATTTTCCATTAAATATTCAACAGTCATTTTCGAAGTCTTTTCTGACTGAGAATCCTTGCGCCATAATGCACAAGCCCTAAGAGAGGTGGCAGTACAAACGCTAAACTGGGGTGCATGACATGTTTTGTTGACTCACTCTTAATATTGTCTATTTGACGGCAGACATCGGTCAGCTGATGTAGCTCAGTGGTTAGAGCAATGAGCTGTCACCTCAAACACCAGGGTTTAACTGCCAGGATGGCATGTTCATATTTAGTCAGTAAAAGCATTATTCTTGTAAAAATTGCTGGAGTTTTTGTTCATTTTTACTTTTTACAATTTTTACATCATCCTTGTATTTATTATTTTGTTTATTTGCTTGTTTTTTTTTTAAATAAATTTGCTCCAGTGGAGTCAAAACTTCATTTTTTTGTGTGTATTTTCTTTGAATGGGAAAATCTATAGAGGACTGGCAAAAATAATAATAAAAAATATATAAAAACATATTTTAAATTAAAAAAGTGGGCATATTTGCATGGAATGTATGCCTGTGGTGACATATAAGTGAAATTAAATGAGTTTTACAGTTTGGTACAAGAGAAATCTGAAATGGCACACAGGGTACCCGAACCGCCAATTCGGAGAAGCCACCAAGCCATTCCTCTCTAATTTTGCTCTGATTTACTTGACTAGAATAAACTTTGGTATAGATAATGATGAGATTCTGTGCTTTAATTTTTTAGAGGTTTTAGACTGCAACTAAATAAGTTCACAAGGGATAGATGTAAAACTTTGTTAGGCACCAATGAGTTCTTTCATTTATGCTGTGTTCCATCTTTATTTACCCTGACTCAGTGAAATACATACTATTTTTTACACTGTGACATAAATCCCAAATGGTTTTATCTTTTTTATGGTACCAAGATTATTCAAATGGAACAAGTAGTTGCAGAGATATACTCATTTCATTTTGGGCATGCCATTTTTTGAACGAGAGGCTCAGGGCTTAAGATATTAATTTCTTTATTAATCATAGGCGTGTTTTGGGCGTAACAAGAAATATGCCTATGAAGAGTGTCATCTCCCGTGTCCCTTAAAAGCCTGATACCCTTGCACCTTGGCAAACTGCAATTATAAGGGCGCACTTCTCTCGTAGCAGGGGGGAGTGTATGCAGCAGATGAAAGGGTC
This sequence comes from Gymnothorax javanicus, assembly GCA_029692085.1. NCBI lineage: Eukaryota > Metazoa > Chordata > Actinopteri > Anguilliformes > Muraenidae > Gymnothorax > Gymnothorax javanicus. The sequence continues at coordinate 54,626,332 of CM056205.1, read as the reverse complement.
TGCAAAGCGCATGAGTAAACCATTACTTAAAGTATGGAGACAGAGTAGTCCAAAAATGTAATGAAAACATTTTAAAAATATTGTTCAATATTGTTTGATTCATATCCTGGTGTTAAAAATTGTCATAGTGAATTTCTGGGGCTGCATTTGAACTTACCATTACATTAGAACTTGTGGATGAGACAAGCAAATGGGGGGAAAAAAAAAAACAATATTAATTCAGGGTCGCGGGTAAGAGAATAATTATGCGCTAGTGGGGAATGACCGACAAATTAAAACGAATGAGAAAAACAGCCTGCGAGAAACAGATGAAAATAATGTTATTTTGATTGAGCCACAGTAACCCTTTAAATAATATCCCACAGTAGTGAAAAGAACTTGCTCCCAATTGGCTGATGATTGATGGTGAAGTCAGATACATGGAAGAAATTGGGATTAATTATAGACGGTGAAAATGTCTGTTACTTTTGCTGCTATTAAAAGGGTCGTTTTTTTGTAGTCACTTTGTTTTTTTAGCCAAACTGTGTAATGAAGACATTTCAAATGAAATGCAGGGTTTTGTATTTGATTATAGAAGCAGGACAGATGGGTTGCAGGCGCTGTTTTAATGAATCAGGCTGGATTCAAAATTGACTTTTCATGTAACTGTGGATAATGGGTCGTCCAATGCACGACTTATCCAGCGCATTTTCAGCACTTCAAACATTTGTTCTGTAACAGTTTGTGTTTGGTGTGATGGAAGGGAAATCCAAGCATTGTTTAGACAAAGTGTCGTGTTATAAATACATATGCAAACCATTTTCCCCGAACAGCCTCTCCTATAGGAGAGATCTTCTGGAGAACAGCAGGACTGGCAGAGCTCTCAAATATCAATGAGTCGTGGCTTTATCCAGAAGAATTTGCAAACACCTACATGCATAATCTCACATCTTGAATTGCAAATTACCTGATGGAACAGGTTCACTTACGAGTTAAATAGCCTGTATCACGGCATGCCCTGATGTGCGGACGTTGGTCGCGCTAACCATTCTGACATGAATTTTTTACAACCCCATTCCGAAATAGTTGGGACAAAGTGTAAATTGTGAATAAAATCAAAATGCAATGACTTTCAGATCACATGAGCCAATATGTTATTTACAATAAAACATAGATAACATTTTAAATGTTGAATCTGAAACATTTTACATTTTTATCCACAAAATGAGCTTATGTCAAATTTTCTGGCTGCAACAGGTCTCAAAAAAGTTGGGACACAGGCAAAAAAGGGCTGAAAAAGCAATTAATATATAAGAGAATCAGCTGAGAGAACATTTAGCAAGTAATTAAGTTAACTGGCATCAAGTGTGTAACATGATTGGCTATTAAAGGGATGTCTTAGAGAGGCTGAGTCTCTCAGAAGTAAAGACGGCCAGAGGCTCTCCAACCTGTGAAGCTTGCGTAAAAAAATTGTGGAATACTTAAAAAACAATGATCCTCAACATCAAATTGCAAAGGCTTTGAAGGTCTCATCATCGTCAGTGCATAATATCATCAAAAGATTCAGAGAGACTGGAAAAATCTCTGTGCATAAGGGACAAGGCCAAAGACCTTTACTGGATGCCTGTGATCTTCGGGCCCTCAGACGCCACTGCGTCACTCATGGGCATGATTCTGTCATTGACATTACTAGATGGGCCCAGCCCAGGAATACTTCAAAAAACCACTGTCTGTAAACACAGTCCGCCATGCCATCCACAGATGCCACCTAAAACTCTATCATGCAAAAAGGAGGCCATTGTTCAGCATGATCCAGAAGCATCACTGTGTTCTGTGAGCCAAGGCTCATTTAAAATAGACTGTAGCAAAGTGGCAAAGTGTCCTGTGGTCAGACGAGTCCAAATTTGACATTCTTGTTGGAAATCATGGGCGTCGTATCCTCTGGGCTAAATAGGAGAAAGACCACCCCTCCTATTATCAGCGTTCAGTTCAAAAGCCAGCATCTCTGATGGTATGGAGATGCATTAGTGCATATGGTGCGGGACACTTGCATGTTTTAAAAAGCACCATGAATGCTGAAAGGTAGTAAAAGGTTTTAGAGCAACATATGCTCCCCTCCAGATGACATCAATTCCAGGGAAGGCCTTGTGTATTTCAGCAGGACAATGCAAAACCACATACTGCAGCTATTACAAAAGCATGGCTTTGTAGTAGAAGAGTTTGTGTGCTGAACTGGCCTGCCTGCAGTCCTGATCTTTTGCCGATTGAGAACATTTGGCACATAATTAAACGAAAAGTTTTTCAAAGGAGACCCAAAACTCTCCAGCAGCTGGAAGCCTGTATTAAACAAGAGTGGGATCAAATTCCAATGAGTAAACTCAAGAAACTTGTCTCCTCAATGCCCAGACGCCTCCACTCTGTGTTAAAAAGAAGAGGGGATGCTACACCATGGTAAACAGGCCTCTGTCCCAACTTTTTTGAGACCTGTAGCAGCCATCAAATTTGAAATGAGCTCATTTTGTGGATAAAATTGTAAAATTTCTCATTTTCAACATTTACTATGTTATCTCTGTTCTATTGTGAATAAAATACTGGCTGGTGTGATTTGAAAGTCATTGCGTTTTGATTTTATTCACAATTTACACTTTTTCCCAACTATTTTGAAATTGGGGTTGTAAATACCTTGAAAAAATCCTTAACATCTTACTCTCATTATCTTTAATTGGTTGCATGAGTGAGCGCTGCTGCTCATCCCTGCTTGGGTAGTATGAAACAAGCAGAGTGTAAGTACGTTATGCACTCGCCTACAAAGCTCCCCTAATCTGGTAAAACCTAGTAACTCACTTTTTCATGAAACTGAGAAAACTGAAAACAACTTAAGTCCTTCAGGATAAACTCGCTGTAAAAAAAGAGAGAGAGAATGGGTATTCTCAATGACGACTGTAGGTACTTTATTTGGTGCTTAGTATCTTAGTAACTGCAAAAATGGGTCTAACTCAATTTCCACCAAAAAATGAGTTACTAGGTTTTACCAGATTAGGGGAGAGAGACGTATCACACTGTCTGACTATGCGCCCTGAAATGAGCAATCAAAAACTGACCATTGACTTTAGACCAGGTTTTTGCTAGTCAATAGCGCAATCGCTTTTTGCAGTCTCAAGATAGCAATACACTTGACCACACCTCATTTTATGACCAACATGCCCATGGGCACTCAATTTGGTGCAAATGAATTGGCTATTTATGCAGCGAGGATGCTGGACGGGACATTTGTATTTTCATCAGTCATAAAGTAGCAAAGGCACTTGCGCTACATTTTGCACCCCACTGCTCTGGGCGTAAGATAGAGGCCAGCGAGTGAATAAGTGTTTCAGGTGTAATTTTGTCCCCTTCCTTCATTGCTTTTCATTGCAGTACTTTTCAGCATTTATGATGCCTTCACACATAGAACACTGAGACAATCCTATACCCTAACAGAGCATGGCTTTGAACTTGTTGCTAGTTATTCTGGATGGTCCTTTTTTCCCTTTGGTCTGGAGCGCACAACATCCATTTTTTCCAAAAAAGACCTGAAATATTGATTTTTCTGATCACAGTACACATTTCCACAGCGTGGTGGTCCATGCCTCCAATAACAGAGAAGTCAATGACACCTCTGGGTACTGTTAACATAAGGCCTCCATCTTGCACAGACTAATGTAAACTGGCATTTGTGGATATAAATAAGTATTGCAGTCCTTGACAAAGGCTTGCCGAAGTAATCTCGAGCCATGTGGTAGATCCTTGTTGGTGCAGTACCTCCTGAGATTTTCTCCTGAAAGGCCTCTCCTAGATTTTGCTTTTGTATCAAATCATGACTACAATCACTTGCTGACAAGAGCTGTTTGAAATCATGTAATTACTCAAATTTATCTATTTATTTATTTTATTATTTATTATTTTTTTTTTACCTCATTACTAAATTGCCCCCTCCTCAACCTTTTTGAATTGTGTTACAGGCTGGAGGTCTAGAAATGGATGAACATTTACAAATGAAATCAAGTAGACCTGACACAACATTAAAAATCTTGTCTTCATACTGTCTGGAATGAAATACATGTAAAATTCGAAATCTTCTATTTGATGTCCATTTTCCATTCTGTTTTTATTTTAATGTACTGGGCTGCCCTCTGGGCCAGGTCTCTTGTAAAACAGATTTTGTCTCAATGGGACTTTGCTAGTAAAATAAAGGGAATGAATGAATGTTCCAGCTTTTTTTCAAGTTGGGGTTGTAAAAACAAAAATAAGTGCTCATAAAACTGATGTTCTGACACAACAATGTCTTCCTCGAAATGAAAGAAAAAAAATTTTAAATCCAGAACAATTTGGCCAGTTGAACTGAAAGACTGGATATTATGTGGAATCATCAGAAAAAACACCTGTTTAGAACATTTGAATGATACACAGGGGGAAAGGTGTTATGATTTGGGTAAAAAATGAGTTGGCGCAAAAGGAGCGGACGTTTACCAGCAAGATGGTCAGAGGGTTTGCACTTTGCCAAGAGATACTTGAGCAAGTAGTCAAATGCTGACCTAATTCAGACTCAGGGCTCTAAATTCGTAGACCAGGCGCAGGCGCGGCGAATGGGGGGTGCGCCGCACCAATGGGATGTGTCCAGGCGTAAGTTGCAATTTCGTGCCCGGCGTAGCCTGGCGCAAGTAGGGGAGCGCCGGTGCGAAAGTAACTCTGGACGAAAGTAACACGGCGATTTACTCACAGCCATCCGCACTTCGATGCGTCATACTAGGTCAGCATGTACAGCTCACGCCCCTCTCCAGAACGCGAACATTCTTGAGGCGTCCAGTCTTCCTCGCGGCACAAGACCGAGAAGACTGTTTTCCACAGCGGTGAGTAAATTCAGACGAATGCTAAACTTTTTCGATTTAAAGATTGTCTTTATCACTCCATGTGTCATATTTATGATGAAATGATCGGTGATTTAGTTCCGCAACATATGGTGCAGTTTGAAATGTCAGAATTTTTCCACTTTGGAAGTAATCCTCGTTCAAATGTCAGGAGTCACCGTCGGGACTGAAGTAGCAACAGTTACGTTCATCCCTCTCTGCTAATGCGGCCGCATTTTTGTGTTTAAAAGCTCCATAAAAATGTGTGTTATGTGTTTTACCGACAGAAAATGCCCAGAGTTAGGGTCAGAACTACCCAGAGAGGCGGTTGACCCGGAGGTTTACGCAAGGGCCTTTTTGATGTCGAAGAGGCGATAGTATAAGGAGGGCAGCAGCGGTGCATGGCGTTTGTCATGTCACCCTGTTCAGGTACTGCAAGAGGAGGGCAGAGGCAAGAGGGCAGCAGACCAGGGCCCCGGGGTACAGGGCTCGCAACAAAGTCTTCACAGAAGAACAGGAGAAGAGACTGCAGGCATATATAAAGAGAGCAGCCGATATATATTTTGGCCTGAGTTCTAAAGAGGTGCGAGTAACACCACAGACAGAGCTACACCACTACCGCCATATAGCAAGCACCTCCGCTCCGGATCTGCCACGGCTCTGAGCCGGATCAGCTGGGCAGGGCAGATCCGGAGCGGAGGTGCTTGCTATCTGGGAATTAACCTCTTTTTATGCTTTTTTAGGTGCGAAAGTTTGCATATGAGCTGGCCGAAAATATTGGCCTCAAAACTCCATGTTCATGGAAGAAAAACCAGATGGCAGGGAAGGATTGGCTCACCTCCTTCCTTGAGTGCAACAGAACCCTGTCCATCCGTCGATCTCAAGCCATCAGCATGTCCCGTTCCACCAGCTTCAAAAAGACCAACGTGACCGTGTTTTTTAACAACCTAAAGACTGTCCTCACCCGCTATAATTTTGAGGCAAATGACATCTGGAACATGAATGAAACAGGTAAAAATTCATATTTGGATGATAAATTTAAAAGCACCAGTGATTTGCACCAGCAATAATTCATTTCACTGATTATTTCAGGTACCACAACGGTTCAAGTGCCAGACAAAGTCATTGCCACCAAGGGCCAGCGCCAGGTCGGTGCTGTGACCTCCGGGGAAAGAGGGACATTGGTGACCGTTGCCTTTGCTGCCAACGCACAAGGTAACTTTGTTCCCCCTTACTTTATCTTACCAAGGAAGAAGTTCCAGGACCACTTCATCCGGGATGGTCCCCCTGGCTCCACTGGTTCTGCCAATGGATCGGGGTGGATGGTGGAGACAGATTTTTTGGCCTGTTTACAGCATTTTGCAAGACACACCCGCGTGTTGCTGCTACTCTTAGACAATCATGCATCACACCTCTCCATGGTAGCTATTGACTTTTGCAAGTCACAGGGCATTGTACTCCTGTCATTTCCACCCCACTGCTCCCACCGTCTTCAGCCGCTAGACCGAAGCGTTTTTGGCCCTCTGAAGCACTACATTAACAGTGCAGCAGACAATTGGATGCGAATGAACCCTGGAAGAACTTTGACCATCTACAACATCCCGAGTCTTGCAGCTAAAGCTCTGCCTCAAGCTGCGACACCAAGCAGCATTTCGTCTGGTTTCGAGTGTACCGGTATCTGGCCCTTGAATCCAGATATTTTCAGTGAGGAAGACTTTGCTCCAGCTTATGTGACCGACCGTCCTGCACCCGCACCAGCTCCATCCCCAGTGCCAGGGCCAGCTCCATCACCAGCGCCCCCTTCATCACCAGCGCCAGCTCCATCACCAGCGTATACCATCTATCCAGGTATGCTAGTGGTTCCAGGAACATCTAGTGGCACGCCAGTACAGAGGTTCAGCTCAGAAAAGCTTCGCCCATATCCAAAGGCTGGCTCGAGGAAAGAAAATAAAAGGAGAGGCCGAAAGAGGTGAGCACAGTGTCATTTTCAACTCGTCTTGGTTCTCTTGCTTGTATAAAAACAAGCTGATTCTGACTATTATCTCATTGAATGTTGCAGGTCAACAGCAATACTGACCGACACCCGGTGAAAGCTGCTTTGGAGGAGGAGAGTCAGCAGAGGGCCAGAGAAACAGCCCTCTTCAAAACTCCCAAAAGAAAACGAGGCTTAGTGGACACACTGCAGCCACAGTTTCTCGGGGGGCAAGGATGAGGAATGTCTTGTTTGTGGGGAGACATTTGTCTCATCTTTGCCTGGAGAAGTGTGGGTGCGGTGCATCTTTTGTCTGCTGTGGTCGCATGAGGCATGCACTGAGGGTGCCACTCATTGTATCTGTCACAACTGTGATGAGTAATTTCATCCCAGATAGCAAGCTCCTCCGCTCCGGATCTGCCCGGCTCTGAGCCGGATCAGCTGGAGTCAGCACAGAGCCGGGCAGATCCGGAGCGGAGGTGCTTGCTCTCTGGGATAATTTTTATAAATAGACCTTGCACATTAAACGTGTTCACGGTCACTTTTGGAACATTTGAAGCCAATTAAAATGTGTAAAACAAATGCCTGGCTGTTTTTGCTTCTGTTTTAACGAGAAATTTAAAAAAGATTCCAGTAAATTTGATCATGTTACTTTTGCCCTGCCCGTGCATTACTTTCATCCCGGCTGGATGGGTCGAAAGAAGCAATCCGCAACTTCCGTTCGACGTCAAACTATGCGAAGTCAATATATATGGTGATGATTTAGCACCTGATATTGACAGAGCACACACGAAAGTAGTTAATCGCTCCGAAATTTTGTTTCGGTCTGTAACGTTATCTTTTAAAATGACGTCCATGAGAAAAATGTAACTTTCGTATCAGCTCTCCCCTACTCCTCTGTCCCGCCTAGGTCCCTCCTGCCGGCGCAAGTGGGAAAGAGGGAGGAGAGAAGGCGTGTTTGGGTATAACACAGCCGAGTCAAATCTTCACCAATCAAATGAGCTCCTCTCCTCACCTTTAATGTGTTGGAATATAGAAGCCTCTGTCCTATATCTGCATGATGCGTTAATGTTGCATTTTACTTTGCTGCTTCAGGCATGTTTTCTGCACTGCTTACGTCTATATTAAGCATTACGAATATGAGTTAGCTGGCTAGCTAGGGCATTCGCGAATTATCACCATTAGCGAACTTGAATGGAATTTCAAAACGAAACTACGTCAGATCATTCAAACTTATGTAGTTGGAATGAAATACGACGGTTGCTCATTTATTTCTTCTGCCTGCATCATTGGGAAGAGAAACGATGGATAGCGTATTCCCATTATTACAGCCTGTTGCTGCTTAAAATTTTGGGATTAACATGCATGGACAACAATGCAAGATCGTTTACATTTATTTTCAATATGTGATCTTAACTTAGTACGAGATCATAGCAATCAGGCTGTATTCCTTTTCCCCCCACTAAAAACGATAAAACCTAAGTGACAATAATAGTAGCCTAGTATTAAGCCGCTTGCACACTGGACGCGAAACGAATTTTTCGCACGACAGATTGCGTTGAACGCTGTGTCTACGTGTCCGAAAATCTGACAGGCATAGGCGTCAGTTAAGGGGGGGGACGTGTCCCCACCACTTTCTGTCCGAAGTCATTTTGTTCCCCCCCCCAGTTTATCTCGCAGTTTTTTTTTTTTTTTTTTTATTCAATGAAAAAAAAAATCGTCATACATATCATTTTATAGGAGAGACCGCAAACGGCCACTAAATGTGAAACGGGACTGGCTGCGTGCATATCGCAACATCGTAACAACTTCAGCTAGAGAAACACAGTTGCATAGACCGGGACAGACTAGAGTAAAGAGTGCAGACTAGAATTTCAGCAACGAGGAAACTGCCAGGATGAGGACAAGAAAGAGCTGAGTCGCCAATCGGCATGTTCTCATCAGACCGAAGTTTTAAACTAGCGCGCTATTTTGCGGTTTTGAAATTAGCCCGAGGTCAAATTAGCTAGCTATTCTGGCTGTTTGAAGACACGAATAGCGCGCTATTTGATCGGGAAAATTTTCCCCAAATTCCCCCAAAATCACTCCTAACGATGGTATTCGTGCAATATTTTTCGCAGTAAACCTGTTTATGACCGTGCTGCTACACACTTGTATTTATGCACGTGCATGTGACCTGGTTTAATAGTGGTGACCACCGGAAAATGGGGCTCCTCCGAAAGCCAATGTGTAATTCGAACCCTGATAGTAACTGTTACCCCTTTCCCACTACAAACTGCGTAACCCAGGGATATGCCGTCCCGCGTTAAGCTTTTCCTACCCCGGGGCTCGTTAACTCCGATATGTGTTCCCATTACTACTCATTACTCCGGCGTTTCGCTGTTCGGTTGGCGCCTTGCGATTTCCCACTTCTGCTACGTTCATTGATAAACGCCAATTTCTGCAAATTACTTCATCAGTTTTGCTGGTAACCGTTCACCATCGCTGGCGTTGGCTTTATCGACAGTTTATTTAAACAATGGAATGAAATGTAGCTAATTTCCAGGTATCAATCCTGCGATCGAATTCCCCGCGGTTGAAAAAAAAAAAAAACTAGGTTTTTCTTCTAATTCAGTACATGACAGTTGTCGGGTTTCCATCGCACTATTTTTATGAGCATTTTTTTTTTGGATCAAATTGCGACCTCCTCTTCTTCTACTCTTGTACCTGGCTTAATACATTAGAGTTGCTCCAAGCCGGTTGATGGAAACGCAGGTCATTCGCATTTCCTTCGAAGCGAATTGTCTAAAATTCTCCAAAAAATCGCTTGATATGAGATGGAAACTCGACTATTGACTTAAAACATGAGATACGCTCATGCATGTGATGGTAGCGTTTCACCAGAAGGGAAAACATTAATTAATGTCATTGTCCCCACCACTTCTCAAAACGCACTCATTCTGATAGTTATCGTCCCCACCACTTTTCAAAACAAACTGACGCCCATGCTGACAGGGTTTTAATATATCTCCGTGTCCGACAGTCGGATGGTTTCAATATAACTCCGTGTCCGACAGTCGATTATTGTTTTTAATTTCTTCAAATCTATTGAATGTTTTAGATATTAAACGTGAATGTTTTGATAAGAGGGCTCAGTTCTTCAAGATGAGTACCGAGAATTTCAATCAATGTTTCTGTTTAAGCTCTGCTCAATAAAGTGAGTCGACATTGGCGCGGGACAATGTACAATGCCTGTCAGACATTAAATGCAAAATACTCCGTGTCTGACAGCCAAAAAAAAGAGGACGATTAGAACAGATTGATAATGAAATAAAGAATAAAAAGAAACATTTTAACAACAAACAGAACATCCAATGAACACTGCGATTTATTTATTTGCGGGCCATCTTTTTTGGATGCTCTGTTTGTTGATGATATATTTTTATTCTTTATTTCGTTATTAATCTGTTCTCATACCAATACTTTTACTTTTTGCTGGCTGCCGGACATGGAGTATTTTGCATTTCGCCTCGGACAGTCTTGATCGTCCATGCGATAATTTATTCACACTGTCCATGGTCATGGAATTGATTTGCTCACTGACTACAAGCACTATTTTATCTCTGGTGTGGAAAAAAGCGTGAATCTGTTCGATCCATCTGACTAATTTTCAAAAGAGAGACCGAATAAAGACTGTTGTCTATCTTCAACGGAAGAAAACACACTAATAAAAAGGCCAAGAAAAGTCGATAGCTATCAATGTGCATTTTGTGAAGGTCGAACACAAACATGGCCAAGTTTGCACGTCTAATAATTCCTGGAATACTCGAAAAATTAGAACTTTTATGACTTTCGGACACGGAGATATATTAAAACCCTGTCCGACTTTCGCGCCTTTGCATTGACTTTGACTGTAATCAGTCGTGCGAAAAATTCTTTTCGCGTCCAGGGTGCAAGCGGCTTTACTGAGCATAGAACGCAAGCATTTTACATATAGGCAGTTTGTGGTTGGCTGAGAAAGATGTGAAGTCGTTAGTTTGCATCACAGATTCAGCTGCGTTGATTAAGCCAGGTGGAGTTTCATTACGGCGTGCCAACCGCCTTTAATCTGACATCAGGACAATCGATATAGATACTATAATTTATGTCCTGATTCAGATAGTTACGATAAATAGTGGTTGCTGTAATTATTTATTGCATTGAAATGTGCCTGACATTCTGGAAACCTGCCTGTGAGGTTTTCGGTGGCGATGTCGCATTGTCGCCCGGTCAGCCAAATTACCACTGCACAGAAAGTAAACCAGGTTGGAGCTGTCGAGCTTTCTGCGCAACTTCAGCGAAACTTTTTCTCTGAAATTGTCACTGCGTCTTGATGAATATGTGACACCTCCCCTACTACGCCGCCACACCCATCTCGGCGCACGTCCGTCTACCAAATTGCCAAAGTGGCTGCGCTGCGGTGTTGCACCGCGACGAAATTACCACTGCGCGGGCTGCACGGACGAAATTACCACTGCGTGGGCTGCGCTACGCTACGCCACGCCACGCTGCGCCACCCAGCGCTGCGCCAAGAAATTATAGCCAGAGCCCATCTACGAGGAGCCTTACCACTCTCCATTTAGCCCATTGTATCGAACTTGGTTGCAGTTCCACCAGAATTCCACTAGGAGTGATCGCGGGCGAGTACAGAATGAATGGAGTCCTATGGACCTAGAAGGCTAAATTTGTCCCTTTCACCTGGTAATCGTTGAAAAATCGCAAATACTGTTGCATTCTCTGCAAGTTCAATATGGATTATAGGTTAAAAGTGAAATTGCCGAGAAGTTATGTCATTTCGATTTCCTACAGGTTGGGCTGCTGTTGGCCATAACACGCTAGCATTCTGCTAATGAATGCTGATTGGTCAGTTACGGACCTGCGACTATTTACGACCAGAGATCCCACTTGATGACATCTGAAGACCAAGACAACAGAGCCGGCCGGTCAAGAGAATTAGAAACACTCTTAAGGAGGATTTTTCTGTCAAACTTAATATTTGTGTACAGTAACGGTTTTTTCCCCCGCTGTGGGCCCTTTTTTTCATATAGTCGTATATGTATTGTGAAAGTACATGGGTATAAATGGAATTTGACTCTCTTTATTCTTGTGTTCATTGTTTCAATATACATGGTATAATATGTCCCTTAAATAATACAGTAAATTTCCCGCTTGTTGTAAATATCCCGCTCAATAACATTAAACATCAATCTCAGCCATTTTCAATAAAGGAGAAAATGCCGCGAAGGTGTACTGTTATTAATTGCTCAAACAGTGGGAAAGGATGGTCATTCTTTTCATTTCCCAAAGCCAACTTAAGGTAACGTTCTTGCTTCTGTATAAATGAGCCAGGCTTAAAGGGCTGCACACGGGAGGGAAAGATCGCAAAAGCTGGAGCGCATGATCTCATCATGTAGCGCAATAGCCTGTCACGTCGGGACCCCAGCATTTAACTTGCCTTAATATATTGCTCCATACAGATAGTTTTGTTAATGATTAAAAAACTTCAACATATGCTATAGACTGCATAGGCTTGCCTATATCATGGGCTAATCATCTTGCACATATGGAAAAGTCTACACTACTTATTGGTCTCTATTCATTCAATGATCTAAGTAAAGGTTGAATATGTAGAATCTTTATTAAAAGCTATACTTTTTCAAAAATAATACACCCACGGGTCGTTTAGAGGGGTGCAGAATGAAAGTATTGCTTTTCCATAAAAAATTATATATAGTCTGAATTAATTATATTAAAATTTTTTGACGGGTTTGACAATGACTTTCTGTCACGTTTTATCTCCATGGCTCTGGTTCTGTTTAACATAACATAACATGAATGGCGAGAACAGGCCGTTCAGCCCAACTAGGCTCGCCAGTTTCTTTGTACCATCGTGAATATATCACTTCAGATACTCAATGCCTCAATGGTATCTAGCTTTAAGTCAAGCCTGCTCTTGAAAAACCCCAAGGTCTCTGCCTCAACAATATGGTCAGGCAAGCTGTTCCACCGAAATTACTCTTTGGGTGAAGAAATATTTCCGAATATCAGTGCTAAAGTTACCTTTAGTCAGCTTCCATTTGTGACCCCGAGTTCTGCTAACAACACTTGGTCGAAGGAATCTTACATAATTCACTTTGTTAATCCCTTTAACATATTTAAAGACCTCAATCAAATCACCCCTTAGTCTCCTTTTCCTGAGACTAAAGAGATTAAGGATCTTCAGCCTTTTCTCATAGCTTTCATCTTTAATACCGGAATTAGCCGTGGCTCTTCTCTGAACTTTCTCTAAAGCCTCTATGTCTTTCTTTAAGTATGGTCCCCAGAACTGTACACAATACTCTAGATGTGGTCTGACGAATGTGTTGTACAAAAGAAGCATCACCTCCTTGGATTTGAACTCAATACTTTTGGCAATGTATCCCAGCATCCGACTGGCTTTTTTAACTGCTACGGCACAATGGCTAGAGCCTGTGAGGGTTTGGTCAACAATCACTCCCAGATCTTTCTCTTGTGAAGCACATTCCAGTTTAAAACCTCCCATGAAGTAATCCCGTCTAATGTTTTTATTACCTACATGAACTACTTTACATTTTGCTACATTAAATTTCATTTGCCACATTTCTGCCCAATTCTGGATTCTATCCAAATCATCCTGAATCACTTTAGTGGACTCTAAACTATTTGCCAAGCCCCCAATTTACTATCATCTGCAAATTTCACTAATCTGCTCTCAATATTCCTATCAAGGTCATTAATGTAGATGAGGAACAGCAGGGGTCCCAACACCGATCCCTGGGGGCGCCACTCCCCACCATACCTAGCTCAGATGAGATACCACTGACCACCACTCTTTGTGTTCTGTCCTGCAACCAGTTATGAATCCACTTCAGAATACCACCTGTAACTCCAATGGAGCTCATTTTAAAAATTAGTCTCTTATGCGGTACTGTGTCAAATGCTTTCTGAAAATCCAAATATATGATGTCATAAGCCCTGCTCTGGTCACAGGTCTTGGTGGCCTCTTCAAAAAATTCCAGAAGGTTTGTCAGGCATGACCTTCCTTTACGGAAACCGTGTTGGCTATCCCTCAAGATATTGTTACGTTCAAGAAATAAGTCCAGCTCATCTTTTATGATAGATTCCAATATTTTGCACGCAATGCAAGTTAAACTGACTGGCCTGTAATTACCTGGCTCAGTACGGTCCCCTTTTTTATATATTGGTATTATATTGCCCTGTTTCCAATCATTTGGTATTTCTCCAGTTTCTAAAGACCGTCTAAAGATGGCGGATAGCGGCTTTACATCATACCTGCCCGTAGACGACACTGTGGCTCAATTCTCCGCTTGTTTTTCTGCCTCCTCCCGGTCGTATAATCAATCGGTGGATCGATGGATTATCATGAACATGTTAGGATGGGTGTATTTGTGCTGTCACTTATCTGTCATAAACAAGAGATTAAGGTTTATACAGGGCGTTTACTGTCGCGGACTCCAGGTGCCACCGAGCTTTTTTTTTTTTTTTTTTTCACGGAGCGAGAGCAGTGACACCGGAGGCTCTGGCGCAGGTTTGGTTTTCAGCAGCGGTGTGGAAGGCAGAGAGCCTCCACTCTCCCTGTAACAAGCTACAAGTCATTTATTTTGCTGTTTAATAACGGTAAAAATGAAGCATAAGGTAAATATCCGGCATAGTTCTCCTCCTCCGTGTCCTCTGATCAGAGCGGCGTCCCTAGCAACGGTCCGTTTTACCTAGCAACAGTCTGGCAACCGACTGCTGGAATTCTTTTTCTGTTGTTCTGGTAATTCTACATATTCAACCTTTAATTTTGAATAGAAATTTTTACTTAATTTTATTAAACAAACTACATTTTTTATTTATATATATTATTAACCACCTGTCCTACAACACAAATTACACATTTGATAAATGAGGAATACGGTCATCATGATCTTACACAGATTCACATGGTCACATTGAAACAGTAACACGAACCTTGCAATGAGGCAAGTTTATTCACAGTTCAGAGGGAAAAAAAGCATCAAAACATTAACAGAAACTCTCCTTTATTCTGAACTTAACAAAAACAAACATTACACTAACACAACTATGTTTGGGGTGGTGGAAACAAGTGTATGACAGAACAATAAGCAACAACGTAATCAAAATAGGCTGTTTGGTGGTGTTGGACAGGCTGGGGGATTCAACAGCAAAACTCCACGGGACCTCTGGGCACTGAAAATAGGTTTATATGGGAAAGAAACAATTTTTTCTGGTCTCAGTCATTATATATCCTCGATTACACATATGATGTTTGCAGAATTAAATGATATATAATAAAAATGTTAGAGTTTTACAGTTTATTGTAAGATTGTTCAATTAAAGCTATGCCGCAAGTGTGGACCACCCCTTCCTGGAGGCAAAGAAATACAGCGCACTCGCAAACTTGATGAAACCATCCCACGGGTTTTTCGCTGCCATCAAACTCTCGAAGGGAGAGTTTGAGATGAACGTCAACGCCTTCTGGCCTCACAGGGGCATCACCAAAAACATAAAGAGGACTCTGGAGAGGCTGGGGGCGTTTGACAGCTTGTTCAGGCCACACCTCGAGCATGCCAGCCTGTTGGGCAAAATAACTATTAAAAAAATTTGTTATGTGCAGGCTCGGGCAGAAATCAGGAGAGAGGAACAGGAGGTTGAGGAAAACACAAGGCTCCACAACAGCTCAGAGAAAGTTGTCGTCTTTCACGGCCTGAGGGATCCGGCAGACCTGTTCACACAAATGAAACAAATGAAATCAAACAAATTATCCATAAGAGCAGCTCAAATCAAATCAAAAGAATGCTCTTAAAACCCAAATAAGCTCAACACAGCCCACATGTTTCCATCATAAAATGCAAATGTAATTTTCCTGTTCTTTATCTGATAAATATTGTAGTCCTGCATTTTATGGGCATTTGTCCTTTCCACCATCCAAATCAAACAAAACACACACCAAGCGAGTGATTTCCCCTGCAAGCAAAACAAGCATTCACCTTCTCTTTTGATCCCTTCCTTTCTTTTGTTGTTGTTTAGTATTTGCTGTTTTAAAAAAAAAGTTTTCAAGTTTGGAGGGAACAAAATATTCACTTTACAGGACAATGGGAGAGAGGCTTGTATTAATGCTGCATTACCTGCTAGTTCTCTAACTTTGGGTCAAGTAACCAATGAGGTAGAACTTCCTATAGATACAAATTGATACGAAAACACACACACACAAACAAACAGGTGCACTATTGAACTGTTGCAATTTTTTGTTCCCGGTCTGTATTATTGGGATGAAATTTGTTGAAATACCAGCTTGGACTTGCAGTACAAAGAACATATTGCAGCATTTATTTAATTTTGCAGGCACTGGCAAATAATCACCCAGCCTGTCAACAGGTCAGTGACAAATACGGGTTGGCAAGATGCACAATTCAGAAATATCTTTAATCTTAAAAACTTGCATCAGATCAGTTACAATATACATTTTCTGTTCATGTTGGTTTTTTTGTGAAATGACATCTGAACCATTTTCAACAAAAGTACTGATGAATGTCAAAATGTAATGGAATGAAATCAAACAAATTATCACATATTAATATGATAATTTGTTTGATTTCATTCCATTACATTTTTGATCAACACCACACACAATCACACCACCACATAAATAAATGAATTTGTCAACTAACAAGAAATTAGCATTGATTTATTTAAAATTATTTTTCCTCCTTCATACATACCAATCAACTCTGAGCTTTGAGAAAAGGGAGATTTCCCCGGTATATTAACCCAACTTACAAGGTAACTGTTCTATTACCTTTCAGCAACAGTAAGATAATGCATAAAAAAACGACGTGGAGCAGCAAAGCTAGCTAACCACCGCGTTGTGCTAATGCTTATTTTTATTCAACCAGAGAGCTCCAACAGCTGATTGTACCCGTTGCCGATGCATTTGCTAAAATGGAACAGCAAAGCTAGCTAACCACCACGTGGTAAAATAATCCAATACAAATGACAGTATAAGACAGGATAGACGGTAAAAAGCACTACATGTTCGTAGATTAACGATGTTAACATAATATATTAGGTCTTTTTACTCTTCACCGCCACCGTAACCAGCCAACCAGTAGATAACCACCCGGTAGTCCGCTGATAGCTATAAATCAATGTCGCTGTCGTTTTCAATGTTCATGGATAAGACAAAATAGTACCTTACCTTGATCAACAGCCGATGTTACCGTTGCCAATGCATGTGGCTGAGTGCCGAAGTAACCGATTGTCTCCATAGACGGGCTGGAGGCTCATCGGGCTCCGGCCTCTGAGGTGACTCAGAAATTGCTGTAAAGCAGCACCTCTGGCTGTGACGTCATCGGGTTTTTTTGAACGGCTTTTTAGAACAGATAAGTGAACTTAAAAAATCCAATATTCAGCCAAGTGCATTTTATTGTTCCCCCTTTTGAAAATAATATTCAAATTACTTGAAAAAAATTATTTCCAGAGAAAAGTGGATTTTTAGGGGTGTATCCCCATCGACTCCCATTCATTCTGCACTCGCCTGCGAGCGCCCCCACATGGACAGAGATGTGTTCCGAGAACCGGAAGTTGAACGAGAGTGGCACTTCTCCTCAATATTAGAAATTCTCTGTTATAGCCCTCAGACTCTACGAATCACCCCCTGGATGCAAAGTGTAATTTTAGTCTCTTTGCCTCCCCTGCAGGTCAGGTGGTCTTAATTACTCGGGCCGGTGGGCCACGACTCTTAAGTTTCGGCTCCGTTCTTCTTTTTTTTTTTTTTTTGGGTCGCGATTGTCCTGCTCATGCACGCGTGCGGTTTCGCGATTGGCCCAGGCCAAGACCCGGCCCGAGTACAGGCTCTGAGGAGCCTCTTGTTCTAAAATGCATTATAGACGAGGTACACCATGTCCCAAAAGTTCATGCACCACAGAAAAAGTCAACTCCTAGATTGTGAATATTCAACAGAATGCGTTTATTCAAAAGCCAGTGTATCCTCCCATGCATCTTAATCACTGCCCTGAGCCTGTGGGGCACAAAATACACTAAGTTGTTTAGAACGGAAGGCTGAAAGTTGCCCCACTCCCGCACAGCCCTCGCATTGAGCTGCTTCATGGTGGTAGGGGGTGGGCTGTGAAAGACCCAACTGTTCAGGATACCCCAGGAGTTCTTAATCGGGTTGAGGTCCGGGGAGTTGGTTGGCCATTCCTTTTTGCGCAAAAAGCCAAGAAGCTGCTCAGAACACCACTGCTGAGTTGAACGAGCAGTATGTGCGGGGGCACCATCTTGCACGAAGACCATTTCCGCACGCCTGTTGAACGTCTTCCGAGCAGTGACGGGGCTCGATTTCTTTTTTTCTGGTGAGTATGGGAGGTAGCACTGGCTGGAGAATTTTTTGACATAATACTCAGCATTGATGGTGGTGCCCTGGGGTACAACATGCAACTCCAACAGCCCTGAAGATGACATCGCCCCCCAGACCATGCAATGGGCGCTGAACTGGACTTGTTCAGATGGTGGCTCTTTCTTTTGATCGTTGGTGTAGATGTGGTCGTTTTGGCTGTTGGGAGTTGGAAATAAGTAGAGTGGGCACTCATCAGAGAAAACCCATTTTTCCCAGTGTCTTGGGGTCATTGAGGCATACTTCTTTGTAAAAGCCAGCTGCTTCTCCTTTTGCAGTTTGGTAAGGCGAAGAATCCACTGTCTTCTGTATGCTCTCAGACCCAGTTTCTCAGTCAGAAAACGATGGATGGTACTCTTAGAGACTGCTTCCCCAAGATTCTTCAGTCTTCGACAGAGTCCGCGGCAGGATTGGTGTCTCTTTCCCATGACCTTTCGGATGAGGTTCTTGGCCCTGGAACTCAGGACTGAGGGGCTCCTGCACGGGGCTCGTCTTCAAGGGAGTCACAACTCTGGTGTCTCTGCCACCACTTCTTCACCCATCGTATGCTTCTGCAGAGGTCCTGAGCTCCTCCTGCAAGCTGTCCCTGCCCTGCGCAAGGCAATGGCTTGAGCACGGACCTGAGGCTCTGAAAGAGCAGCCTTTCCAGATTTTTTTTGGCCATCATGGCAGCACTGCCAAAAAGGTTCTCACAGTGACAGTTCTCTCTTGGTTCCTTGGTCAACCAAGAAATTTATAGGCCTCTCACAAACATATGAACTAAGTAAACAACCTCACAACACCTGGCTGACCAGGTGCAACCCATTTTGGAGACAGACGTGTTGCCCATTGGGGTGCATGAACTTTTGGGACACGGTGTAGTTTTCGGCACCCAACAAGGCCAAATGGTGTTTAAACCGGGAATTTCATTAAGATAAACCCTATGGTTAATTTTAATAACAGAGTTTAAGCATTGAAAACTCCCAGTGATTTTCATTCTCCTATTGGGCTTGGTCTATTGCATTAAAATGTGAGGAGTTTGGTTCCAAAAATGGGCACACTCAAAATCAGGGTTAAACATATTCATTCTGATGTGTTTTTCCTGTCAGAGGTGTGGCTAAATGACACTCAGATGGAACTGTTGGGGGGCTTGGTTTTTAAAATTTTCAGATGTGATAGGAAATGAAGAGTTGGTGATACAGTCATTTATGTAAAAAAACACCTTAATGACTACCAGTGTCCTTAGCTGTTCTTGTAACAGGAAGTGGAGGACTGAACCCAGGCGCAGGATGTATAAATGAATGGTTTATTATTTACTGCAAAGCAGTCATACACAAACAGTGCAGCAATAAAAGAAAAGGAACAGAGATTCCAAACAAAACCTACAAGTCTCACGCTAGACTATTGCACAGTAGGTTAAAGTAAAAAGGAATCGAGGTTCCTTTAAATACTCGTGCAGGCTGAGCACGAATAAAGGTAGATTAGAAATAAACGCGAAATCCGCGATAGAGAACCTAAAACAGACTACAAGTCTAACAGGCATGAGATTACCAGACTGCACTAACTGCTACTAATCAGCAGTGAGTGAAAACGGAGTTGAGGTGGTAACTGAATAATTGAAGCAGTGAGATGAACTGATGAGCTGGGCTGCTGCAGGGTCCTAGTAGACCGGTGAGCTGGAGGCCTTACAGTTATGTTACAAAATAATTTGGGTTATAAGTCATTAACCCTCACAGCACTATAGACAACCATAGTTGCATAATGATGTAAGATATCAAAATCAGATGCTGTTGAATATTACCACATGATAGATTTTTAACAGCTCAGGATAATTACATTTTTAATTCCATGAAAATTATTCAGCGCTCTAAGGGTTAAATTGATATTAAGGTTTTTTTTTTTTTTTTTTAATTTCAGGATAATACTGGCTGCCGTGCACTTGTAAGATCTCTGTGAATGTTTAATTTGACTTATTTGAATTCTGAGCTAGTTATCCTTATGGGGATTTAAACTTTGCCTGGCTTCCTCTGATATCTGATGATTTAAAGAATAATGTGTTGATTTAAGCTTGTTCCAGCTAATTTCAGAGCGCACCCACCCAAACTTAAAAGATCCCCGCAAATCTACTCTGATTGATAGAATTATTATGAATAACCCACACAATTATTAAGCCTGTGCAGGTTTTTTCATGTGATCTTGGTGGTCATTGCCCTATTGCAGGCATAAGGGATACAAAACTTCCAAGTTTCAAGCCTCGTATGGTTAAAAAGAATTACAAAAATTTGATGCTCAAGGCTTCCTACAGGATATGTATTTGTGTGATTTTCAGCAGAGCTTGCACTAGCATTTTTCTCCTAGTTTTTGCGGACAATCATGCTCTTTCAAAATTTCTGAGAATCAAGCACAGAGTATTTCCTTGGTATTTCTTGGTGCTCTTGCAACTGCTCAGAGGCAGAAACAAAGCACACTGTTATAAAATGGCACCTTTTTTGCCAGTTATTTCAACTGTAAATTTCCAATCAGTTTAGAACAGAGGTTTCGTGTTTGTTAACTGTAAATCACAGTTAAATGCGCGCAGGACTCTACTTACAATTAAAATAACAGAGAGACAATGCATTAATTTAACTGTTAAGTTCAGTCAAAGTATAACAGTGCATGGGCTAAAGCAAGATCAACTCCCTTATCCCCAGATTGGCTTTATTTTATGCAGCTTAGAAACAAATGCATCATGTCAGTTAAAAAGGCAAAATCTAATATTTATGTAAAACCCCTTGCTGATGCTGATAGAAATCCAACTCAATTCTGGAAAACAGTAAAATCAAGTTCCACTCCCTCTCTTCTATCACAAGTAATATATAATTCAAAATTGATGACTGGTAAGTTGAAATAAGTCATGCTCTTAATCAGCAGACATTAACAAAATAGCAGACTCAAGTGTCTCTGAACCAGCAGATCATACATGTTTTACCTCTGATCAATCTGACTGTCTTACAACTTTTTGTTCACTGAATAGTAATTGCGTATTTTCTTTAACTAGGGAAGTTCTGGAAGCTGTCAATAAAATGAATGTAAAAGTTCTCAGGGGATGATTTGCTAGGTCTGTATCTTTTGAAACTGTCTGCCCCACTTAATGCCAAACCTTTGACTCATATATTTAGTATGCCAATCATGTCTGTCATCTGAAATATGCCAATGTAGATTAAGACTCAACTATGCAAAGAGATGTATATCAACACCATCCAGAAGCACCACTGCAGGGTTTCCCACACAAAGACCATTGTGCGGCAGGCCGCCACAGAATCAACTCGGACCACAACAAATTGATTCCGCCCCAATGCGATTTTCTGTATTGCATTCTCATCTGCGTGCGCACAAAGAAAAAAAAAAAAAAAAAAAAACAGTAAAATTAAAAGTACTGGAAGATGCGTGATGTGCACAATATTAGTGCCATGCTGCCCTGGCCATCTGTCCCCCCCCGGTTCAACGAAGTATGAAGCAGCAACCCCTCCCCGCTCAAGAAAATAAAAAGCATGTACCCTCCCCCCGGTCTGCTACCACACATTGCTTCCTGCTCTGTGGGAAACACTGCACTGACTTCCCTGGGCTCAAGCGCATCTGAAATGGACCAGTGGAAAAGAGTGATGTGGTCTTGCGAGTCCATCTTTCTAATTGTAATTGGAAATTATGGATGTTGTGTTCTCAGGGCCAGAGTACAGAAGGGCCATTCGGACTGTCATGAGCAACATGTTCAAAATCCAATGTCTGTCATGGTCTAGGGCTGCATCAGTGCACTTGATGCCTCTGAGTGCTGCAGCAGGATGGCACTAAGCCACATTCTACACCAGGGCTATTCAACAAGGGCTGGTGTGGGCGCAGGCTTTCATTCCTACCAAGCACTTACATACCTGATACTACTAATCAAGCTCTTTAGCAAAGACTCTTGGGGTTGATTAGTAGTATCAGGTGTATAAGTGCTTGGTTGGAATGAAAGCCTGCGCCCACACCGGCCCTTGTTGAATAGCCCTGCTCTACACGCATAACCACAGTGTGGCTTGCTAATAACAGAGTGCGGATATGTGACTGGTCTGCCAGTAGGCTGGACCTGTCTCCCATTGGAAACGTGTTGAATTTTGAAGCGCAAAATACAACAACAGAGACCCTGGACTGCTGACTAACTGAAGTCCTATGTCATGCATTGGGAACTACTTCCACATTTGAAACTCCAATAGTTAGTGTCCTCAGTTCCAAAATGACTACTGAATGTTATCAAAGGGAAAGATGCTATTACACATTGGTGAAAATGTACCTGTCCCAACTTCAGAGGATAATGTTGCAGACATCACATTTTGCAAAAGCTATTGTTCAAAAAAAAGAGAAAAAAAAGAGTTGACTTGTTAAAATACTGCTTCTTTGTTTGCCTATTCTGCCTGCTGCAACTTGTCTTATCACTCCGTATATACCAGACTTTCCATTCAGTCCCTGTCAGATCGTTGTGTGCCTTCTTCATTCAAGTTCCCATTTGCTTCAGCCAGAATCGTACATCCTGTATGTTGTCTGCCTGTGACCCTGACGGTGATCCTGGCCGTGTCTAAATAAATATTTTGTTAAAACTCCATTCTCCTTGTGTCGGGATTTCCACTTGAGTGTTCGCAGAAAGTATAGACTGTATAAAAAGATGGACAAAGTAACTGTGACATCACCCATTGGTCTCAGCATACAATTTAGGAAGCCTCGATTTTGGCAATTTGAACAGTGGCATTTTGTCATTTTGAAACCGGGTGTGATTCCTATTGGACGAGAGAGTGAATTGAAGGTCCAGGGAGGAGCGAGGGGTGGATCTACGGGTAGATCTGACTGTATCTGATGAGGACCAGAGGATAGCCACGCCCCTAAAGCATATTCTGGCTTTATCCTTTATTCTAGTCTATTTGGGACCATAATTTACAAAAATGAACATCATGATATATCGAAGGAGACTTGAAACTTGCGATACATACCATAAAATAATGTGGAAAATCATTATTGAAATAATAAATCAGGTGGGCAATTTTCTCATAGACTTCTATGGCATTGAACTTCTTTCTGCAACCACCGACGTCGCCATCTGCTGGCGATTAAATAGAATGCAAATTCTAGAGATTCCTGCATTGGCCTCAGTTTTCAGACCTGGGTGCTGCATCCATCTTTTTATGAGCCAGTTTTTCTAAGAATCAGGCAGAGGGTGATATATGATGATCTCAGATTTGCGTAAAATTTTTGTTGGTGAAAGATGGTTGGTTCAATAGAAAAACTGCAAATTTTAAGACGCCAATATCCTTCAGTTTCTTTTTTAGGGGTACCAGAAGGGCCAAAGATTCCGAGATGAGAAATGAGCGCTGAAAAAAATTCAGTATTCAAATGCAATCACATCATTGCGCCGACAACAGCCACATTCATTTTCACATATGTCAATCTACTGTGTGTGGGGCTCGCAGTAATCTGAAAATTTTTGTGGACTGTCAAGGGCGCGTCCTATAGGGGGCGCTGCAAGATGCTACTTTTGGCTATTTGGGCAGTAATATCAGGGGCATTTCCAGACTGTGCCCTCAACAGCCCAAGATGGTTTATCATTATATGATGCCATGGGACATCCTTTACATAATCAACACAAATTAAGTGTGGGATATTGAGGGCGCAAGAGTGGCGTCTCAGTCAGGTTAAAAGTGAAATTTGGCATTTTGGGATGGTAAAGTTCTCCATGCCTCCTCATCCAATTTTGATGAAACCATTTCTTTTGGGTAGCCCTATAAAAACTGGCTCTTATACAGTCTATGGCAGAAAGCTGACTGAAGACTGGTTAGTGTTTTTTGTTTAGATATGTCGCCCTCTAGGCTTCTTAGAAAATTATTACCTCTGACCCTCTTAGAAAAGCTTCTCTCACCGAATTCAGCGAAGTGGATAGACCAACTAGGACTATATGATGTAATTTATATATTAGAAATGCATATTCTACTGACACAGAACACACTGTAATCCAGTTGGACACATTAAATTCTACCACAAGAGTATTCATCCCAAATTATGCCAATTTGTTGTTTATTTGCCGAGCAAAATGCTAAAACAACATCATGATACCCCCTTTGCACAGATGCCAAGTCAACCCAATCCTAGCCTATGCATGCATGACCCCAATTCAAGGCTTTATAATGCGGGATTTGAGTATCACATAGACTGGAAATGGCTTCAAATGAAGAAAGACACTTGCACCATTTTGAATTCAAACTTGTTTCAGTTTCTTTTTATCTTGGGACAAAAAATTGCCGTAGATACAAAGAAACTTCATGAAAATTTAACCTTAAAGTTGTTCTTCAGTTCACAATGAAATAAATCAAATATAAAATGGCCAGGAGATAAAACCATATATTTCCCGGATGAAAACTCCCTGACCAGAAGTGTGCAACATCTGAGGGTATGTGAGGCTGTGCCTCACCTTTTTGTACATTATGCTACACTCCAACATGTATTATCTTTAATTGCTTTGGAATGTGATAATGCTTAAGAAATGTCACACTCGCCAATCAGTCTGCAAGCGAATTAATGTCCAAGTTGCACATCGCACCAGCTTCTAGTCTTGCTATGCAGTCATATGTTTTGTACTACAGACACTCTGATGCCATGGAACTACTGCTATTTCAGAAAGTTAAAAGTTGTGTTTTATAACCTTTAAAAACATGCCAATATTAAAAATGCAATGCAATACAAATAATTAAAATGTAACTACCAGTGCCGCATACCATTCGCTTAATTCATCCACGTTATCCAGGCATTACACTGCTTGTTAAGTATGTCTCTATCGAGTCAATACTCATTAAAAATAGGAAAAAATTTACAAAAGAATTTGTTTTCACATTGAAACACTGGAAGCAAAATTGCCATCATATCACGAGGGATAATTCCATATCTCTTCTGAATTTTATGATCAGTGCATAACAATTATTCAGAGAAAAAAAACATGTAAAACACTGTCTTCTTTACCGAGTTAGATTCTAAACCCTATATGAGGCAATGCACCATTTGAAAAGAAATATTGTCCTCTACTGGATTAAATAGTTTTGACTCTTACTGTTCTGAATTTGAAAATAGTTTTGGGGCAATTTTAGTTGAGAGAGGGAATTGTTGGACTCACTCCTAGCGCTACACTTTATTTGCCATTTCTCCTCTGCAGGGGTCCTATATGTTGGGGGAAAAAAGAAAGCTGAAATAATAATAATAATAATAATAATGTGTATTCATATTAATATGAAATAGGAGATCTTCATACTTGACTGACAACATAGGAGTTTATCTTGTTTATTTGTTTTTACCTAAATAGCTTATAACCACTGTATTCATGTTCATTCGTGCAATGCATGGCAATATATTATTGCGATAAGGATGGACACATTTTTCATGATCAATGTGTATTATGAAATATTTTCCGGTAGATGCTGTGGCCATAAATTCCAAGCTGATTGCACATCGAGTATGGTGAGATTTGATTCATGCTGCTTCTATACCACTGTTTCAGACTTTAGAACACCATCTTTTGACCAGTTCAAGGCACCATCTCCTAAAGAATATTCAATTAACAGTTATGCGCTCCAGGTACGATAAATATTGCAGCATTATTTAGGCGCCAGCATCAATAGTTACTGCTCAATGGCAAAGTGATGAAGTGATATCATATAATGGACAGGTAATGAAAGATTTGTGTGGCATTTTGCTGTGAAAGCCTAACAAATATTGCTCCCCGTGGAAATATAAACAAACTGCCAGAGTTTTCGTGGTCTGAGAATTAACTGGACCTATCTCCACTTTTTATTAAATGAAGAAAATGGGATGTGAAATTTTGCTGCATCATAATTTCTCACCCCAAGTATACTTTTCAGATATTTATATTCAGAGGAGTTATTGGGACTCAAAGGTATAATATCATACAGTTATACCTTTAGCAGAATGATTTTAGACAGGGGATCTAGGAAAATGTAAATGGAGATAGACCTTTGGAATTTTCAAAATGTCATAAATTTTGCATGTATATGGTTCTATCCTAGATAGCTCCTTGTATTTCCAGAAATGTTTAGCCACAAAGTTCTGTTGTGCCTTGTGTGTTTTAAAAAAAGAACACAACAATGTGACTCCACCCAAATCTGCAAATTACATGTTCATGGTAAAATGTAATACAGAATTTGAAAGAAAAACAGATTATCTGACAATGATAATCACAGCAAATGGGTAGCCGCATCCTGTCTGAAAATAAATAGGAAACAAACCTTGTAACACTGAAATGAGCTATCGAGTCTCGAGGGTGTTCAGTGTCAAATGCTCCTATCTCTATAGCCAGTGCAAGTTCATCTGAGTACATTTAATGCAGACATGATGCACACTACATTGTAAACATACTCCGGCTTTGGGCTTGGTTTCCACTAGTACTATGTGCATCATATTGTACTTGTTCATGTGCATACACATGCATCTTGCAATGCATAAAATATAAGACTGAAAATCAAGTAGTATTATCTTAAATGGCCGCCTGGAATAAGACAAATGAAGGGTTTTAAGACATAGGACTCTAATTTCATGGCGCAGCGCAGGGTGGCGTAGCGTAGCGCAGCCCACGCAGTAGTAATTTCGTCCGGTGCAGCCCGCGCAGTGGTAATTTCGTGCGGTGCAACACCATGCGCAGCCACTTTGGCAATTTGGTAGACGGATGTGCGCCGAGATGGGTGTGGCGGCGTAGTAGGGGAGGTGTCACATATTCATCATGGCGCAGTGACAATTTAAGTAGAAAAAGTCTTCGCTGAAGTTGCGCAGAAAGCTCGCCAGCTCCAACCTGGTTTACTTTCTGTGCAGTGGTAATTTGGCTGACCGGCGCACAGTCAAGACCGTCACCGAAACCTCACAGGCAGGTTTCAGAATGTCAGGCACATTTCAATGCAATAAATAATTACAGCAACCACTATTTAGTGGAACTATCTGAATCAGGACATAAATTTTAGTATCTATATCGATTGTCCTGATGTCAGATTAAAGGCGGTTGGCACGCGTAATGGAAACTCCACCTGGCTTTATCAACGCAGCTGAATCTGTAATGCAAACTAACGACTTCACATCTTTCTCAGCCAACCACAAACTGCCTATATGTAAAATGCTTGCGTTCTATGCTCAGTAAAGCCGCTAGCACACTGGACGCGAAACGAATTTTTCGCACAACTGATTACAGTCAAAGTCAATGCAAAAACGCCGAAAGTCGGACAGGGTTTTAATATATCTCCGTGTCCGAAAGTCATAAAAGTTCTAATTTTTCGAGTATTCCAGGAATTATTAGACGTGCAAACTTGGCCATGTTTGTGTTCGACCTTCACAAAATGCAAATTGATAGCTATCGACTTTTCTCGGTCTTTTTATTCGTGTGTTTTCTTCCGTTGAAGATAGACAGCAGTCTTTATTCGGTCTCTCTTTTGAAAATTAGTCAGATGGATCGAACAGATTCACGCTTTTTTTTTCCACACCAGAGATAAAATAGTGCTTGTAGTCAGTGAGCAAATCAATTCCATGACCATTGACAGTGTGAATAAATTATCGCATGCACGATCAAGACTGTCCGAGGCAAAATGCAAAATACTCCATGTCCGGCAGCCAGCAAAAATTAAAAGTATTGGTATGAGAACAGATTTATAACGAAATAAAGAATAAAAATATATCACCAACAAACAGAGCATCCAAAAAAGATGGCCCGCAAATAAACAAATCGCAGTGTTCATTGGATGTTCTGTTTGTTGTTAAAATGTTTCTTTTTGTTCTTTATTTCGTTATCAATCTGTTCTAATCGTTTTTTTTTTTTTTGGCTGTCAGACACAGAGTATTTTGCATTTAATGTCCGACAGGCATTGTACATTGTCCCGCGCCAATGTCGACTCACATTATTGAGCAGAGCTTAAACAGAAACATTGATTGAAATTCTCGGTACTCATCTTGAAGAACTGAGCCCTCTTATCAAAACATTCAAGTTTAACATCTAAAACATTCAGTAGATTTGAAGAAATTAAAAACAATAATCGACTGTCGGACACGGAGTTATATTGAAACCATCCGACTGTCGGACACGGAGATATATTAAAACCCTGTCAGACTTTCGGACACGTAGACACTGCGTTGAATGCAATCTGTTGTGCGAAAAATTCGTTTCGCGTCCAGTGTGCAAGCGGCTTAATACTAGGCTACTATTATTGTCACTTAGGTTTTATCGTTTTTAGTGGGGGAAAGGAATACAGCCTGATTGCTATGATCTCGTACTGAGTTAAAATCACATATTGAAAATAAATGTGTAACGTATCTTGCATTGTTGTCCATGCATGTTAATCCCAAAATTTTAAGCAGCAACAGGGTGTAATAATAGGTACACGCTATCCATTGTTTCTCTTCCCAATGATGCAGGCAGAAGAAATAAATGAGCAACCGTCGTATTTCATTCCAACTTCATAAGTTTGAATGATCTGACGTAGTTTCGTTTTGAAATTTCATTCAAGTTTGCTAATGGTGATAATTCGCGAATGCCCTAGCTAGCCAGCTAACTCATATTCGTAATGCTTAATATAGACGTAAGTGGTGCAGAAAACAAGCCTGAAGCAGCAAAGTAAAATGCAACATTAACGCATCATGCAGATATAGGACAGAGGCTTCTATATTCCAACACATTAAAGGTGAGGAGAGAAGCTCATTTGATTGGTGAAGATTTGACTCGGCTGTGTTATACCCAAACTCGCCTTCTCTCCTCTCTCTTTGCCACTTGCGCCGGCAGGAGGGACCGAGGCGGGACAGAGGAATACTTGCGCCAGGCTACGCCGGAACGCGAAATTGCAACATACGCCTGGACACACCCCGTTGGCGCGGCGCACCCTCCATTCGCCGCGCCTGCACCGCGCCTGCGCCTGGTCTACGAATTTAGAGCCCATAGACGCTTCATTCAAGTGCTGTAGTACCTACCTATCTAAAATAGGCACGGGCAATACAAATGAATAAAATGACAACATTTCTTGAGTTGCTGAGAACAAAGTTTTTATTATTTTCTAATTATTTTTTGCAGGTAAGTACAGAAGACACAGACGAAGAGTTTGCCACAAGTCCAACGCCTTTATAGGAAAGGGTCTCTGAGCCACAAGGTCCCAAAAATGGCTGATTTCGGCATTTTTCAACAAAACCCATTGTGAAAATTGAGGGGTGAACCCTGAGGGCATTTTCTAAAGTACAGTCTATTCAGAAATAAACCAGGCCAAATTATCCATTAGGGTACCCTAACAGAAATAATTGATGATAAAGTCATCTACCCCTTTTCTGAAGTACAGCAGTGCCCCCTAGGCCATTTTTAATGGAAAATGCATTGAATTTCATCCAATTATGTTCAACATTAGGTTTTGCATTGATATTAAAAAATGGTACGAATGGGTTGCCTGTGAAGTTTTTTTTTGGATCAATGGCCTGGAAAAATGTCAAAATTATCGGTGGGAGGGCAAACATTAACGCTACTCGCCCATTGCTATATAAAATGCAGTAAAGTCGCTGATGCCGGCAGTTGTTTGCCCTCCCACTGCTACGAAACGTTCCCCCTTCAATAACCCGTGGTGATTTAAAAAAAAAAACAAAAAACTTTGCACTGTTTTTACTATGTCCCTATACCCTCCTCCCATGATAGTTTCAATGAGCTACTGTGAATAATTCATAGTAAAACACAGTGACGTGCAGTCGGAGGTTAGTTTGGTGAGGCAGAAACCTCCCCTTTGCTTGATTAGCAATCCGACGATTAAATCGTTTAGTAAGACTATTCGGCAGAATGACGGGCCAGTTTAAGTTTCATGGCGTTATTATTCAGTACATCAAACCTGAAATGCTCACAAACTGCAGATTTGTGCGTACTTGCTTCCAGGAAGCCGAAGCAATGTCATCAAAAAATATGAACACAGTTCGACTTATGCAGAGTTCAATGCTTAATCAATAGCCTATACAATGTATTCTCCTTTAAATACGCGCTTTCACACCCAAACAAAAAGCGGGCGTTTATTTTCAGTCTTCTTTTGTAATCCGATTAACAAAATGTTTAAACGATATACAGAATTACCGAGAGCCGAGAATTTTTCCTAATTGATTATTCAGATTTCCATCCTCGCAGTCTCGAATTGAAGCGTATAAGTGAATGAATCTTGTGACCGGTGTTCGCGAGGTGGCATAGGTAGCAAAATTTGTCAGAACACTGGTAGGCTTTGAACGCCTAGCGCTGGTTTATTCCTTGGTATATTTTAGTGAAACTTCACAAATAGGGTCACAGGATATTCTGTCAACTAACTATGTAGGTTGACAGTAAAAAATACACTCACCTTTCTTGCTATTGTTGAGAGGAAGTCACGGCGAACTTGACGAACTTCAACAACTTCTGTCGAACTTATTTCACATCCTCTGGAGGTCTAGAGTGGACGAACAGACTCGTAATTTCTCAAATTAGATGGCTGTAATTCAATCAGGGCCGTAGCTGGGATATCACGTCAGTGCGGGCTATTTGAAATCTACCTCCAAAATGGATATTTTTGCCACGCCGTGCACTTGAAAGTTTGTAAACACGGCGCAAATTGAGGTCACCCTTTCATCCAAGCAGGCGAATAATAGCTCTGTTCAAATCGCGTTATTGGCGTAATCATGCAGAGTTCATGTATGAAATGCGGGTATCCTATTGAAAAGGTTGCTTTTAATCAAACCATGGTGTTCTTTTTGTATGAAAATGGTATTTACATCATTTTTTTAAATAAGTTTTCTGAGGCTTGTTTACCGCCCCAGTTCAGGTGTTACGCATTCCATTAGAGTTTATGCAGAGCGTTGCCCATGCCTATCTAAAATATCCCAGATTTCATCATTTTACAAACTGCGATTTGGTATATTAGAGGGATTTTGCTTCGAAATGGTAGAGTGGATAGAACCTTTACTCAGCGATCTTGTCATCTGATCAGGTGACCCTGTATCCAGCTCCCTGATTGGACAATGTGGACATAGAACTTTTTAAACTGAAGTGGACTGAAAATTCATAAGTACTATGCACTTTTTGGATGTTTCTCCTAGCTGCCATCTATCATTGAAAAAATCACGTCAGGATATAGTACCTGTTAATACTGAGATTATTTCTATGGTACTACATAATTTTTGATGAAAAGTGGAGATAGGCCCAGTTAGTCCTCAGCCCACGTTTTGTCAGGGTTGGCAGTGAATACAAACCCATCCCAAGCTTTCTTTCCTTCCAAGTAATAAACAAAACCATTGCTTGTGTCTGAGCAAAACTTTCAATTTTGTCTCATCTGATCATAAAGTGACCACAATAATTTGCCCACTAGGTGCTGCTTTGGTCAGATAAATATATTTAACCCCTTTGCGCAGAGGCCAAATCTGGCAATTAATGTGTTCCCTAATTTAAGGCTTTATGATTCAAGATTTGAGCTTCACAAAGAGGGGGAAATGGCTTGAATGAAAAAAAGCACTTATAGCATTTAGAATACCATCTTATTTTAATTTGTTATCATTATTCCAGTACAAAATAAGGGCCACAAACAAAAAAAAATCTTCATGAAAATTCAGCATTGAAATTGTAAAGAAAAAAAAAACTGAAAAATGGCTGGGAGTTAAAACAATACATTTCCTGGACCATAAACTCCTTGACCACAAGTGTGTGACGTGAGTGTGATATTCAAAATTACCAGCTGTCTATGAGCCAAATAAGATGGCTATCTGAGTGGCTCCCCAAATGGCTTTCCAAGTTACTCTCCAAGTGCTCCAATCAGCTTTACAAGCGCCCTAGCTAATTGTGCACAATCAAATCATAAAATAATCATATTTTTACCACAAATCAACTGTTTTGACTCATGAAGCTCAATAAAAATTAATGATTTTCAATGGGCCATTAGCACGATTCCATCAATATGAGCAGGGATGGACATCAATAGTCTCCACTTGGCTCTCCAAACCCAAAAACATGGTGTTTCTCCATTAAAAAGCACCAAAATGTATCCATTTTCACTATAGCCCCACAAGCCAGCACAAAAAATAGCTTATTTTATTGTCAGAATGTTCACATTGCAAAGAAACAGTGTGCTGCTACCACCTACTATGACATGGACGAGGGGTTGGACTTTCGTAGGCATGCAGAGTGAAGAAAAAAAAAGTGAAAACTATGTACAAAGAACACCAGGCTGCATACTGCACACTTGATGAAATGTATGAATGAGAAAAAAACGGCATGCAGGTGCAGTGACATACATATAAATATGCAATCATACTCCCCTGTATTCAAACACGTCTCTTCATACTCCACATCACGCATCTTTAGTTGCGCTTGCCCTGGAATCTTTGTAATAAGCAAATTACCTTCTTGCTAGCTTCCACAGACAGTCAGACTAAGTTTCATTGGATCCGTGCTGCTGATCAGCCAATATTCACCAAATACATAAGCGCACAAGCTTGTACTTTCCATGCTCTATAAGGGACATTAATCACTCACAGTAATATCTGAAATATAGCTGAGATACACAAAAAAATATTCCACAATCAGGTAATTATCAGCAAAGGCTAATGGATAGTGATAAAAAATAACCAATCTAAATGAAAACGAAATGTTGCTAGCTAGGGTCTGAAGTATTCCGAGCAATAAAAAGCTTACTTACATATCAGGGAGGAAGGCTCCCTCTGATACATTTCCTCATCCAGAGAATATATGCTGTCAGGGCCAGGGAAGCTTCCAGCCCTGTCTCATTTGGACTCACTCCGGTGTCCACATCCTAATTGCTTTTCAATCTAGTAAAACTGACGTGAACACCCCTTGGTAGCGTACCATTTTCTTTTCAATTCATTTGTGTAAATTTGCATAATTCAAATGTGTAAATGCGCAAAGTTGAGAAGATACAACCCATCCTGCTGATACGCACGGGTATATATTCTTTCTCTGAGGACCCAGTTATTTCTGTTAATCACCATCGGAAAGGTCATGCTGCCCTCTTTTTGAGAAAACACGTGCGAATCATCAGATAATTATCGGGAAAGCGTGAAGTGGGCCTGAACTACAGCTATGGGTTTACGCAGCACATTATCTACTGCAACTAATCGGTTAGTATTTCCAGGAGAGACTGTTATTTGGGATCCCTGATCATTGAATGCTGCGAGGGATACATCTACAGTCGCGCCCAAAATTATTCATACCCCTACCAATTTTTGTTTTTTTTTCGAGATATTTTTTGACAAATTTATTCTTGCACATATGACACAGTAAGTTGACATAAGGCTGTAAGGAGTACAGTAAACAATTTTTCAAGAAATACAATACTTTTTGGTATTATATTTGACTGATTTACAAAAAATGCCATGTCCAGAATTATTCATACCCTTTTCTCAGTAATTGATGGCAAAGCCTTTATTCAAGATTACAGCCTCCAAACGCGTCCTGTAGTTGATCACAAGGTTTCTGCACGTCTCCACGGGGATTTTGGCCCACTCCTCTTTGGCAAACTTCTCCAGATCCTTAAGGTTTAAGGGTTTTCTTGCCATGATCTTGGTCTTCAGTTCCCTCCACAGATTTTTGATAGGATTGAGGTCGGTGCTCTGGCTTGGCCACTCCAAAATGTTCACTTTGTTGTCCACTTACCATTTCTTGACAGATTTGGCCAGATTAGGATCATTATCCTGTTGGAAGATCCATTCCTGCCCAAGACCAAGTTTTTCGGCGGATTGCTTAATGTTTTCACTGAGGATCTGGATATACTGGTCCTGTTTCATGATGCCATTAACTTTAACAAGGTTTCCAGGCCCATTCGCTGAAAAGCAACCCCAGAGCATTATACTCCCGCCACCGTGTTTGACGGTCGAGATCGTGTTTCTCAGGTTGAACACTTCACCTTTCTTACGCCACTTAGACTTCTCCAACACAGACACTCAAGAACTAGTCTAGCCTTCGCAAAAGCTCACCTGGATGAAGATACAAGCTTCTGGCTGTCAATGTTATGGACAATGAAACATAGATGGAGCTGTTTAGGCACAGAGATGGGGCTTTTGTTTGGCGTAAGAAAGGTGAAGCGTTCAACCCGAAAAACACGAACCCAACGGTCAAACAAGGAGGCAGGAGTATCATTTTCTGGGGTCGCTTTCAGCGAATGGGCCCGGAAACCTTGTTAAAGTTAATGGCATTATGAAACAGGACCAGTATATCCAGATCCTCAATGAAAACATTAAGCAATACGCCAAAAAACTTGGTCTTGGGCAGGAATGGATCTTCTAACAGGATAATGATCCTAAATACTCGTCCAAATCCGTCAAGAAATGGTTAGTGGACAACAAAGTGAACATTTTGGAGTGACCAAGCCAGAGCTCCCACCTCAATCCTATCAAAAATTTGTGTAGGGAACTGAAGACCAAGGTCATGACAAGGAAACCCTCAAACCTTAAGGACCTGGAGAAGTTCGCCAAAGAGGAGTGGGCCAAAATCCCCGTGGAAACGTGTAGAAACCTTGTGATCAACTACAGGACGCGTTTGGAGGCTGTAATCGTGAATAAAGGCTTTGCCATCAATTACTGAGAAAAGGGTATGAATAATTCTGGACATGGCATTTTTTGTAAATCTGTCATTTAAAATACCAAAAAGTATTGTATTTCTCGAAAAATTGTTTACTGTACTTACAGCTTTATGTCAACTTACTGTGTCATTTGTGCAAGAATAAATTTGATTTGTCAAAAAATATCTTGAAAAAAAACAAAAATTGGTAGGGGTATGAATAATTTTGGGCGCGACTGTATGTGAAAATCAGTGTTAGGATAGGTTTGGATAATGTGCTTATTTCATATCCCATGGCTATAAAGGATTGTAGAATGACATAGTTGCAATGCCATGTAGGGTTTTTTGCTTCAGAAAGCTGATTCACTACTAAATTGATATACCTTTGGGCAGTTGTGGCTCAAGGTCATTGTTACAATGGAAAACATTCTTTTTTGAGTTAGAGAGAGATCATTCGTATCAACTGCTGGGAAATGGGAAAATATGCTTGGCTGTTCGCAGATCAGGCATGGTTGAGGAGCTTAATTCATACACTTCCAGGTACCGCCTCCTCATGAATATCCAATTTACATTTCGCTGTACCCGATGTCTAGCTGAAAGTACTAAGAATGAGTAAAAGAGTGCATCAATTCAGCAGCTCCATGTCCATGGGCGTCTACATCTGCAGAGACGGATTAAAGAGTGTGTTACCTGGCTGACCATGTGTGACACCAGTCACAGGTAATCCTGTCCGCATCCAGAAAAATTAGTCGGGAGAACATAATACAAGACATCACACTTGTTAGCATGCTGTAATGAGCACCAATATAAACAGTGCAACTGTGAGGCCATCAACTCAGACTCAAGCAGCGAGATACCAATGCACATATCATTCTCACTGTCCACAATCAAAATGGAAATCAAATGTACTCCATCGGTGTAGAGTGTAATTTATCATTTAACATTGAGAAAATTACTGCCAATGTTGAGTTGGTGCAAATAGTGGAAGTCTGGCACAGGTTTTCTTCAGAACTGTTTGTCAGCAGTGGGAAATTCCCTTCATCAGAAAGTGTCGTAAGTTGATGCACACTGTTTTCTGCGTTACCATTTCTCAATAACTCCTGTGAGAAATACAAATGTCAGCTGCTTATAGTGGTTTATTTTCCCAGCAGGGCGGCAGTACGATCTGAAATGCCGCTGAGAGCATTCTGCTGTACCGACATTACGCTGTTTTCTTGCTCGTCAGTGATGCAACTGATCTTGGCACAGACCTTCTGGCGAAACTCTTTAGATGCGAAGTAGTAAATAAAGGGGTCAAAGCAGCAGTTGAAGCTATTGATTCCCAGGGAAAGCTTATAGTAGACATACAGGCTCATGCCCTTGGATGTGTAGATCGTGTGGAAGATCTGGACCACAATGTTGGGCAGGTAGCAGGTAACAAAACAAAGCACCACCACCGCAATGAGGCGAATCGTCTGCCGTTTCACCTGTTGAGGGGTGTCCAGCTTGCGTGACCGGTAGAGTTTTCGGATAATGGTTGAATAGCAGCCAATCAGCACAAAAAGGGGAAGGACAGTGAACAAGAAAAGGACGGCGCAAAAGTACAGGTACGCCAGGGTACTGTTTGGGAATAGACATTTGGGCAGAATATCGAAACAAGTGGTGACGTTAAACTGATTGACCTTGAACAGCAGGTTTTTATGGTACACGGGAAGGTAGACGGACAACACGCAAGCCCAGATCAGCAGGCAAATGAGGGTTGATTTCCTGGGAGTCAACCAGTGTCTGGTGCGCAGCGGATGGACGATCCCACAGTATCGCTCCAGGCTAATGACACAAGTGGTGAGGATGGAACAGTGCATGTTGACAAAGAAGGCCGTGGTGACAACGCTACACATAACACTGCCAAAGGGCCAGTTGTTGCCCTGGAAGTGATAGAAGATCTGAAAGGGTAGGGAAATGCTGTAGAGGAGATCAGCAAGGGACAGGTTGATGGAAAAAATGACCATTGGGTTCTTGCGCTCAGTGTGTCGGCAGAAGAGCCAAAGCGAAAGCAGGTTACAGGGTGTGCTGAACAGGAAGACCAGCAGGTAAACCGCCGGGAGGACCCGTGTGAGGACAGGACTGCCCACCATTTCCAGAGTGCTGTTCATCAGCTGCGAGGGGCCTGACATGCACTTCTCCGCATCCGAATGCATCGCCAAACACCACCGTCAGGGGCCTCTCACTTCAGTGGCAGAAATTCTGAGAAAAGACAGAATAAAACATTTTGATGAAAACACTACATGTGAAATGGGACATCTATCAACTATTTTTAGATCAAGACCTGAGTCGACACAGTGGATGCGTAGCATAGGTATAAAATCCAGGGGTCAAAAAGTAAAAGTCCTGCCCCGTGTTTATTCCACCAGTGAA
The DNA here is from genome assembly GCA_029692085.1 of Gymnothorax javanicus. Taxonomy (NCBI): domain Eukaryota; kingdom Metazoa; phylum Chordata; class Actinopteri; order Anguilliformes; family Muraenidae; genus Gymnothorax; species Gymnothorax javanicus. The sequence goes on along the minus strand of CM056205.1, from coordinate 54,589,079 downwards.
CTCAGTCAGCTGCTTTCATTCAGTAATTTTGCAGTTAATTCTCTGGAATGCCTGAAGAAAATACTGAGGACTTTTACTATCTGAACCTGAACTCCATACCTGTGGGCACTGGCTACAGTCCTGCTTCCCGTCATACCCTGTCCCTCCTCACCATGGCAACCTCTCAAGCAACCATCGAGTGAGAGACCATTTCAGGGCAGGGACTGGAATTCCAGAAACCAGAACAAATGTGTTTGAGATACTCCTGAAACGCACAGTACAGGAAATGCTCTTTACACAGCAAAACCATGTAACCACATTGAATGAAGTCTTTAAATGCTTTGTGAAACTGTTGCTGATCCTGACAACTTTTCCAAAGGTGCAAAGGACCACCTGATCAGTTGCTGGAAAGTGCATCCTTTCAATGATGATATCCAAATGAATCAAATTAAAACATGCGATCCTCATGCAAAAAAGTAAAACAAAAAAATTCGCCATGGGCATGGAGTGCCGAAACTGTCAAAATCTAAAATAAATAGAGTAATAAATGAACGACTCAATAAAGGAATACACCATTAAATTAACCAAAAAATGTATTGTCTTTTTACAACTGAAGAGCCTAGTGCTAAAAGTACTAAAGTCACATTTTTAACTCCTTGTGCGGTAAAGATGGGAAAATGTCCTTTAAAATTACCCAAGCTGATTTTCTCAAATATCTCAGTATGGACATTTTAGTGACTGAAGTACTTTTAGCACTGGGGTCTTCAATTATTTATGCAATGTCATGTCTGGTCAAAGGAACCAACTGCAAGTAGTCCAAAGTGCAAAAATCGTGGTCTTTATTCAGTCCGAGTTCAAAGCCAGGTAAACACAGTGAAGGTACAGAGGGGCAATCCAAAAAACAGAGTACAAAGACGGGCAGGGGTTCAAAATAAAAAAGCACAGATAACAGTACCAAATCGTTAGGCAGAAGGAGAGCAGAGTGTCCGAAGTCCGAATTCAAAAACCAGGGCAGCAAAACACAGAAATTGTGGTCGGGCAGAAAAATGGATCATAATCAGAGAGCAAACAAATCCAGGCAGGCACAGACAGAAATCGGAATCGGACAAGGGATGTCACTGAATCACAAACAGATCACTGGCGTACACGGGGCTCGGCACAGAGAAAAGTTGATCAACAGTCTGACAAAGCTAAGCAGAAGTGAGGGACTTTATACAACCCTAATTCCGAAATAGTTGGGACATAGTGTAAATTGTGCCAAAGATCATGGGCATCCAGTAAAGGTCTTCGGCCTTGTCCCTTACGCACAGAGATTTTTCCAGTTTCTCCGAATCTTTTGATGATGTTATGCACTGTCGATGATGAAACCTTCAAAGCCTTTGCAATTTGACGTTGAGGAACATTGTTTTTAAAGTATTCCACAATTTTTTTACACAAGCCTTCACAGGTTGGAGAGCCTCTGGCCATCTTTACTTCTGAGAGCCTCTCTAAGACATCCCTTTTATAGCCAATCATGTTACACACCTGATGCTAGTTAACTTAATTACTTGCTAAATTTCAGCTGATTTTCTTATATATTAATAGCCTTTTCAGCCCTTTTTTGCCTGTGTCCCAACTTTTTTGAGACCTGTTGCAGCCGGAAAATTTGAAATAAGCTCATTTTGTGGATAAAAATGTAAAATGTCTCAGTTTCAACATTTGAAATGTTATCTATGTTCTATGGTAAATAACATTGGCTCATGTGATCTGAAAGTCATTGCATTTTGATTTTATTCACAATTTACACTTCGTCCCAACTATTTCGGAATTGGGGTCGTATTATTTTGCTGTAGCACTTTCCATCCTACTTGCATATCCAATTAATATTTTTTGTCAATGGTGAAATATCAATGTTAAAAGAAATGAGATCAACCCATCGATTGAAGTTGACTGCTTGAAAAAATCTGCAACACTGACTAAACATAAAGGTGGTTTTGCAGGGCATAGGCAAATTTGCCCACCGCCCGATTTGAACCATCTTCTGGTTATATGTACCTACTTGTGGGACTGTCCAGAAAGTAGATTTGAAATGTGAAATTTGCATACAGGAAGTGAACTGTGACCTATTTAGTGATTTCAAGATTTTTGTGGGGCAAGGCCTCGAAAAGTCCATATTTAAACCCCTAAATGATTGTTCTGAAAAACCAGATGATTTTCGATGGCTACAAAACAACATGATGGACATTTTGATACCAAACATAAGTATATTTATGAAAAACTGAAGAAGTTTCAGACAATTTTCCATTGAAAAATGCATCTGTCTTGACCAAAATTGATGCAAAACGTAAAGTTCATCTTGAAAAACAACCAGGTTCCTATGAAAACACACCTTAGATATTTTCACAAAAGTTGCCTCATAAAGTTGGCTAAATAATGTGCGAGTGTCGTTAAATTGCTAGACTGGTAACATGGATCAGGATAGCGAAAACTGGAACCATCCCTGTATTTAGAAATTATTACTATCTCCTTTGGGTGTCAAAATAGGTCACTAAATAATAAACATGGAATGCTTGTTATAGATACTTATCCAAATTAAGAGTCTTAGAGCAAATATACATGTACATGGCCTTCCGGATCATTCTGGATCATAACTACAATACATCTGAAACACATTTGTCCTTTTAAGATTAGACAAATACAGATTGTTACTGTATATAGTTGTATGTTAATTTATGAGGATATAATGACACTTTCAGGATCACCTGTAATTGTGATAAGATCAGTTAACTGTGGTGTATTCAAGCCATTTTTATTATATACTACATATTTCTCTGAAAAGCCATTTAGATGTTTACATAAACATAAACTGCCACTGTGGGTGCAGGCTTTCATACCAACCAAGCTGCTACACACCTGATTCTACTAATCAAGGCCCTTAACAAACATTCCAGAGGCTGATTAGTAGAATCAGGTGTGTAGCAGCTTGGTTGGTATGAAAGCCTGCACCCACTGTGGCTCTTTCTGGAGAAGGTTCCCTACCCCTGTTGTAAATGCTCATGCTTCACATACTGCCGCTGTTTCATGTGATACATTTTATAAATCATATATACAGTGCATTCGGATTGCAAAAACACAATTATGCCAGAGAAATGTGTGATAAACAATTGCATTACGAGGTTCAAAGATAGTAAGTACGTAGTAAGAGTGCTCGTAACCTAAATGGACAACAAAATCAATGGCTATACTCATTGTTGGTGAATGAGGGGATGACAATACAAGACGGAAACAAGATATGCACAAATTTTATTTCAAATATGTCAAAAAACGGCCAAAACCAGACACAGACAATGACAATGACAATGACACAACAGATGATGTTACTACATCAAACAATGACATTGATGAAACAGAGACTGTGTTTCTTCAGGAAATCTTGGCAGATGAGGAAGACCTTATCCAAGGAAATCCTCTCAATGTATCCTGTCCAACTGTTGATTTAATGTATGGAACATCATCACATCGAAGGTGTTCCATTTGTAAACAATACGATGACCAATGCTTAACAATACCAAAGGTAGTTCGACATTCACCAATCACAAAACATAGGTTGTGGTGCCCACCTGATGCTCGTGTTTGTGCATGACATCTCATTGGCAATCATTTGCATCCTGATACAATAGTGTCCACTGAAGGCAGAATTTCTTTGAAAGAAAAATTGGATGACAGTATTTCTTCCCAGGTCATAAATGATCTGTTGGAGGTCATTGATGCATTTTCCAAAAAAGAATCTTCTCCTTCACTTCAATATTCTCACCTATCAGATTCTGATTGTCATGCATGGACGGGATGGACACGTAGTCAATTCGACAGTTTCCACGACCTCTGCAAGTGTAAGATATCTCTGTGTGACGGTGTATCTTCTGAAGATATTCTTCTGTACTTCTGGGCCAAGTTGAAAACCAATCTGTCTTGGAATCAACTGTCTGTATTGACTACGTTGTCCGTGTCTGCACTATTAAGACACTTTCACAAAGTTATAAATGCTCTGAACGATACTGTTGTACCAAAATATTTGGGTATGTCACATATATGGGATTAACAAAGTGAATTATGTAGAATTCCTTCGGCCAAGTTCTGTTAGTAGAACTCGGGATCATAAATGGAAGTTGTCCAAGGGTAAATTTAGCACTGATATTAGGAAATTTTTTTTCACCCAAAGAGTAATTTCGATGTGGAACAGCTTGCCTGACCATATTGTTGAGGCAGAAACCTTGGCAATTTTCAAGAGCAGGCTTGACTTAAAGCTAGATACCATTGAGACATTGAGTATCTGAAGTGATATATTCACAACAGTTAAAAGAAACTGGCGAACCTAGTTGGGCTGAACGGCCTGTTCTCGCCTGTGATGCGATGCGATGCAATGTGATGTGATGTGATGAAGCCAGGACACATAACACAATTTTTACCAAGTCTTTATGGTGATAATACCACAATGATATTGGACGGTACACACATTTATCTCAATAAAAGTTCACACCATCAGTTCCAAAGGTCTTCCTATGGTGGTCAGAAGAAATGTAACTATCTCAAGTTCATGTCCATTGTTTTCCCCAGATGGTTATGTCTTGGATGCTGTGGGTCCCTACTATGGTAGCATCAATGATGCATCAATAACTAAATTAATACTTGACAAGTTGGAGGCATTGAAGAACTGGCTACATGTCAACGATATTATCATAGTTGATCGTGGGTTTCGAGACATATTAGATGTTTTAGCCTCCATGGGCTGTGATGCCAAAATGCCATCATTTATGCCATCTGGTGAGGTTCAGCTTGATTCCTCTCAAGCCAATGCAGATCGGCTGTGTACAAAAACACGACGACAATGGCGTTTCTTTAAAGAATGGATGTTGTCCAATTATTATGTTCCCGTTATTGGTAATCTCGTTAAAATAATTACAGCTTGTCTTAATGGAATAAGGGGGCCAATATACAGTATGTGACCAATCCAGAGCATACTGCCAGAGACACACAGATGGCACAAAGAATGCTGGCATATCAAGAAAAAAATAACATCTTGGCACAAAGAGTTGAAGGAGATCCCACCATGGGGAAAAGAGCGGAAAAGGACTGGGTAAAACTAGAGGCATCCAGTATCACATTTCCAAAGCTCAATCTAGATTATCTGGAGACATTGTCATGTGGATCACATCAGCTCATGCTAGCACCTGGTTACGTTGTCGAACATCAAAGCTATGATGACAACTATGAAATCTGGGTCCATCAACATGACAATGATCTTGTTCGTGGTCAGATCCAGTCACGACATAAGATCCAGGCAAAGTATAATGTATGGGTACAACATGATGTAAATGAATCTGAAGGCCCATTGACTGCATACTATTGTACGTGTCCAGCTGTAAAAAAGAACTGCTGGAATGTGTGCCCATGTGGCATCAATCCTATAAATATATTGGACACTACCAACACGCTGACCTGAACAAGCCTCTTCAGATGGCTTCTCGAAAATTCTGAGTCTATAATTACATCCTAAAATCCACAAGGCCTGTATACAACCTATACAATGTACAACAGTTTATGAAAACATCTAAATGGCTTTTCAGAGAAATATGTAGTATATAATAAAAATGGCTTGAATACACCACCGTTAACTGATCTTATCACAATTACAGGTGATCCTGAAAGTGTTATTATATCCTCATTAATTAACATACAACTATATACTATATATAGTAACAATCTATATTCGTCTAATCTTAAAAGGACAAATGTGTTTCACATGTATTGTAGTTATGATCCAGAATGATCCGGAAGGCCAATGTCTCGTCAGTCATGTACATATACTCTAAGACTCTTAATTTGGATAAGTATCTATTACAAGCATTCCATGTTTATTATTTAGTGACCTATTTTGACACCCAAAGGAGATAGTAATAATTTCTAAATACAGGGATGGTTCCAATTTTTGCAATCCGGATCCATGTTACCGGTCTCGCAATTTAATGACACTCGCACATTATTTAGCCAACTATATAAGGCAACTTTAGTGAAAATATCTAAGGTGTGTTTTCATAGTAACCTGGTTGTTTTTCAAGATGAACTTTACGTTTTGCATCAATTTTGCTCAAGACAGATGCATTTTTCAATGGAAAATTGACTGAAACTTCTTCAGTTTTTCACACATATACTTATGTTTGGTATCAAAATGTCCGTCATGTTGTTGTGTAGCCATTTAAAATCATCTGGTTTTTCAGAACAATCATTCATGGGTTTAAATATGGACCTTTCAAGGCCTTGCCCCACAAAAATCTTGAAATCACTAAATAGGTCACAGTTCACTTCCTGTATGCAAATTTCACATTTCAAATCTATTTTCTGGACAGTCCCACAAGTAGGTACATATAACCAGAAGATGGTTCAAATTGGGCTGTGGGCAAATTTGTCTATGCCCTGCAAGACCTCCTTTATGGTGGACCGGGAGATGATCTCTACTTTGCTAGCTCATTAATGCCAATTAATGGTTGACCAGGAGATGGTCTGTCTGCAGAACACGCAATCATCAAATAATCATTTCTTGAGCAGTATATTATGTGTGTCTGCATATTTTTCTCTCCGGCCCACTACTGTCATCATTTGTGACTTATAGTAAGTTAGGCTGTCACCAGTATTAGAGTCCCTTTACTCAGCCCAGCACAGCTCTTGGCTGTGCTGGGCTGACCTCTTGGCTGTGCTGTAGCGCTGTTCGGTGGTGTTCATTCTGCTTGAGTTGAGACAGAGGAAGACGTGCGGGATCGAATCTGAAGTTTTACTCTTGTTTAAACGGAGTTATCTGAAACTAATTTGTGTGTTCAGGCTCAAACAGTATTAGAGATTAGACAATTTGCTCCCGAGGTATAACCTTTGTCGCATTAGGGGCAGGGAGAATCTTCCTCCATCATCTTTTTTTTTCCCCTTTTTCCCCCTTTAACAACTCGGTGAGCAAACAGCCAAATTAAGTCGCTAATCTGGTCAAACAAAGGCGACGGGGGTTTTTTGGGGGTTTTTTTTTGAGGGGGTTTCAGTCTCGGGGAGCAAAGTAAGGTAAAGTAAAATAAATTTAAACGCTAAATTTAAAGAATAAACTAAACGCTTGAAGTAATTGTCTAACTTAGTGAATTGTGTGATATACAAAGTAAGTCAGAGTTGTTTTCAAGGACTGAGGTACACTGTCGCCTGCTTTTTCTGTAGCTGATTTAGCTAACGAACTATTGTAAGCTCTCAACGCCAGGAATATATCAAATTACCGGGATATCTAACTATCTGGCTTGGTTTCATACTTGGTCGCTTGCCTTTCATACAGTCTTCTAGCCAATAAATATTGACGTTCACGGGAGTTTTTTAGTCCCCTTCGTTCTCTATCCTGACCACATTACCGCATAAACGCATTTCCAAGCTTGAATATTAACGCGAACCGGGGTTTTGTCTTTTCGCATTTTATTATCATCGAAGGGCTCTTCTGATTAAACACATTGCAAATTACGTTATCTTTGTATTTTCCTCCGGTTGCGGTGCCTTGATCAGCTGATTAAAGTTTAACTGCTTGTTTGAGTGCTCACCGACAGCTTGTTGGGGGAGATACCGTGTTTAGTTCGCTCACGAAGTAAATGACTTGTTTATTCGGTCCGTTTTAATTAAAGGGAACCGAGGCTTAACTCTTATCTCGGTTACTCTTGGTTGTATTTGTGGCTGGCTAGCTAGATAGTTACTGTTTGCTTTTTGGCTGGGGATCTGAGATTTAGTATTTAGTCAATAGGACAGCAGTCACTTTAGTCGTCCGTTCGGTTACCCTTGAATTTAAACGGAAAGCTTTACCGGAGTGCTCCGCCTCCTCCCTCCTCCAGTTTCTCCTGGGCGTAGTATAGCCAGTCTTTTATCTGGGTTCTCAGCTAAGCCCTGTGAGACTTTTGGGTTAGTATATTAATAGTAGCGGGTCTAGATAAATTCAAGTTGGCTTATTAGGAGTGCTTATTATCGATAGAGTTTCTCAATTTGGTATTTCATTTCTGTTCACTAAAACTAAGCCCCTGTTAAAAAGAGGCTTATTATCCATTCACATAGTTTCCCCACGGTTTCTATTGTGACTGCTGCTTAGGGCTTCTCAGGTTAATTAATTAATAAATTGTGGTTCCTGAGCTTCTGTCTCGGCATTAGTAATTTTCTTTTGTTATCTAGGGTGAGCGAGGTCATTAGGTAGGGGGTTCAAAATGTGGCCAAAACTATGTGACGGTTGCAGGATGATCGCACTTTTGGAAAGAGATTTCAGGGTGGGTTTGTCTGTCACCGGTGCCAGCTAATTGAGCATCTGGAGAGCAAGATCCTTGTTCTTCAGGGCCAGTTGGCGGCACGACATAGTTCATAATCAGTAGAGTTCCTAGAGGAACTAAGTAGTATGTCGTTTAGAGAAATGGTCTGTACGCAAAAGCAGGGTGGTGTGGGGACCCCAGAGCAGGCAGGGAGAGAAAGTTGGGTGACGGTAGGGCGTCAGCGCAGGAAAGGGCGCGCACACCGTACAGCGACAGCTCCTCCAGTGGTTGAGGTGTCCAACCGATTCCGGCCCTTGCAGGAACTCGAATTGGCCCCTGACCCTGAGAGTGAGGGGACTGATGAGCAGCAGGGCACCCTGTTGGCCTCTACCCCTCAGAAAAGAGAGTTATTGATAGTGGGGGACTCAATACTTAGAGGAATAGACAGTTTAGTCTGTTCGCGCGACAAGGAGTCTCAAATGACGGTGTGTTGCCTGCCTGGTGCCCAGGTAGGAGACCTCCTGGAGCGCGGCGGACAAGCTCCTGGCCAGAGCGGGAGGGATCCAGTTGTCATGGTCCATGTTGGGACTAATGACATAGGTAAGGGTAGGTTTGAGGTTCTGCAAAGTAAATTTGTTGAATTAGCTGAAAAGCTTAGGAGCAGATCCTCCACGGTAGTGTTCTCCGGGATTCTACGGTACCACGTGCAAGCAGAGGGAAGCAGAATTTTATCTGGAGGTTTAACACGTGGCTCTGAACCTGGTGTAGGAAAGAGGGTATAGGTTTATGGGGCACTGGAACTACTTCTGGGACAGGGTGACCTGTTCAAGCCGGATGGGCTACACCTGAACCGAGGGGTACCTTTGCACTGGGTCAGCGTATGTTGAGGGTAGCAGAGAGTTATTTAAACTAGGGACTTGGGGGGCAGGGAGGTTAGAGAGTGTTACACAGAGGAAATGCAGACTGCCCTGATGGAAGCTGACAGCGTTACATGCACTGTTGATGATATATTTTTAAAGCAAAAAAGCATGGTGAGGGGCTTTGAGCAGCAGGCGCATGGGAAATCGAAGGGAAGAGCGTTCATGATAACCTGAAATGTTTTTATCTAAATGCAAGAAGCATTAAAAATAAATTTCAAGAACTTGAGGCCGTTATGATTAGTGAAGGCTATGACATAGTTGGGATTACAGAGACATGGCTTAGTGAAGAGGATGGAGATGAATATAATGTAGAAGGTTATAAGCTCTTTAGGAAGGATAGATGTAATAGGCGAGGAGGGGTGTAGCACTCTATGTGAGCGAAAACATAAATGTGCAGGAAATTCCTGAAATTGAATATTCCGTGCCTTGTGAAGATATCTGGGTCAGGCTCACTGGCAAACACGAGACTGGTTTAAACATAGGTGTATGCTATCGACCACCAGCTTTGGACAGTACAGTCAATGAAATGCTCCTTAAGAGGATTACGCAAGCTTGTAGAGGAGGAGGGACTATTATTTTGGGAGATTTAAATTATCCTGGTATTGATTGGGAAATTGTGAAAGGACAGGGTAGGGGGGAGGAAGAATTTCTAGATGTCATAAATGATAATTTTTTGGTGCAGTATGTTAATAAACCTACAAGAGAAGGCAATTTTAGATTTGCTGCTCTGTAATGACCCAGATAGAATTAGCAATGTTGAGGTACTGGAGCCACTTGGGACAAGTGATCACTCTACTATTAATTTTGAGGTTTCATGGGAAGTTAAAAGGTGTCTCCAAAAACAAAAAATTTTTAATTTTAGGCGAGCAAACTTTGACAGGATGCGGTCATATCTAAGTGAAACAAAATGGGAGACACTCCTGGACTGTGAGTCTGTAAATGAGATGTGGGGAAAGATTTAAGGGGTTTTACTTGATTCACAATGTAAATTCATTCCAAAGGTGTCCAAAAGTAAGCTGAAAAAGCAGAATCCTCAGTGGATGACAGCAGCTATTCGTAGGAGTTTGAGGGAAAAGAGGAATCTTTATAAGATGTACATAGAGGATAACAATGAGATTACTAAGGCCGAATTCTGTAAAATGCGGGCTGTGGTCAAAAAAGAGCTGAGGAATGCTAGAAGACTGTATGAAAGACAAATTGCAGAGGGGCAAAAACTAACCCTAAGCGCTTCTTTCAGTACTGTAGCAGAAAAAGGAAAGTCAAAGAGCAGGTTAAGTGCATAAAGAGTAAAAATGGATCGCTGCTATATGATAATAAGGATATTGCGGACACCTTAAACGGTTACTTTGTTGAGAATTTTACCTTAGATGGGGTCTTTATTCGGCCAGAGGGCTTGTCCAATGCTCAAGATTATTTAGCGGAAATTGAGGTTAGGGATAACGTCGTATTAGACAAGTTGCATCAACTAAAGGCAGATAAGGCGGCGGGTCCTGATGGCATATATCCTAGAGTGCTCAGGGAAGTTAGTGAGATCATCTTTAAGCCGCTATCTGCCATCTTTAGACGGTCTTTAGAAACTGGAGAAATACCAAATGATTGGAAACAGGGCAATATAATACCAATATATAAAAAGGGGACCGTACTGAGCCAGGTAATTACAGGCCAGTCAGTTTAACTTGCATTGCGTGCAAAATATTGGAATCTATCATAAAAGATGAGCTGGACTTATTTCTTGAACGTAACAATATCTTGAGGGATAGCCAACATGGTTTTAAGTAAAAAGGAAGGTCATGCCTGACAAACCTTCTGGAATTTTTTGAAGAGGCCACCAAGACTTATGACCAGAGCAGGGCTTATGACATCATATATTTGGATTTTCAGAAAGCATTTGACACAGTACCGCATAAGAGACTAATTTTTAAAATGAGCTCCATTGGAGTTACAGGTGGTATTCTGAAGTGGATTCATAACTGGTTGCAGGACAGAACACAAAGAGTGGTGGTCAGTGGTATATCATCTGAGCTAGGTAGGGTGGGGAGTGGCGTCCCCCAGGGATCGGTGTTGGGACCCCTGCTGTTCCTCATCTACATTAATGACCTTGATAGGAATATTGAGAGCAGATTGGTGAAATTTGCAGATGATACTAAATTGGGGGCTTGGCAAATAGTTTAGAGTCCACTAAAGTGATTCAGGATGATTTGGATAGAATTCAGAATTGGGCAGAAATGTGGCAAATGAAATTTAATGTAGCGAAATGTAAAGTAGTACATGTAGGTAATAAAAACATTAGACGGGATTACTTCATGGGAGGTTTTAAACTGGAATGTGCTCCACAAGAGAAAGATCTGGGAGTGATTGTTGACCAAACCCTCACAGGCTCTAGCCATTGTGCCGTAGCTGTTAAAAAAAGCCAATCGGATGCTGGGATACATTGCCAAAAGTATTGAGTTCAAATCCAAGGAGGTGATGCTTCTTTTGTACAACACATTCGTCAGACCACATCTAGAGTATTGTGTACAGTTCTGGGGACCATACTTTAAGAAAGACATAGAGGCTTTAGAGAAAGTTCAGAGAAGAGCCACGAAGCTAATTCGGGTATTAAAGATGAAAGCTATGAGAAAAGGCTGAAGATCCTTAATCTCTTTAGTCTTAGGAAAAGGAGACTAAGGGTGATTTGATTGAGGTCTTTAAATATGTTAAAGGGATTAACAAAGTGAATTATGTAGGATTCCTTCAACCAAGTGTTGTTAGCAGAACTCAGGGTCACAAATGGAAGCTGACTAAAGGTAAATTTAGCACTGATATTCGGAAATATTTCTTCACCCAAAGAGTAATTTCAGTGTGGAACAGCTTGCCTGACCATATTGTTGAGGCAGAGACCTTGGGAGTTTTCAAGAGCAGACTTGACTTAAAGCTAGATACCATTGAGTCATTGAGTATCTGAAGTGATATATTCACGATGGTACAAAGAAACTGGCGAGCCTAGTTGGGCTGAACGGCCTGTTCTCGCCATTCATGTTATGTTATGTATTATTTATTATAAAACCTTGTGGACTATTTCTGATCAGGGGGACAAAACTTACTGAGTTAAGTGAAGAAAGATGTCAGCTGTTGAAACATGCTATATTAGGTGAGATATTGTCTCAGAAGAGGAATCACACTATTATGTGTTCAAACCTGTTTGTCAATGGGGAGGAATTATTTTTTCCTTTTCAAACATGTATAAGGCTTTTGTTAATAAGCTTAAATATCAAGATACTTAAAGACAAACGTTATAGCAAATAACTTATATGCTGTTGCAATTACAATATGATGAGTGACTTTAAAGCTGGTGTTCATGTTAGTTTTGGGTGTTTGTGTTCTTGTTCATTTGTAGGGCAAAACACGTGGCTAAGGTTAATACGTCCATGAACACTTGGTGTAATAACCACTGTCTACACCAGGTGTCAGTGTTTATGTGAAGTGTTAATCTGAGGTCCCCTCCACAGACTCTTGGTAAACACTTACACGCGGTTCACAGAGTTAACACCAGATGTGAAATCATCGCTTTCTGCATGCATGAAATATACCAGTAACCGACTGAAGTTGATCCCTATTAAGCCTCATGCGGAATTCTACTGGTTCTGTTCTCTCAGCAGAACCATGCCTATGATTTGGGTTCCTTCTTTCAACTGTATTTGCTACCTCCACCAATTACTTGTTGAAACTAAAAAACAACATGGCTTTTGATTGCATTAAACACCAGGTTTGAACTCCCAGCTGTTTTAATCCCTGGGGATTTAGTGTTAAAGCAAATGATAAGTGACTTTAAAGCTATCATTTATGAACAACAAGTTCAGTTCAGAATAACACTTGGTGTTTCTCTATGTGTAAAAAAACAACTAACTCTGACTTCAAACTGAGCTCTGACCAAGTGTTATGGTGTTCATGAAAATGATTCAAATTCAAAGTTGGTGTTCTGGAGACTCATAGTGTTGACAGGTGTGTACGTGTGTGTGTGTGTGTGTATTTACACCAAACATAACACCATCTTTGAACTTAATTGAGACAATGGGCCCTATTTCTCAAGAGTGTCATCTCCCATGTCCCTTAAAAGCTCGATGCCCTTGCACCTTGGCGAGCTGCTATTATAAGGGCGCACTTACCTAGTAGCGGGGGGGTGGGGGGTGGGGGTACGCAGCAGATGAAAGGGTCTGCGAGGCGCGCGAGTAACCATTATTTAAAGTATGAACCCCGGAACACAGTAATCTCCAAAAATGTTATAAAAACATTTTTTTAAATATTGTTCAAAATTATTTTATTCATACCCTGATGTTAAAAATCATCATAGTGAATTTCCAGGGCTGCATTTGAACTTTACATTACACTACATTACAACTTGTGGATAAAATAAGCAAACGAAAAAATATATATATAAATTTAATGTCATGGGTAAAACAATAATTACGCGCTGGTGGGGAATGACCGACAGAAATTAAAACGAGTGAGAAAAACAGCCAGCGAGAAAAAGACGAAAAAAATGTTATTTTGAAAACTCTACACTAACCCCTGGAATAATATCCAACAAGAGTGAAAAAACGTGCTTCCGATTGGCTGACAATTGAAGGTCAAGTGAGATACATGGAAGAAATTCGGATAAATTATAGACAGTGACATTGTCTCTGTTGCTTTTGCTGCTACTTAAAGGGTAGTTTTTTTGTGGCCACTTCGTTTTTCAGCCAATCTGTGAATAATAATGAAGACATTTCAAATGAAATGTGGGGTTTTGTATTTGATTATAAAAGCAGGACAGATAGGTTGCAGGCACTGTATTAATGAATCAGGTGGGAATCAAAATTGATTTTTCAGATAACTGCGGACAATGGGTTGTCCCATGCACGACTTATCCAAAGATCTGAAGTGCATTTTCAGCACTTAAAACATGATGGAAGGAAAATCCATGCACTGTCTTAGATGTGTCATGTAATGAATACACATGCTAACCATTATCCCCGAACAGCCACCCCTCCAGGAGGGATCTTCTGGAGAACAGCAGGAAGGGCAGAACTCGCCAATATCAAGGAGTCGTGGCTTTATCCAGAAGAATTTGCGAACACCTACATGCATAACCTCACACATTGAATTGCAAATTACCTGATGGAACAGGTTCACTGACAAATTAAATAGCCTGTATCACAGCATGCCCTGATGTGCGGACGTCGGTCGCACTAATCATTCTGACATGCAGTTTTGAAATATCGTGACAACAATCTTTCACATCGTAATCAATTTATTTGTAATCGGTTGCACATGTTGCTGTTTGGGTAGTATGTTATTAGCAGAGGGTACATGCGTTGTGCACTCGCCTACAAAAACACATAATGCTATCTGACTATGCCCCTTTAATGAGCAGTCAAAAACTGACCATTGATTTTAGATCAAGTTTTTGCTGGTCAATAGCACGATCGCTTTTTTCGGTCTCAAGATAGCAATGCGCTTGACCACACCTCATTTTATGACCAACATGCCCATGGGCACTCAATTTGACGCAAATGAATTGGCTATTTATGCAGCGAGGACGCTAGATGGGAAATTGGTATTTTCCTGAGTCATAAAATAGCAAAGACAGGGTATCACGTGACCTGTCGATGGCGATACAACCCTAAAAGGGAGCTCTGCTGGTCTATTCGTTAAATCTTCTATCATCCTTTCTTTCCAAAACGGTTTCACCGAATTTATAACTTTATTTGTGTATAATGTCACTCCATGCAAGATTTGCGTGAGAAAGGGACCACGAAAAATCCCCAGAAAAGAAGAAATTCAAAGACTCCAGCACCATCTCGAAAGAAGAGCTAAACGCCGCTGTCCTAGCTAGTGTGAAACTAGCACTAGCTGAACAAAAAGAAGAGCTGGATAAAACCATATCTACCGCGGTAAGAAACGCAATTGACGATTTACTACTCCCACAACTTAATGTCATCCGAATCGAACTGGACAACACTAAAGAGTCGATTGATTTAATCCAAAAGGAACTCAGTCAACAAGATAGCTGTGTGGCTAAACTGCAGTCTAGATGTGTGTGACACAATTCAGGCAGCAGCACGATCTGATAGAGGTCAAGTCAACATGATGGCTAGGAAAGTGGACGAATTGAACAATAAATTCTCAGAATTGGAAGACAGAAGCAGACGATCAAACATTCGGTTAGTTGGCTTAAAGGAAGGAGAGGAAGGTGACGATGCCATAGCCTTTTTAAAGGCTTGCCTCCCCGAATGGATTCCTGCATTGAAAGACCGAGAGATCGCCATAAAAGGAGCCCACAGAGTGTACACCAGAGATCAGAAAAGCAGGAGCTCGCGCACCGTCATCTTTAAGCTACTAAACTATGTTGATCGACAAGCTATCCTCAAAGGAGCCAGGGCGGCCTATCCAGTTAAACACCACCAAGAGAACATCCTCTTTTTCCCGGACTACAGTGTGGAAACGACTAAACGAAGAAAAGAGATGGCTGAGGCGAGCAAGAAGCTGGAAAACCTGGGTCTACAACCTTTCCTCCTCTACCCAGCGACACTCAAAGTAACCTACAATGGTCGTCACCTTCTTCTCAAGTCCCCCACAGAGGCTGCCAGCTTTCTACAGGACCACTTCTCCCCGCTGCCTGAAAGAAGCAACTCCATGGAGACTGCACCACCCGCTTCGCACACCTCTCTCTCCGACTCATAGACATCGCGACTAAACTTCGGGCTGTGTCTGGATCTTTTGGTAACGCTATGAGTCTGGGGAAATGTACTAATTTAAAAACCGTCTATTGCAGTGAAGGAGTGATGTGTGTGTATTATCTTGATTTGAGGTTATAGACTCACTCTCCCGGCCCAGCCGCAGATGAGCCCACCACTGAACTTGTTATGGTTCTGCCTCATGTGTGTTGTCTTTGTGCTTATTTGTGCTTGTGCTTACTTTCGTTTCATTTTTCAGCTTTCATTCTGTCATCTGATGATCGATTCCCTCTCTGCCAATCTCCAGTGATGTCGCGTGACAGCCTTCAGCATGCCTGCGTCTCGTTGTCCAATCACGTTTCCTCTTTTGGTTTCGGCTGTGGTATTTCATTCATTGTTTCCACCTGTGCTTAATTCTGGGTCTCGCTAAACTGAGTGAATGCGTTCTCTGATGGGATGATTACTAACCGTACTAACCAGCACTTATTTGAGGGTGATTGTAAATATTTCGTCACGTAGTATTAACTTTTATTAATTCATTAGCGAGTGCGAGTGTTTCTAGCTTTAGTAATTCCTGCCTAAGCTTTCCCTGACTAACTGCGTTTAAAGCTGTGCTTTCCTTTGCTTCTCTCGTGGTGCTTTTTACTCGTCATGTTTAGACTACCTTAATCTAAACTGTCTAGTTTGATTGATGGTCTCAGCGTCTTTTCTCGAGTCATTATGGTTTACCCGGTCCTCGTTAATTTGTTTATTAATCCCATGTGTTTCTGTTTCTTTTCGAGATTGCGTTCCGAGTCCCCGCCTCCTCTCGTGGCTATTTATGTGGCAGAGATGGGAGGAGACATCAGACGGAACTTTGCTAGACTTGCTCTGCATGGTGAAATCTCAGCTCCTTGTGCCTTCCGAGTATTTCCTGTGTATGATTCCCGAGTCTTGTTTTTTGCTGCGCCCACGTCTTGTCTGCCCCTTGTTTAAGTCTCCCAGTGTGTCCGTCAGTCTAGTTAGGTTCAGTTTTTGTTTTTCTAGTTTAGGCACTCCTGGAGTGTGTACTTCTGTTTCCCCCTACCTTGGGCAGTGTACTTTAGTTTTCCCATTTGTTCAGTGCATGTGCACGGTGTTTTATTTCTGGCCTGTGTGCCCATTTTCTCCTAGTGTTTTGTGTTTTAATAAACACTTTGGATCCTGCATCTGGTGTTCCCCTGACCTCTTCCTAACAGAACTAGACTAAACACTTTACACTAGCTGCAGCATTACTGAATGTTTATAGGCATGGGCCATGTAAATCTTTTTATTTTTGCCTTTGTCTCATTTATCGCATAACACATCAGTATTTGAGGCTACCAGTTTTGTTTTGAGGTCTATACCATTCATAACACTTGTTTTGGTAACTAGAAAAATATTAGCAATAGCGAATGGCCAAATATGCCGCTATGGAGACGTCACGTTATCGAAGTAACATTATTTTGGATTGCAAGCCAGGGGGAATCACAGTTAACCCCTGCGGTTTGTTCGTTCTTTTGTTTGTTCATTGTTCACTGTTGTTTATAGGGAATGTTTTGCTCATTTATATCCTCACAGTTTTAAGTTCCAACACAGACATTGACACACTAATGCTGCGCTTAACGCAGATCTTGCATTACAGATTTAACCTTAGATTTCATGGAAATACTTTCTTCTGCCTATTCATTATCAATGACAAACTGTAGCATTTTTTCCTGAAATGTTAATGGCCTTAATTCTCCGATCAAACGAACAAAATGCCTAGAATACCTGCACCGTAAGAAAGCTGATATAGTCCTTATTCAAGAGTCCCATCTGAAGTCATGCGATATTCATCGTTTTCAAAATAAGCATTTTAATGTGGCAACAGCCTCTAGCGCAGCCTCTAAAACCTGAGGAGTTCTTATTTTAATTCGCAGAAAACTTCCATTCAGTATAGAAACAACCGGGGGAGATGCTGACGGTCGTATGACTTATTTGCTGGGCTCAGGGAACAATGTCAAACTGACTCTGGTTTCTCTATATGCCCCAAACGAGTTCGACCCCGCTTTTCTCCCGAAAATAACAGAATTGATTTTAAACTTCCCGAGCTACAAGCTTATTATTGGAGCCGACATGAACGCGGTCTGTGACCCCGCTTTAGATAAATCTGACGTTACTCCCGTGGAGCGCAGTTCCAGAAGTCTGAATGCCTTCATATCTGACTTAAACTTGACCAACGTTTGGCGCTTTGCGAACAACAGTCAAAAAAACTATACTTTTTTTTCGTCAAGACATAAGACGTATTCCCGAATTGACTATCTTCTTCAATCCAATGCGCTCATTCAAGACATTAAAACGGTTGACATATTACCAGTGCTACTGTCTGACCACTCTCCTGTTTTCTGTAACTTGGCATTCCGCTCTGCTCCCCCCTGCTCTAAACGTTGGCGTTTTAATACATCGCTCCTTCAAAGTGACACTTTTATTTTACAGATTAAAAGCAATTTGCCTATATTCATTGAGATGAATCAAAATTCTGCAAACCCACAAATACTACGGGAAACAATTAAATGTTTTATAAGAGGCAACTGTGTTTCATATGCATCCTTTAGGAATAAATCCAGAATAAAGACATCTGAAGAACTTGAGACGAAAATAATCTCCTTAGAAAGTGAATTAAAACAGTCCTTCACCCAACAGAATGCAAAAACACTGAACTCATTGAAATCAGAATACCATGCATTACAACTGGAGAAGGCAGAGTTTATTAATCACCGTACTAAATCAAACTACTATTTCAATGGACAGCGGCCCAGTAAACTTCTTGCATTAAGACTTAAACACAATGAGGCAATGTCCATTATAACTGCTGTCAAAAAAGATAATATCTTGGTCACTAAACCTGAAGATATAAACAATATCTTTAAGGATTACTACATTAATCTCTATAGCTCAGAATCCATTGCAGACCAAATTAAATGCAAACAATTTCTAGCAGGCCTAAACCTCCCAAAGTTACAGCAATCACAAATCCAAACTTTAGATGCACCCATAACACTACAAGAGTTAAAGTCAGTGCTGGAGTCCATGCAGAAGGGCAAGTCTCCAGGCCTAGATGGCCTCCCACCAGAACTTTATTCTGAGCTCTGGGAAATTATTGGCCCTCATATTCTAAATTAATTCAATTATGCAATTGAACATGGCTCCCTACACAGGGATCAAAACACTGCTTTAATATCACTTCTACTGAAGAAAGGAAAAGATCAATATTTGTGCAGTACCTTTCGCCCCATCTCACTTATATCCACTGATGCAAAGATTCTCTCTAAACGTCTTGAGACAGTTACAGATGAACTTATTCACTACGACAAGACAGGTTTTGTCTGTGGTAGACTAGCCTCTGATAATATTAGGCGTCTACTTAATATAATTGATGTCTCTTCTTCACTTAAAGAATCCTGTGCTGTCTTCTCTCTTGATGCCGAAAAAGCCTTTGACCGCGTAGAGTGGACTTACTTATGGTCAGTTCTTGAACAATTTGGATTTGGTAGTCTGTTCATACGCATGATACAAGTCCTATACTATGGAAGCCCATAGTGGACAATATTCAAATGAAAATGTAATCCCACTATTGCATTATAATTTTCCACTTATGAATTAGTTATTTGAGGCAATATTAAATTGAAAATGCATTAATCCAATTATCACTTTCATTTTCACATACACATATGGGAAATCTATGACTATATTCAAATGATAATGAAATGCTGATTGACATTTAATTTTCAACGTCATGCTCCGCAATACAGTGGACAATATTCAAATGCAATAAGCAAAACAGCACCCCCAGCCTATTGCATTTACATTTACATGTCATCACGCTCTTTTAGGGTCAACATGATAATGAAAATGCTGTTTTCTAATCACTTGGAAATAATAATGATATAATAATGATGACGACATTTGACATTTCATTTTCAAAGACTTATCCTGCAATACATGGGACAATATTCAAACGCAGTAAGGGAAACAGCGCCTCCCAGTCCATTGCATTTTCAAATACATGTCACCACGCTCTTTTTGGGACACAATGAAAATTAAAATGCAATCTGTCAGCGTCTCATCAAGGCGGGTCTTCAGCTAGGACGTCACTCATTAGGGGCGTGAGCGAAACCATGTTCCTCATTTGCATACCAACCAATCAGCTTCTGGGTAGCGCTTGTACGCACGGAGGCTTAAATGTCATGATGGCTAGGCTGCTGTGTATTGTGTGCCATCGCGCATTAGGCTATGTTGCGCTTTGGATGTAGCCATCTCGGCAGCTAGTATGCTAGCTAACGTTAACTAAGGAAAATATTTGTAAATGATCATCACATTAAAACGATATGATTTGATTTTTGCCCCAACTCTATTAACTGAGCTAGCTGTAATATGCATGAACTTATCCGAGGCTTCGCGGCAGTGTTGTGCAACTGCAACCCAAGTGTGCTTGCAGATTTCAGAGACGTTAGCTAGCTTGCTAGTGAGTCCACAAGCAATCGCTTAGGTACAGCTAGCTAGCTATGATGCCTACTGGAGAAGCTCTTATAGCCCTGATTTGTCACTTTAAACGCCATCTCGCACACACAACCTCTTTCACCATTGATTAGCAGCTTCTTTTCCCTAAAGAACAAACTGACAGTTCAGCCTGAGACATGTTATCTCATAGCTAGTTAAAGCAGCATTATCCTTCCATGCGTGCTATAGCGTATTACATTACTCCAGATAAAACGCTATCCGTCTTCCGACCCTGCTGACGCTAGTTAGGGGAAATGTTTGTCATCATTTTTATACACACAATACATAGCAGCCAAGCCATCATGACATTATCAGTAAGCCTCCGTGCGTACAAGCGCAACCCAGAAACTGATTGGTTGGTATGCAAATAAGGAACATGGTTTCCGCTCGCGCCCCTAATGAGTGACGTCCTAGCGGAAAACCCGCCTTGATGAGACGCTGACAGATTGCATTTTAATTTTCATTGTGTCCAAAAAGAGCGTGGTGACATGCATTTGAAAATGCAATGGACTGGGAGGCGCTGTTTCCCTTACTGCGTTTGAATATTGTCCCATGTATTGCAAGTCTTTTAAAGTGAAATGTCAAATGTTGTCATCATTATTATATCATTATTATTTCCAAGTGATTAGAAAACAGCATTTTCATTATCATGTTGACCCTAAAAGAGCGTGATGACATGTAAATGTAAATGCAATAGGCTGGGGGTGCTGTTTTGCTTATTGCATTTGAATATTGTCCACTGTATTGCGGAGCATGACTTTGAAAATTAAATGTCAATCAGCTTTTCATTATCATTTGAATACAGTCATAGATTTCCCAGATGTGTATGTGAAAATGAAAGTGATAATTGGATTAATGCATTTTCAATTTAATATTGTCTCAAATAACTCATTCATAAGTGGAAAATTATAATGCAATAGTGGGATTACATTTTCATTTGAATATTGTCCACTATAAGCTTCCATACTATACAATCAATCTACTGCAACAGTCTCTACAGGGCAACAATGCTCTGCTCCCTTCAGACTTCAGAGGCCGCAGGCAGGGCTGTCCTCTCTCCCCACTACTCTTTGCTTTGTTCCTTGAGCCCTTAGCCCAGACCATCAGATTGGATACCACCCTCTCCCCAATTTCAGTCAAAGGTGTAAATCACCATATATCTCTGTATGCAGATGATATTGTACTTTATATTTCAAACCTGACAGAGTCAATACCAAGATGTCTTCAGATCTTCAATGACTTCAGTAAACTAAGTGGATACAAAATAAATTGGTCCAAATCAGTCCTAATGCCCCTTAATGATGCTGGGAAAAGGACTTGCACTCCACCCAACATACCCGTCGTTTCAGAATTCACATATTTGGGCATAAGAATATCTATGTCACTTCAACACATTGTAAAACAGAACTATACACAGATCTTTGACAATATTAAGCATGACTTACAGAGATGTCCTATATACAGGGACTTACTGGCTCACACTTACAAACCACCCCCTGTTAATCTAATATGGAATAAAGAGCTGTCTAGATATGGGTCCACTCCCAACTGGACGTGGATATGGGAGGGCATCCCCACAGTGTCTAAGAATCCTGCACATCAGCCAATTCTCTTTAAAATAATACACAGAGCCTACACTACACCATACCTACTGCACAAAATGGGAAGAATCTCAAGCCCCTTATGCACACACTGTACTTCTGATCAATTAGGCACAAACTTTCACATGTTCTGGGAGTGTCCTCCAATATCTAGGTTCTGGGACCTTGATTCACAGACTATATCAGACATTACACACACAGAATGCCCCAAAACACCTTGTTTATGCTTACTGAATGATGACTATTCTTTAGACTTTAGCATTACTCAGCGTCGAACCCTGTGTGTTGGATTGACAGCTGCAAAAAAACCATTCTAAAACACTGGTTTGAACCACAGCTCCCCATGATCTCTAACTGGCTTTCTGAGTATAAGAATATTGCGTTACTAGAACGCTCCACAGCGAGAACAAATAAAGCTAAACCCCATACCATTACCTCTTGGACCATTGTTATAGAAGAACTTTCTGAAAAAATATCTGTATTTTGATTTGATTTTAATGACTGTACTTCTGCAATGTTTGTTTTTGATTTTATGAGCTCACTTTCCCTGTTGTATATAGTTTTCTTTTGATCTTTTTCATTTTTCTGCTCAATAAAAATTGTTGATCACAAAAAAAAAAAATCGCAAAGACAGTAGCGCAACATTTTGTGCCCCACTGCGCTGGGTGTAAGATAGAGGCCATAGTTAGTGTATCGTAAGTGTAAATGTAATGTTAGTGGCTTGGGTTTATAGTTGGTGCCATGGCAGTTCTAGTTGTTCATGTCAGTGGTAACACAATTAAAATGCCAACTTTTAGGCCACTCCTTGTTTGCAGTGGTGCGGGAGCATTGGGAAGAAACATAGCGGATGTGGGAAAGTAGAAAAAGAACTGTGACGTCCATGAATGCAACCCTTACAAACAAACTGAATCCATCATATTGTAAGCTACCAATTGCGGTCTGATTTTATTACATTGCGAAAATGTATTTCTTTATAAGTCTGATTCTTATGGAAGCCCAAAACTGCCAAAATTAAAAATAAATAAATGAATGAATAAATAAATATATAAATGTAGATATAAATATATAAATACATTTAAATGCAATAAAATTGCGAAATAAAAAAACATAAATAAAATTTATGTATAAATTGGTCTCAACTCATTTATTTCTATATTTATTTCCATATTCATTTATTTCTTAATTTATTTCCATTTATATTTATTTCCTAATTTATTTATTTATTTCTGTATATACTTATTTAGGTATTTATTTATTTCTCAATTTATTTATTTCTATATATTTATTTCCGTGGCAGTCCCGGACCCAGAAATCAGGAAATTTAATGGTAATGAGGGGGTGTGGCTTTCATCCCTGTCATCGCGTCGCCTTATTCCCATTGGTCGTTCCATAACGGAGTGCTTAGATTGATTACACAGGCCGACCTCCTGAATAAGCTTGCTGTTTAGAATGGTCAATTCACTAAATTTGGGAATGGCTTCACAAAGACGAGCAGTAGCGAGAGATTTCAGACTTTTAGCTGACATTGCAGAAAACAAAAACGCCAATTTTGATTATTTGCCATTTCGCGTGGAAGCCTCGAGGAACTATATTTTGCACATATTTTCATTTAATGACACAGAGGTTGACCCTGAGGTGTTGACCAATTTGGATGAAGTGGTTCATCGCCTGAATCCTTTGCTCCTAAATGCCGATAAGGCTGTGGGACGCCCCTCTCTCGTACTCCCCATGGAAGCTGTGGAAAGCTATCTTTTAGCTGATGTGCATGTCGGGGTCATTGCTGCTCTTTTGGGGGTCAGTGAGAGAACCGTCTATCGCCGATTGGCAGAGCATAGCATCAGGAGAGTTTTGCACCTCGCTATTCAAGGCTACTCGGTATGGCTATGTCCCAAACACTTTCACTTTCTTCCTTTCCCAAAAAGACAACAGGTAATTAAAATAGTGAAGACAATTTGTAATAATTAACTCAAATTGAGAGGTTCCGCCCGTGATACACAGCTCAAGTGTGCCAAAAATTCCCATTCCCTGGTAAATTAAGTGCTCATTAAGTTTGAAGCGGCAGAGCACATTGCTGTTATCTTTTTCAAAAGGGTGTCTGACGTGAACTGCACCGTGGATGGAGAGTTGGATGCGATGGTACGTGAAATCCTCTGCTGTCATCCTAACATAGGACACAGAATGATGTTAGGCCATCTCAACGCTCGTGGTGTACGGATTCAAAGTAAGTGTATTACTTGGGTGTTATGCATATAGTTTAAGTCACGAGTTGACTGTAGCCTTGCTATATGCATTTAGTAGATTTTGGTTCAGTATGTGAAAGATCGCTGCCCATTTTTTCGAAAAACGCAGTGTCTACGTGTCCGAAAGTCGTAAAGTCGAATAAAAATATATCACCAAGAAACTGAACATCTAAAAAAGATGGCCCGCAAATAAATAAATTGCAGTGTTCATTGGATGTTTTGTTTGTTGTTAATTTTTTAAATTCTTTATTTCGTTATCAATCTGTTCTAATCGTCCTCTTTTATTTATTTATTTATTTAATTTATTTTTTTATTTTTTGCTGTCGGACACGGAGTATTCTGCATTTAATGTCCGACAGGCATTGTACGGACTTTGTTGTATTTATAAAAATGGCCCAAATAAATTGATTGCAGTGCCCATTGGATGTTCTGATTGTTGGTGATATATTTTTATTCTTTATTTTGTTATAAATCTGCGCTCATATCAATACTTTTACTTTCTGCTGGCAGCAGGACATGGAGTATTTTGCATTTCGTGGCCGACAGTGTTGATCGTGCATGCAATATTTAATTCACAATGTCAATGGTCATGGAATTGATTTGCTCACTGACTACAAGCACTACCTATTTTATCTTTGGAGTTGAAATGAAATGTGTATATGTTCGATCCATCTGACTAATTTTCAAAAGAGAGACCGAATAAAGACTGCTGTCTATCTTCAACGGAAGAAAATAGACAAATAAAAAGACCAAGAAAAGTCGATAGCTATCAATTTGCATTTTGTGAAGGTTGAACACAAACATTGCTACGTTTATATGTCTATTGCTGGAATACTCGAAAAATAAGAACTTTTAAGACTGTCGGACACGGAGTATTTTAGAATCTCTGTCCGACAGTCGCTAAATTTATCATAAATGCACTAAGTCCCGCTCCGATGTCGACTTATCTATATTGAGCAGAGCTAAAACAGAAACATTAGTTGAAATTCTCAGTTCTCATCTTGAAGAACTGAGCCATCTTATCAAAACATTCATGTTTAATATCTAAATAATCGACTGTCGGTCACGGAGTTATACTGAAACCATCCGACTGTCGGACACGGAGTTATATTAAAACCCTGTTCGACTTTCGGACACGTAGACACTGCGTTTTTCGTAAAAATGGGCAGCGATCTTCCCAATTTCATATAGCTACTGAACCAAAATCTACTACGAAATGCATATAGCAAGGCTACAGTCAACTCGTGACTTAAACTAAATGCATAACACCCAAGTAATACACTTCAATACTACTTTGAATCCGTACACCGCGAGCGTTGAGATGGCCTAACATCATTCTGTGTCCTATGTTAGGATGACAGCAGAGGATCTCACGTACCATCGCATCCAACTCTCCATCGACAATGCAGTTTACGTCAGACACCATTTTGAAAAAGATAACAGCAATGTGCTCTGCCGTTTCAAACTTAATGAGCACTTAATTTACCAGGGAATGGGATTTTTTGGCAAGACTTGAGCTGTGTATCACAGGTGGAACCTCTCAATTTGAGTTAATTATTACATATTATCTTCACTATTTTAATTACCTGTTGTCTTTTTTTGGTAAAGGAAGAAAGTGAAAGAAAGTGTTTGGGACGTAGCCATACCGAGTAGCCTTGAATAGCGAGGTGCAAAACTCTCCTGATGCCATGCTCTGCCAATTGGCGGTAGACGGTTCTCTCACTGACCCCCAAAAGAGCAGCAATGTCCCCGACATGCACATCAGCTAAAAGATAGCTTTGCACAGCTTCCATGGGGAGTACGAGAGAGGGGCGTCCCACAGCCTTATCAGCATTTAGGAGCAAAAGATTCAGGCGATGAACCACTTCATCCAAATTGGTCAACACCTCAGGGTCAACCTCTGTGACATTAAATTAAAATATGTGCAAAATATAGTTCCTCGAGGCTTCCACGCGAAATAGCAAATTATCAAAATTGGCGTTTTCATTTTCTGCAATGTCAGCAAAAGTCTCAAATCTCTCGCTACTGCTCGTCTTTGTGAAGCCATTCCCAAATTTAGCAAATTGACCATTCTAAACAGCAGGCTGATGCAGGAGGTAGGCCTGTGTAATCAATCTAAGCACTCTGTTATGGATCAACCAATGGAAATAAGGCAACGCGATGACAGGGATGAAAGCCACACCCCCTCATTCCCATTAAATTTCTTGATTTCTTGGTCCGGGACTGCCACGGAAATAAATATATATAGAAATAAATAAATTGAGAAATAAATAAATACCTAAATAAGTATATACAGAAACAAATAAATTAGGAAATAAATATAAATGAAAATAAATTAAGAAATAAATGAATATGGAATATAGAAATAAATAAATGAGTTGAGACCAATTTATACATAAATTTTATTTATGTATATGTTTTTTTATTTCTCAATTTTATTGCATTTAAATGTATTTATTTGTTTATTTATTTATCTATACATTTATTTATTTATTCATTTATTTATTTTTAATTTTGGCAGTTTTGGGCTTCCATAGATTCTAGCCAGCCCCAGCAAGAGTTATTATTGGTAGTTTATGTCATCCCAAGTTCTTTAATAGTTCTTGGTGTGTGTATTATAATTTTTTTTCCTTTTTTTTGTTGTCGTTGGTGTCATTACTAACCCCTAACTGGCATATTCCAGGTTACGGGTTCAGTGTGTGTGTTTGCGTGCACTTCCTAAAAAAAAGTTTGAATACTTCTGCTTATTAAGAATTGCTTCATGACTGGTCGGCATGTGCAGTTGAGTTCGAATATTTGAGCTGCAAACCTGACAAAATGAGCTGCCATTCATAAATGGTGCCCACGATACAGAAGGTAAATACCAGTAAATTAGACCTGACTGTTCAATGTCACGTTTGTGTAGGATTCCTTAGTACTGGAGCGCATAGTCAGAAAGCAAAGCTCGTGTCATTGTCCAAATGCATACAGCCTGCACTGAATGAGTTTGTTGTTTGTGTGTCAGTATGTGGTATAGACCAGAAATGCTTTTTTGACTCTGAAGGCGTTAGGAAGCAGCAGGAAGCAATTTAAGACAAAATAAAGAAGTTTCCATCCTGCGCAGCAAGTGGCTCGACCACATCTGAGAACTGTAGGTCATATCTCACAATTTACAAACGACTGTGAGCAATAAAATTGAAGTTGAAGCTCTTCAAAGTGCATCAAAATTCCCCTGAGTACAACCATGTGTCCAAAAAATTTGGGACATTGTGTATATGTTTGTAAATAAATACAGAATGCAATAATTTGTAAATCATCAAAACTAGATTTAAAATAGTACAAAGACAACACCTCAGATATGGAAATTTTTATTGTTTTTTGATAAATATATGCTGATATTGAATTTAATGTCAGTACTCTTAAAAAAAAACACGGACATGGGCATATTTAACACTGTGTTGCATCACCTTTTTTTTAATAACACTCTGTAAACATTGGGGAATTGAGACCAACTGCTCTAATTTTGGAAGCAAAATTTGTTCCCATTCTTGCTTAATGCATGATTCCAACAGCTCAACACTTTTGCGGCCTTCTTTGTTGCATATTTTGTTTCATAATTTTTTCAGTGGGTGACAGGTCTGGACTGCAGGCAAGCCAGTTTATCACCCGGACTCTTTAAATTTGCAGCCACATTGTTGTAATATGTACAGAATGTAGTGATTGGCATTGTCTTGCTGAAATAAGCAGGGCCTTTCCAGAGAAAGACATCTGGATGGCAACATATTTTGCTCCAAAATCTGTATATATTGTTCAGCATTAATGGTGTCTCCACAGATGTGAAAGTTACTCAAACCGTGTGCACTAATACACTCCCATACCATCATAGGTACTAGCTTTTAAACTGCACATTGATAACGAACTGGATGGTTCCTCTCCCTTTCAGCCTGAAGCAAACAGTGTCCATGATTTACAGAGACAATTTCACATTTTGATCGGTCACACCACAGGACAGCTTTTGATTTTGCCTTGGTCCATCCTAAATGAGCTCGGGCCCAGGGAAGGTAGCAGTGTTTCTGAATCTTGTTTATTAATTTTTTTATATTGACATGGTACAGTTTTAACTTGAATTTGTGGATGCAGCAATGATCTGTGTTCACTGTCAGTGGTTTTCAGGAGTGTTTTTGAGTCCTTGTAGTCATTTTCACTGCAGAATTCAGTCTGTTTTAAATGTAGTGCCGACTGCATGAAATATTCAATGTTAGTTTTTGGCCATGCCCTTTGCATACGCAGATTTTTCCAGATTCTTTGCATCTTTTAAAGACATTACGTGCCGTAGATGATGACATTAAATTCTTTGCTATTTTACATTGAGAAATGCTGTTTTTAAATTGTTGAACTATTTGCCCATGCACATCTTTCACAGAGTTGTGAAGCCCTCATCATCTTTACTTCTGAGTGACTCAGCCTCTCTGGGATGCTCTTTTTGTACCCTATCATATTACTGACCTGTTGCCAGTTAACCCAATTAGCAGTGAGATGGTCCACCAGGTGTTTTTTTTTTATCATCATGCCATTTTTCCAGTCTTTTTCCCTTACCAACATTTTTTAAACTTGTCGCCAGCATCAAATTCAAAATCAGCAAATATTTCTCAGGAAATAATAAATTTCTCAGTTTCAACATTTTTTTGATGTGTTGTTTTTGTTCTATTTTCAAGTCAGTAAAAGGTTTAAATGATTTGTAAGTCTTCTGCATTCTATTTTTCATTACATTTTACAGAGTCCCAACTTTTTGTGAAATGGGGCTGTATATGCAATGTATGGTAATTTAAGGAGCAACAGAACTAATAAAAGCATGTTTAGGATAGACCAGGAAATAAGTCAGTCCATGGAAGTCATTGGCATACATGTTACAAAGTCTCTTTCACAAGGGTCATCTTTACCATTTGCTCGCAGAAAACCACTTCAGACAGATATAAAATTGACAAAAGGAAATGAAGAACTTATCACATCTTATTATTTTCCCCTGGTTAGTCAACAGTCAAAATCTGTGTTACCTTTAACAGAGCAATTCATCTTTAAAGTAGGAATATTTTAGTTTGAAGCCATAACATCCATTTTAGATCAGTACTCACCTAGGCTTCTGTTGCAGCTGTTAATACAGGTAATTTTTGAAACCATAAAAAGAATCAAACATCTATGCTGAAATGTTGCCTGCTCAACATCGTGTTTGTGTGTGTATATCCGAGAGCACTGGACTGTGAGGTAGTGCTCTGTTAGGACACCTTCCTATCTGCTCTGTCGTAATTCTGAATCCTGAGAGGTGGGAGGGGAAAGAACAGCTTTTTCTGCATGCTGGCGTTGAGTGAAATGTACGTCCATCTGCTTGAATTTTACGCAGTGTTTGTTTTTCATTCAGTGGGCAGGGTGAGAGGAGCTACAGTCCTTAAAACGGAGGAATCTGCAGAGGGGGCGGAGAAATTGTGTGGCTTTTTTTTTTTTTTTTTTTCCATGCGGTCCAGTCAACAAAATTTGCATGTTGGAATCAATTCCTGACTCACTGTGGTCATAAAAGATCCTGTGACACTCTTCGACAAGAAATGCTAAATCCAACCTGGGACCTGCCACCTAATCATCCCCTGATCTAATTGGCTATGCAAAAAGGGCTCCTGTGAAAAAGATTTCAATCTCAACAGGACTTCCCTGGTTAAATGAAGGTTACATAACAAATTAAAAAAAAAAAAGGACTTTTTTTTTAGGTTTCCAGTGGTGGTTGTGCAGGATTTTTTCTGACTCTCGCAATCCAAACATTTCCAATAACTCCAGAGCATTGCAAAGTTCAATTTCTAAAAGTAAAAATTTATTGAAAAAAGATACATGTAGTCATTTCCATAATTCACCGCATGTTTTTATTAAATAAAATATTCTGCTTCAATCTAAATTTAATGGCAATTAATAATTTAAAACAAAATTTTGCAGTGAAAAACTGCTATCCTGTTCGCCCCATGTTTTAACAAGGTGGTCTAGCAGCAATCTAACAGCACTGTAAATTACATTTAAATAACCACAGCAGTGGCGACTGGTGAACTGGCGATAGGGGAAGCTCAAACCCATCCCTTAAAAATAATGATTGGTCATGAGCAGTTTTCAATCATTCATTTAAATTACCATGAAATCATCATTTAAAAACTGCATTTTGTATTTACTCGGGTTATCTTTGTCTAACATTAAATTTTGGTTGATGATTTGAAAACATGTAAGTATGAGAAATATGCAAAAAAATAAGAAATCAGGAAGGGAGCAAATACTTTTTCACAGCACTGTATATCAAGAGCTGCATTTTACCTCATGGAGAAGAAAAAGACCGATATTCTCTGAAAACTCTTATCAGCAATCACCAGCTAGCCGTTTATCGCATGGGCAGGAAGTGCTGTGATGAAAATCCGGCAACTACAGTCATAGTCTGTCAGGATATCAAACAATTGAAGGGGAGACATGCGGATGAGTTAAAAGTCCTGATGGTCATTAAAATACTGTAGGGGCTTCCCGGTGTCATGGCTAAAGTCCCAACCTTTAGATCAATGATTGGCTGGCAAACACATTCTTCTCCCTTGCAAAAGGGTTAAATAAATAAAAAAAAAACTACAGTCATAGTCTGTCAGGATATCAAACAATTGAGACATGCAAGAAGTGATGCAATACTGTATTTCACTTTAGATCAGTGAGGGCACACATTCTTCCTAAATCAGAATGAGTTAAGTGTTGAGTACATCTGTACTGATTGGCACATAGTGCTCTGAACTCCAGTGTCTCTGTACTGATGGCTAATGGTTCCCACAGAGTTAGGTTTGTGCTGGTAGCTGACCTGGGGGCAGGGCTCTGGATTGACAAGATAGTCGGTATGTGTGCAGCGAGTGCTTGATACAATTTGTAAAATAACTTAGAAATGTACAGTGGTCCATCACTGACACTTGGTGCCAAATTACTGAAAAAATATACAGCATACAGCGCTACACTTTAAGTGACTGCTCCACAGCCTACTTGTTGCAAAGTTGGAACCCTTTATTTAAAACTCATTTTACAAAAATATGGTGTTTTCTAAAACAAATATTCTAATGCCCTATCATATGGGCAGGACTGCAGACTGGGTCCTGGGGGCCACACACTGTATTTGCTAGTTTTTGTTCAAACCATGAATTGAAATGAAACTGAAGAATCAGTTGACTTCAAATTGATAGAAATTTTTCAGCATATGGTCGTGTCATCAAAAAATTATAAGATGATTAAAAATTAAAAGACAAAGTGAACTAAAATTACCTCAAACTTGTTTTGTGCCATTTTTGTGTGTCGCCCCCCCCGAGGAACTTAAACACATGTGCTCGGAAATTTAATCACCAGCTTAATGACTCACCTCATGTAATGGAGTTATTTGAAATACGGCAACACTGACCCAATATGAACACTAGGCTTTTACATCCCCCGCCACAAAGTGGATGGTGATATAGGAATGAGTGTTGTCCTTCTGCACATCTGTCCATCCATCCGTTTGTCACACTTCCTCTCTGGGCCAGAACTTGTGAGCCATTCAATATTTCTCCATGAAATTTCATGTATGATTTCATCTTTTTGCGTAGATGAGCCTTTTCATACACCTGCACGTTCTTCTGTCCCTCTGTCCATCCCTCCACCGCATTTTTCCCCAGGCAAATATCAGCCTGGTCGGGGATCTAAGTATTTCATACTTGTTCTTCATGGAATGGAATGCATCGCCATTTTTATCACGAGGTGGTTTAAGAGGACAAACAATCCCTTCAAACATTAAAACCAACTAATGAATCCCTCTGCGCAGTTTTAGACGCCGGCATCCGTAAATTCCGAAATTTAATTCCCAAATAATTCTTTGGTTGAATTTCCAAATGTCTGGCTTCACTGGAATAATTTTCCATAGTCTCTGTGACAAAAATACATATGAAGCCTTATTGGAAAAGAAAACCCTTTTTTCAGCTCTTACCCCAAAAAAGTACGTTCTTCCCGTTCCATAAATATTTCTCGCAAATTTTTGCAATTTTTATGTATCGAGTAATCATACGTTAAACCTCTAAAATACGACTAATTTGCAAAACTTCATGAATATCGCCATTCCGTATGTAGCCAATCAAAATATACTTTGTGCAGCAATGTCCCGAATAGAATGACACGCTTGGACACAGCGAAATCAGCTGATTAGTATTAAGTGTACACAAATTAGTCTTGATTATCACTCTTGCTGCAGCTTGATTTGAAACCGAATGATCAAGGCTCGGTATTACCAATCATTATTAGAACCTGAGTGACAGAATCAGTCACAATGCCGTTGAGTGCAGCTGTTGGTTGCTCCCACCAAAACGGGAAACTCAGACCCACCCGTGAGCATAAGCTTGCGCTGATTTCCCTTAGTGAAGAGTGACTTGGTAAGATAGTGGTACCCACACAGAATATCCCTTTATACAGTAACTAGTAGTCCTGACCAGTTCACAAGCAACTGCCTTTATTGAGACATTTTCCAATTATAGCAATAATCCATTGGCAATTGAGGTCACGGCTTCTCTCCCCCATGCGATCTGACAGCAACAAAATAATGGGCTAAATTCAGTATAGGAAAATAATTTACTGAAAAATAGGCCCATGCTTTACGAATGACAAACTGCTCTGAAACCTCCGCAATACCTTTTCCGCACATCAGGTCGGGGAGAGCCGGTGCGAAAGTAACGTGGGACGAAAGTAACACGGCGATTTACTCACAGCCATCCGCACTTCGATGCGTCATATTAGGTCAGCATGTGCAGCTCGCGACACTCTCCAGACCCGGGAAAAATCTTGAGGTTTCGACGCTTCCCCGCGGAACAAGACCGGGAAGACCGTTTTCCACAGTGGTGAGTAAATTCAGACAAATGGTAAACTTTTTTGACTTAAAGATTGTCTTTATCGCTCCATATGTCATATTTATGATGAAGTGATAGGTCATTCAGTTTGGTAATATATCCTGAAGTTTGAAATGTCAGACTTTTTCCACTTTAGAAGCAATCCTGGCTCTAATGTCTGGAGTCACTGTCGGGGCGGAAGTAGCAACGGTTACGTTCATCCTCTCTGCTAATGCAGCGGAATTTTCTGTTTTAAAGCTCATTTAAAAAATGTGTGTGTTATATTTTACCGACAGAAAATGCCAAGAGTTAGGGTCAGAACTACCCAGAGAGGAAAGGTTGACCAGCAGGTTTATGGAAGGGCCTTTTTTGATGTCTGCAGAGGCCAGAGTATAAGGAGGGCAGCAGAGGTGCATGGCGTTTGTCATGTCACCCTGTTCAGGTACTGCAAGAGGAGGGCAGAGGCAGGAGGGCAGCAGGCCAGAGCCCCAGGGTACAGGGCTCACAACAAAGTCTTCACAGAACAGGAGAAGAGACTGCAGGCATATATAAAGAGAGCAGCTGATATATATTTTGGCCTGAATCCTAAAGAGGTTGGAGTAACACTGCAGACAGAGCTACAACACTATCGCCATTTGCCTAAGATAGCAAGCACCTCAGCTCCAGATCTGCCCCGGCTCTGAGGTGCTTGCTATCTGGGAATTAACCCCTTTTTTCATGCTGTTTTAGGTGCGAAAGTTTGCATATGAGCTGGCCGAAAATATTCGCCTCAAAACTCCATGTTCATGGGAGAAAAACCAGATGGCAGGGAAGGATTGGCTCACCTCCCTTCCTCGAAGCGCAACAAAACCCTGTCCATCCGTCGACCTCAAGCCACCAGCATGTCCCGTTCCACCAGCTTCAACAAGACCAACGTGACAGCATTTTTTAAAAACCTAAAGACTGTCCTCACCCGCTATAATTTTGAAGCAAAGGACATCTGGAACATGGATGAAACAGGTAAAAATTTATATTTAGATAAATTAAAAAGCAACAGTGATTTGCAACAGCAATAATTCATTTCATTTATTATTTCAGGTACCACAATGGTTCAAGCGCCAGACAAAATCATTGCCACCAAGGGGCAGCGCCAGGTCAGTGCTGTGACCTCTGGGGAAAGAGGGACATTGGTGACTGTTGCCTTTGCTGCCAACGCACAAGGCAACTTTGTTCCCCCTTACTTTATCTTCCCAAGGAAGAAGTTCCAGAACCACTTCATCCAGGATGGCCCCCTTGGCTGCACTGGTTCTGCCAATGGATCGGGTTGGATGCAGGAGGCTGATTTCTTGGCATTTTTACAGTGTTTTGCAAGGCACACCCGCGTGACCCCGGAGTCAAAGTTGCTGCTACTCTTAGACAATCATCCATCACACCTCTCTGTGGTAGCTATTGACTTTTGCAAGTCACATGGCATTGTACTCCTGTCTTTTCCCCCCCACTGCTCCCACCGTCTTCAGCCCCTAGACCCCTAGAAAAACCGCTGTACTCACCAACTGTTGCCGTAGCAAACTGTAGCCGATAGCAAATTCGTGCTTGAGCTGCCAGACTTTTCGCACTGCGTCCTCCACTTTCGCCGTTGCATTTATAACAAGTTAATTTCATTAGATCTATACACATGTACTGCGTTTGATTGCAGAATTTCCCCGCTGATTCCTTAGCTCAGATGGCAGACGCGTCTCACGTTTCACTCTGAGACCCGGAAAACTGCGTTCTGCTGCCTAGATCCGCCCTCCACAAAGCTGGCCAGTCAGAAGAAAGCGGGCACACGGGGAGTGGGGGCCATAGCGGAAGACCCACCCCAATGAGGCGTTTCAGGCAGAGACTACTATGGACTACAAATGGGGTTTTTTGAGGATGGCAGTACGAGCGAAATAAGTACCCTTTTTTTACTTTGCGCGATCAGGAGTACTCTAGGGGAGTCAAAGACCAAAATATAAACTCGGAAAAATAGCATATTAGGTCCCCTTTAACTTGTCTTGATTTTCTTGCTCGTATAAAAACAAGCTGATTCTGACTACCATCTCATTGAATGTTGCAGGTCAACAGCAATACTGACCGACACCCCAGTAAGAGCTGCCTTGGAGGAGGAGACTCGGCAGAGGGGCCAGAAGAAACAGTCCTCTTCAAAACGCCCAAAGAAGACGTTGTTAAGTGGATACACTGCAACCACAGTTTCTCGGGGCAATGAGGAGGAATGTCTTGTTTGTGGGGAGACATTTGCCTCATCTTTGCCTGGAGAAGTGTGGGTGCAGTGCATCTTTTGTCTGCTGTGGTCACATGAGGCATGCACTGAGGGTGCAGCTCATATCTGTCACAACTGTGCTGAAAATGTTTAAAACAAATGTGTGATTGTTTTTGCTTCTGTTTTACTGTAATTTTTATGATTGAATTGAATAAATGAGTGCATTTTATATTTACAATTGCATGTTAGCAAAGACATTGTTTGATTTTTTCAAATGAAAAACAACAGTAATTCAAAAGATTCCAGTTAATTTGATCAGGTTACTTTTGTCCCGCCTGCACGCTACTTTCATCCCGACTGGAGGGGTCGAAAGTAGCAATGCGCAACTTCCATTGGACGGCAAACTGTGCCGAAGTCAATATATATTGGGATGATTGAGCACCTGATATTGACAGAGCACACACAAAAGTAGTTAATCGCTCCAAATTTTTTTTTCGGTCTGTAATGTTATCTTTTAAAATGACGTTTATGTGAAAAATTGTGCTTTTGTACCAGCTCTCCCCTAATTTAATTTGCGCTTCATTATCGTTTAAATTGTTGAATGAAATAAAAGACCATTTGAAACGTCTTTTTGTAATTTCATAGCTTCCGGCCCCTGAGAAAAGTGAAGCGTGAGAATTACGGAGTCATAATAGGTTTCCATGTTACTAGAGGAGAAATCTAACGAAACGTACATGAAACTGAAAAACTTCCATGCACAAGGACTTCAATTCCGTGTGATAATCTCTTGAATACGCGTTGACTGAATGATGACTGATCAGCGACTGATTCCAATGAAATATCGCCTTTCACTCTTGCTACAGCGTAGATTGATTAATAAGTGGGACTTGGCAATTAAATATAATTTTGTTTTCCGAAATAAAATTATAAAGTGGGAGATTGCTATGGCAGGAGAACATGATATGTCACTTAAAAGCGTGAGACACAAGCCACATGCGTGAGAGTAGACAGGTATGCAATTTTGAATGATGCTGATTTAAAGCATCAAATTACATGTCCACTTGAATGATTGTCATCAACGGGGAGAATTAGCAACACCTGATAGTGTGGAGTGTTCTTGGAGTGAAAATAATGATAATTATAATTATAAAAATGATTGAGAACCAGTCAGGACAAATAACCATTTTAAAGGGGTAACATGTGCCCCACCAAATTTTCAATTCTTGCAACGCCACTGGTCTTCTTTAACGTAGTGGCTATTGCCCCGGACGCCGCCGGGTCAATAACAGGTAGAGGCTGTGTAATATAGCCGGCGTCCGGTTCAATTGTCTCAAATGTTCAGTTATTGAGCCGAACGAAGTGGGGGCGCTCGTCCTAAATTAGAAGTTACGTCCGGGTCAAAGCAGGAAGCTGCAGGGTGAAGTTGCCTTCAGCCGTCGAATTCTAGGCTGCTCAGCCTGTCAGGCTGCATAAACGCCGCCCCCAAGTACAGCCAATCAGATCGCGGGCTAGAGTACAACCAATCCACTCACGAGGCAGCCAATTCAATTCAAATTCCTCTCCTCAAAGTGGAACGGGCTTAAGAACATCAATATTGTTAAAAACGAATGCATTTAATCGTCTTTTCTCATTAAAGAAACTGATTCGGGAGGTAACGTTAGACATTTCAGCTATTTTGATTATGTTAACCAATGCAAACAAGTGCTTTTTTTTGTCTTACAGTTAACTTATAGACCTAACCTTAGCTAAACAGGTCATACTTGTTAACCTAAACACTTCTACAATATAACTTCAAGTATATCTCTGTTTGAAACATAAAATTGGCCTACTTGTGTGATATTTTGTTCAATAGGCTGTTTAGTTGAGCTTCTTAAAAACTTCAACTGCAAGTTGCTGTAACGTTAGCTGCCTTCAAGGCTGATTGTAGAGACTAGTGCCTTGCAGGCTGGTTAAAGGCTAATGTTGATTTCATCTTGTATAATCTTTAATAGTATTCAGTCAGATGCCTTCAAGGCTGATTGTAGAGACTAGTGCCTTCAAGGCTGACAGTAGAACCTCGTGCCTTGCAAGCTGGTTGGAAGGCTAATGTTGATTTGATATTGTATAATCTTCAATAGTATTGCCTCAGATGCCTTTAGGCTGATTGTAGAGCACTGGTGCCTTCCAGGCTGACCGAAGAGACTAGTTCCTTGCAGGCTGGTTGGAAGACTAATGTTGATTTCATATTGTATAATCTTTAAAAGTATTCAGTCAGATGCCTTCCAGGCTGACTGTAGAGACTAGTGCCTTGCAGGCTGGTTAGAAGGCTAATGTTGATTTCATCTTGTATAATCTTTAATAGTATTCAGTCAGATGCCTTCAAGGCTGATTGTAGAGACTAGTGCCTTCAAGGCTGACAGTAGAACCTCGTGCCTTGCAAGCTGGTTGGAAGGCTAATGTTGATTTGATATTGTATAATCTTCAATAGTATTGCCTCAGATGCCTTTAAGGCTGATTGTAGAGCACTAGTGCCTTCCAGGCTGACCGAAGAGACTAGTTCCTTGCAGGCTGGTTAGAAGGCTAATGTTGATTTCATATTTTTTTTTTTTCAGTCAGATGCCTTCAAGGCATTTTGGGGCAGGACCTGCTGCAGGAGCATCAGGGCCCGGGGTGGGGCTGGGGCTGATAGGGCGGGTAGATAGGGCTCCACGACTGTGGAATCATTTTTATATTGATTCATTTAATTATTATTTGGTTCATTTAATTATTATTAATTGTTTATCCTTGCTTGCTCTGGCTCAGTTTTTCTTAGGCTATGGTAGTGTACTCTTGCCCGTTTCTGATTAGCCTAGGCCTTCATAGCTGTAGCTTCCACAAATTTGAACAATATGTAATTGCTTATAGTTTATCTGGAGTCATGCAGTCCCTGACAGGGCCAAGATGTTCTCTTTCTCTCCCAAGTTTATGTGTTCTCAGGAAAAAGAGAACAAGAAGAGCCTGGGATGCTGAACGACAAGATGTATGCATACTTCGGGGCCGGCTTTACGTGGGCTGTGTGCGTCTGCAACATTCCTGTTGATTCCATGATGCGTAAATCAGCTCGGGGGGGGGGGCGAGGAGGATATCAAGATGGACTCTTACTTAAACCACAGCAAAAGAGACTGTCCTTATCCTTGTATGACGGGACTTGTTGTGTGCAAGGATCCTTCTCTGCAGATGAAGTAAACTGACTTTGGCTTGGATATTAACTCCTTTGTCTCTGAGTTCTTTTCGAACAGGTAACACCAGGAATATAAAATCTAAATTCCTACAACAACGATGGCGCCGAGACATCGTTTTAACTCCTAAAAAGAGAGTAAAAAGTAAAGACAACATCAATATGCAACAACACCTCGGTCAGTTTTCTGAGGTAACGTGGTTGGTTTCGAACTGTAATAAATCTATGGGCTGAAAAATTGAAGATTTAAAATTTGCCTCGGATCGCTCCAACTCAGTAGAGACTCCCAGTAGAGACCCCCTCAGTAATGCTGAGGGAGTCTCTACTGTCAGCCTTGAAGGCATCAGAATTGTAAAACACACACACACACATATATATGAAATCATCAGCCTACCAACCAGCCTGCAAGGCACTAGTCTCTACTGTCAGGCTGGAAGGCACTAGCACAATCAGCCTTGAAGGCATCTGACTGAATATTATCAAAGATTATACAATATGAAATCAACATTAGCCTTGAAGGCACTAGTCTCTCAATCAGCCTTGAAGACACTAGTGCTCTGCAATCAGCCTTGAAGGCATCTGAGGCAATACTATTGAAGATTATACAATATAAAATCAACATTAGCCTTCTAACCAGCCTGCAAGGCACTAGTCTTCTAATCAGCCTTGAAGGCATTAGTGCTCTACTATCAGCCTTGAAGGCATCTGAGGCAATACTATTGAAGTTTATACAATATCAAATCAACATTAGCCTTCTAACCAGCCTGCAAGGCACTAGTCTCTACAATCAGCCTTGAAGGCAGCTAACGTTACAGCAACTTGCAGTTGAAGTTTTTAAGAAGCTCAACTAGACAGCTTATTGAACAATATCTCACAAGTAGGCCAATTTTATGTTTCAAACAGAGTTATTCTTAAAGTTATATTGTAGAAGTGTTTAAGTTAACAAGTATGACCTGTTTAGTTAGGTCTATAAGTTCACTGTAAGACAAAAAAAAACACTTGTTTGCATTGGTTAATATAATCAAAATAGCCGAAATATCTAACGTTACCTCCCGAATCAGTTTCTTTAATGAGAAAACTCACGATTAAATGCATTCGTTTTCAACAATATTGATGTTCTTAAGCCCGTTCCGCTTTGAGGAGAGGAATTCGAATTGAATTGGCTGCCTCGTGAGCGGATTGGTTGTACTCTAGCTCGCGATCTGATTGGTTGTACTTGGGGGCGGTGTTTATGCAGCCTGACAGGCTGAGCAGCCTAGGAGTCGACGTCTCAAGGCCAGTGTTGCCAGATTGGGCTGGTTTCGATTGAATTGTGCGGGCAAAAATAACTTTGGGCGGGTGGACACAATTTGGGCTGGTTTGGGATGAACTCGGCGGTTTTATTTAATATCCATAATTTGCGTTTGTTAAGCACGCACGTAGTGTTATTGAGGAACCATTATGTCGGTGTATTCATTAAAGTATTTATTGGCTTTTAAAACATTGATTGACATGCATTTTGGCCACTCTCATTGAGAGGAGGTAAGCAAGGACATGTTGTCACGCCCAGAGGTCACGCCTATTCCTTTTCTGTCTACGTTGATGTGCTACGCCCCCTCTATCTTCTCAGGACCCATAACATTAGTGCAGGACGTTATCCTAGATGTCAAGAGCCCTTCTGCAGTCGCAAGCCCCCACCTTTAGCCAGCTAAGCCTCCTACCCTGCCAGGATGATG
This sequence comes from Gymnothorax javanicus, assembly GCA_029692085.1. Classification (NCBI taxonomy): domain Eukaryota; kingdom Metazoa; phylum Chordata; class Actinopteri; order Anguilliformes; family Muraenidae; genus Gymnothorax; species Gymnothorax javanicus. The sequence continues at coordinate 54,548,815 of CM056205.1, read as the reverse complement.
GCCATTACCGTATTATTGTAATCAAACAAGTGGGGGGAAAAGAGTGGAAAATGTCGTTGGTTTATAGCAACAGGTGCTGTCTGTCAAAGCGAAGCCCACAGCAAAATTTGGAGCACCTAGCTAGCCATTTTAGCTAAGCCCCTTTCCAACTATTAAAACGATTAAGTTACTGCGCCGGTGACCGGATCAGGGACATCACCACGACCAGCTAAAACGTCGTGAACTCCGAAAAACCTCGTCACTTATGTTGCATTCCTTGAGACAATAAATGCTGTTGATTATTTATCGGATATATCTGGCTATGAAACAGCAGCATTAAAGATATAGTCCCAAGTGCAGGCTATAAATAGATCTGCTTTGGCGCCGTAGCCGCCGTATTGCAGGAGACGGCACAGAGAGGATATTGGTGAGTCCTCATATTTCTAAACTGCACATTTCCTAGGGCATAATTGGTTGACATGTCTTCATAACTCGGTGATTATGAGAGCTACGCCACTCATTTCACGCAGGAGCATGGCTGCGCTACACAGAAAGCACACGAGCTAGAGGAGCTCTAGCTTTCAGATACTTTTGTTAGTGGTAAAAGTGGTGACATTTCAGATAAAATTCAAACGGCACAAGAACACTCCGTGAATTTATGCTTGGTAAACAGAAAACAATTAATTTATCTATAGCCCGCAGGTCGGAAATTACCAGACAGGAGACTGCGTTTTCCCTCTCCAAAATGTCAAAGTTCGCTTAAAACGGCTGAAGGAATTATAAATAGGCATACAAACTTGCTTCTCCGTCTGACCATTGAACATTACCAGCAGACAGACCAGAATGTGCCAATTATCATGACGTATACTCGTTAGTATTAGTTCGTCCAAACCGCGGAAAAGGGATTGAGGAGAGGAAATATGCTCGAGAGCGATTAGCCCTCTAGAGGACATCAGTTTCAGTGACATTAAAATTGCATCCTCGGACGATAAATATGTTGAAAAAGAAGTAGGCTAGACTAAGTCGTGGATCTTATTGTGGGATTATTAACATTTTAACCCTATAAGATGCACAGCTACTGTATTCAGACTTGTGGAACTTGAGGCTGTTTTTAAATTTTAGCTGTTTGAGATCCCAAGGTTTCCAACGATTCCAGAAGTTTTGTACAATTACAGGGAAATGTGAATAAAATTATATGCTAGATATTGTCTGTTTGATATGCCGTGGCCGTATAATCATGGCCTCCTGGATATGAAGTGTGATGTGGCCTCGCTGAAGCGCTGCCATCAGCAGATACAGAATACGTATGTGACATTTCCCTACAAATTGAAAATAATTATTTTTCTGACTTTGAACCTACTCATGAGAAAACTTAAGTGAGAAGTTAGAGTCTAGAGGGTTAAATGCTTTGTATATACCCGCGTCAGTCAGACAGCGCGAAAACTTCGCTCACAGTTGTCTTGATTTTCAACTTTTAAATACACACATGAAGTATTGCCCAAAAAACACAATAATTGTTTTGGAAGCAAAAGAAGGGGCGAGTCTGCTTGTTTGCTTTCGACTGCTGTTTTCACCCTAGAGGGTCAGTCATCATAGTGATTTCTGGTAGGCTATATTGAACCATTTGACTGTACAGCTAGTCGATTTTCAGAACAGCTGTAATTATATCGCTTTTGACAGGCAAACGTTAGTTGCAATTGTATTCTCAGTCTTGTGATCTGAATGTGTTAGCGCTGTGGATACATGTAGCCAAGGAAATTTTTTTTTTTTTTTTTTTTTTTTTTCCGTGGGCTTCAGGGGTAATGTTTACTCCCACGAAGATACACCAGAAATTATTGCATGCATTTGCTGATATGAACCAACGCAAAGTGAACTGCTGAAGGTAAAAATATGATGTGCTTACATAATAAATTAATCGATAAATGGCATAAGTTTTTATTGGTGTTACTTTGGGCGGTTTTTTGTGCAATTAGGCGGTTTTTTATTCAGTTTTGGGCTGGAAACCACGCGACCAATCTGGCAACACTGCTGAAGGCAACTTTTCCCTGCAGCTAACAGGAAAAGCTCGAATAATAGAACCGGCGTCCGGGTCAATAGGCCCCACCTTTATTTAATTTATCACCTCCGCACGCACAAGAGTTCAGGTATCCGGGTGATGCAGCAAGCTACCCCGATTCCAACAAACATGGCGCACCGCACACAACATATGAATCTAACCTTTTCGAGCTGATTTAGTCGCCAAAAACATTTTTCAAAAAATACCCAAGAACATATTTGAATAGCCAGGGCAGTGTACTTTTATTGGATAAAAGATGAAAAAAGGGTTTTGTTTTCCTTTAAATAGGCTCGTACACAACAGGAAAAATTGGCGTTATTAGTATTCTGCGGAAAGGGGTTAAGAAAAATGAACAGCTTGTTAAAATTCTGTGATTGTACTTGTAGTTGGAGCAAAAATCAGCTTGGGAACCACTTGTATTGGTAGCATTTAAACTATGCTTCATGTGTAGCAGCCAGTTTCTGTAATATATGCTTTTCAATTTAACTACACTGCCACGCTGAAAGAATTACCCTTCCAGGTCAGGTACTTTTCACATTTGGTAAAAACACTTTTGGTTAAAAAAAAAAAAAAAAAAAAAAAAAGTGCAACTTTGAACTTAAAGGGATAGTTCACTTTTTTTGAAGTGGGATTGTATGAGCTACAAATTGCCACTACTTACATTAGATGCAGTTGAAAGCTCTCTGATCTCCTTCAGGTAGCCGCACCAGGGCATAATGCTGGGTGGAAATTTAGGCGATACACTGTCGTGAACGGAAACACAGAAACAGCGTATTTTTGCGGCGTAAAAGAGGTCTTACCTGAAAATAATACACAATTTCAATTGTACGCTATATTTAAAAAAATGACAGCACTTTAGCTGCTCGGAAAAAAGCACAGTTGCTCTTGAACTAACCAACTGACGTATTCCTGCGCGAGGCGCATCTTAGTTCACTGCGCGCAGTAGCGATCAGCTGTTTGGTTCAGACTCCGAGCGGTTTGCAGAAGAGCCGGACTTTCAATGGCATAGAATCACGTCTCAAATTTAAAAAAAAAAAAAAAAAATCCCTACAATAACCAGCACAGCAGATACACAGTACGTGGCTGCGTAGACCCTATGCGATATCAATTTGTGCTGCAATGTTACATTAGACTTTTTCACAGGTGTTTCACTCTTTTACGTGATGCTTGGGTACAGCAGTGCTCTTCCGCGTGCACCGTTGAGATTTCCCTGAATGTAGCCAAACGAAATCCTCTTTGGAAAAATGAATACTGCAAACACGGAGTTCTTTTGGGGATACGGGTGGCTAATCAATATCCGTGTTGAGGCAACTAGCCACAGCTACAAGTCCAATGTTCCGCAGAGGAATGCGGTGGAAGCTGTCAGGGCACCAGGATACAGCTTTGCTTTCAAGTCCAAGAAAGCGACACACACGGACCATTTTCGAAATATTTGCACAAGTTTAACGGCCGTCCGACCTCGCAACCGCAGTTAAGCCGCTTGCACACTGGACGCGAAACGAGTTTTTCGCACACAGATTACATTCAAAGTCAATGCGAAGACGTGAATACACGCGTTTGTGCAAGCAGCTTTACTGTGACCCAAACAGCTGATCGCTACAGCGCGCAGTGAACTACGATGCTCCTCGCGCAGGAATACGTCAGTTGGTTAGTTAAGTGGTTCTCAACGTCAGTCCTGGGGACCCCATGTGTGTGCTGGCTTTTGTTCCAATCACAGTTGCAAACGTAGGATTTTAACAAGCTGCTAATTTGTCTTAATTATGTGCATTTAATGTTTAGAGCAGTTATTTGCCCTCCTAACCCACAACTTAACAGAAATATCTATTTGCCATCAAGAATTTCAAAAATACCATTCGCACATTGCAGTATATCGGAAATAACAGCATAGAATGAGAGAAAACAATGTAACCAATCAAATTAATGATGTAGTTGGCTCCTAATTAGTGAAAACTACTTGGCTCATCATGACAAATGTAATCCACAAACAAGCCAGTTTTGTGTTATGTTGATCTGACTAAGTTCACCTGAAGCTTTTTGAAAGAACTTGAAACAGTTGTGTCCAGCAGCCTAATCTGGGGTTTATTGATTTCCTCAGTGTATAATTTGATCTGTTTGACATGTTATGTTACTTGACATTACTTGCAGTATTGCAATAAACACACTATCTTCAAGAGTGTTTTATTCTTCATTGCATGTATGGATGTTCCTATGTAACATTTGACTAAAGAGATATATTAACGACTCTGAACATGAAAAGCACCTAATTAAGACAGTCACGGCTTGTTAAAGTTCTACAATTGCAATTGTGGTAGGAACAAAAGCCAGCACACACATGGGGTCCCCAGGACCAACGTTGAGAACCACTGGGTTAGTTCAAGAGCAACTGTGTTTTTTTCCAAGCAGCTAAAGTGCTGTAATTTTTTAAAATAAAGCGTACAATCGAAATGTTGTATTATTTTCAGGTAGGACCTCTTTTACGCCGCGAAAATACGCTGTTTCTGTGTTTCCGTTCACAACAGTGTATCGCCTAAATTTCCACCCAGCACTATGCGCTGGTGCGGCTACCTGGAGGAGATCAGAGAGCTTTCTACTGCATCTAATGTAAGTAGTGGCAATTTGTAGCTCATACAACCCCACTTCAAAAAAAGTGAACTATCCCTTTAACCACCATGAAGTAAAAAAATACATATAGTTTATGTGTTCAGGAGGTCTAAGGAGTGAAATGCATGTTCTTGCATTGCAAGGAAAAATTTGGGATTAAACGGGTTAAAGAAATTAGTAAATCAATAATGAAAACTGAAGCACTGCTGGACAATGTAAAACAATTAGCGAAACAATTAGGACGTGAGGACAATAGATAGTTGTATACAAGTCACCCACAATTCAATTTTGTAGATGGGCATATCTGTCCAGGATAAGAGATTTGCATAGTAAGAGGAATTTTTATATTGTTACGGCATGCTAACCTCAACAACGTAGCTGCATGACAACTATTTACAGCTATGGTTATTGGCTTAGCTAGGCTCCTTACATGCTTGCTAACAACTTACTTGATGAGTTGGGTCTCTGAGATTGACAGTCTAAAACTGGATTTATGGTTCTGCATCGACTCCACGCAAAGGGCGCGCCGTTGCCTCGACGCCGTCGTGGACCTTTCGAAGTTCTGCATTGAGGTCATTTGCGTCATGCTGTGCCGCAAAGCAATTCACCGCTAAACCGCTAGGTGGCGTCAGGTTTCTGAAGTACCGGTCATGAAATCACATGAGACTTGTTGGTACAGTGTTTGGGTTACGTTATGGGCTGTATTTCATTCCGTAGGGTAATAACCATGGACCATCCTTGGAAATAATCCCTACATCCTACACCCTGCAAAGTCACTTCCCTTCATAGTGAAAACTCTGAAGGGCAGCAGGGAGTAGGGTTTTCAATTAATGGTCATTTGGAACGTCCTTCGACATATTTCGCGGCTGCTGCTTTCTGCTTAAGCAAGAGTAAACAAACGCAGCCAGTTCACAGGAGAACTGTTTTCACTGGCCGTTTATCAGTTTTGCGGTAGCTTTGAAAAGCAACCGCATCGCTTTCATAAGGCGACAAATAGCCGTGGATAAAAATAAAAAACAACATAACTAGCGATAGCCAGTCGACTGTGGTAAACCATCAAGCTAGGTTCGTCAGCTTTCTGTGCGCTAGGTTGCTACTAGCCACCATTGTCATTTTCTTGAATGACGTTGAATCACACACGTTACTAGGCTCGGGTCGGACCAATCAGTGCCCTTGCGATCTGCGTCGCTTTGACGCGCAGTTAGAAAATTTTCGAGGTGCACGGCAGGTGACGCAGAGGCTCTGCGGTGGGGGTTCACGTCGCCACAGAGGCTGTGCGTAGCGACGCGTCGATTCGACGCAGAAGCATAAATCCAGCTTAAGACAAGCGTTCTTAATGATCTTAACACAATGCTAACTTCTCACAGTTAGCATGAATGCATCAGTTTCGTACAAATTTTTGCACAGGTTTTCATGATACGAGCCATTCGTAAACTCTGGATTGATTCTGCTCTTGAATTTAGCCAGCCGGCTACTCTGTGAAAAAAGCTAACAACAATCGTTCCTCTTGCGCAAGATTGTTTTGATTCATGGAGAGGCTGGGCTATTCACAGTTCCAGAGAGAGACAGAGAGAGAGAGAGCAAAATCTGGGCAAGAAAGGGCAGGGCTCAAAAATGAACTTTCTTCCATTGAAGCTATCTAGCGGAGTTTCAGGAGCAGGATCAAAACCTTAACTGTGGCGTATTCATAACACCCTATTGATACGTACCTAACTCACTCCTCACGTTTCGCTTTCTTATTATGCACCAGCACCGAAAGCACACAACTTGAACAACGAAAATGACAAAAAAGGCAATCATCCTTGACTAACTTAATTCATCCACTCACCTCATTCTCAGAACAAAGCCACTTCATTATCCTCTTCAACAGGTCTTCTTGAATGAAACCATGATGATCAAGTCCAGGATTTCCATCCCACACCAGCTATCTCAGCTACAGAAGCCGAAAACAACTTTGCCACCTCACTCGACACCCCGCTGTCCATCATCCAAACCACATACAGGAAGTGCATAAGTCCAAGTGTCCACAATAATAATGTTTCCATTAACATATTTTGTTGGCATACAGTTTGATTTATACAGAGAATTCAGACATAGGGGAGACTGGGGTCCGATGAGCTATGGTGACCAATGAGCCATATCATTATTTTGCGATCAATCGATGACAGAGCTGCTTAAAATAGGCAAAATATTTGACCACTGACTGATGAGTCGTGGGGATAAATGAGCCATATCACTATTTTGCCTATTTTAAACACCTTTGGCATCGATTGATCGCAAAATAGTGATATGGCTCATTGGTCCCTATGGCTCATTGGACTCCAGTCTCCCCTACTATGAATTTTGAGTGCAGCTTTTGCTTACCGTATCGTAAATGTTCATTGGTATCTGAAGACACCCTTCGTGTATTCAGTTCACTCGCTCCAAACCAAACAATTGCAATGTGCATTCACTTACATTCAAAAGCAGGCAAAAAAAGATTTCAAATATTCATCTTCTGGCCGCGGCAAGAATCCTCAATTTTGCCAGCAATTTGTCCCGATTTTGTAATTCGCGCTACTGTCCAATTTGTACTCTGCAAGTGTCTTCATAATCTAATGGGAACAGTCATTTTTATGCTATTATTTTGCCAAAATGTCGGTTAGTTATTAGATGGCTCATGCAACTGGCCCCAGAAGTCGTCTCAAGCATGCTACAATTGAAATTCTCTTCCCAATTCATAAGTTACTTAATTACATCATGGTATGTTGTATTATTAGCAAATGATACAATCATTTGGCTGTTTGGTAATTTATTAGCTAGGTATAGCTCGCTAACTAGCTGGCTACGCTAGACTCTCCAACATTAATTACGTTCTGAGGCCAGCAATACAATTAATGGCTGTACAAATCAGACTTGGAAATGCTTGGCACGGTTTCTGTGTAGCCTAACATCACACACCGCTGCATGTAAGCAGTTTTAACACTAAGAATCTTTTTGAAGAACCATTATTTGGCGTTCTCTGGCCATTCCAACTTAATTGCGTGAAGCATAGCATAAAAATTTTCTTTATTAAAAGCATTTAATATATAATGGAGCCTAGTTCTTAAATCTCCAATTCAGTGTCCATTTGAACTTCATCACAACAGTGGCAGAGCTAGAACTGGGAATTGGGGTGGCACAGACACGTCCCTTTATGATAACAATTAGTCCTGGCTAGTTCTCAATCATTTTCCTTTATTGACGCATTTTCCATTATTATCCATATTTTTCCATATGTGATCTAACAGAGATGAAATCATGGGCTAAATTCAGTACAGAAAAATAATTTACTTATTAATAGGCCAATGCTTCGCGTTGATTGAACTGGTGTGGGTTGATGAAAAAAAAAGCGGCACTCGGCAGTTAAATAGGCTATAAAAAGCGTGTAGCTCAAGCTATTTTCTGTGAGAGTTGACAGGTATGCAATTTTGAATAAGGTTGATTTAAATACAGCAAATACGCGTCCAGATGAATGATTGTCGTCTTACCTAATCAGAGAGAACAAGCAGCACCTGTTAACTGTGGAGTGCTCTCGGAGTGAACCTTTTGTTAATTATGAAAATGACTGAGAACAGGTCAGGACTAATAATTGTTTTAAATGGATGTTTTGTGCACCCAAATTCTCAGTTCTGGCTCCGCCACTGTACTGAATTTAGCCCATGATTTCATCGCTGTTAGATTGCATATAGAGAGAAACCGTGTCTTCAGTTGCCAATTAAGAGAATTAGAAAATGCATCAATAAAGGAAAATGATTGAGAACTAGCCAGGACTAATGGTCAGGCAATTTAACTCGAGTCATAGGGACTCGGACTCGAGTCAACTCGAGTCGCAAATTTGACGACTTGCGACTCAACTCGGACTTGGAAGGCAAAGACTTGAGACTCGACTCGGACTTAAGAGACAATGACTCCAGACTCGACTCGACTTGAGGCAAGATGACTCGGATGATTTGTTCTTTTCATTGTATGTTTTTTTTTTCATGTTGATATTATTCTTTCTAGCATGACAAGAGCGGTCCGTTTGTGTGCAGTGCACGCACGCGCTCTAGCAGGTTCAGACAGGCTCCGCTTTTTTTTTTTTTTTCGTGTCTAAAGCGGGAGCACGCACTTTTGATGATCAGTGCGCTTGATTGCATGGATAGTAATGGCAGCTGCAAGTTCTAGTACGCCCAAAATAATTCAATTTGCTTTTAAAAACTTCTACTCCGATGGAAAACGAAGGTCTGCTCAATGTAAGACATGTTCAACAACCGTTACCGACAAAGAGGGAACCACTTCAAACTTTGTCCGTCACCTGAAGACCCATGATGACAAGTAAGTGAAACCTGATAGCTAGCAGCCGTGTGTGTGATGTGAAGTAAGTGTGTGTGTGTGTGTGTGTGTGTGTGTGTCGGTCGTGTTTTGCTAACATGGAATAACTTTAGCTAGCCAACATTGGCTAGCTACATTGAGTTTGTTTATGTTTTCCATCCAGCTAACATCAATTAACCTCTAAAAGTTTTGCATTTCCACCTAACAGCATTAAACACACTGACATTGCTGAAAGCAAAAGTCTTGAATAGATTTATAAATTTTTGTTTTTATTTTTAGAATATCTTTATGGGTGCAAAACTGACTATCATACAAAATAGAAAACTGACATCGTAAAAGCAAAAGTCTTGAAGCCAAATTCTTCTTTTAGTATCTTTATTACAAAACTGATATCATACAAAATAGAAAAATAATAGACTTTCGACTCTTCTTAGTAAACTAACCGAAATTAGTGCGCTGGTCAAAAGACCGTGTTACATCAAGGTCCAGTGGCTTCTGCGGTTTCGCGGGCTCACAAAGTATTTATACTATACACACAGCAGCCAATGAGAAAACACCATTCTATTGCGTCATTAGTCACTGGCCAAACCTTCATTCCACATTACAACGTGGAACAGAAAATACTTCCAACCCAAACATCTCAAACAGAATATTGATTCAAATTATCTTAAATTATATGTGTAGAAAATGGCTACAACATATCCCGGCCCCTAATTGACTAAGCCTTAGCATATCAATTACCAACTTTACTTAACTTGGAGCCATTTACGTCATTACTAACATTTCTCAAATCTTTTTTCTTTAACTAGAGTCTACTTCTCTCTTCACAGGTAAGTATTTACAGTCTATTCAACGGGTAATTATAATTTATAAGTCTTTCTCTTCACTCTTCATTCTTCTCCTTGCAATAAACACAGTTTTGTTATGGGTCTCTGGATGACGCTGGTCTTCATCTGGACCTCAGCGCTTCGAACGACCCCTTTAGAGTCTGGCATCACTTTGGTGATTCTGCCCAACGTTCAGACGTTTCGTGGGAGGGAAGAGTCAGCGACGAGGACGACATCTCCAACATTGAAACTTCTCTTCAGACTGAGCCATTTTTGACGCTCTTGCAACAGAGGTAGGTATTCAAGAGTCCACCTTCACCAGAACAGATCCACCAGATATTAGATTTGCCTCCAGCGACAGCGGGTATAGACGTCATCTTTGGTAAATACGCCTGGCGGAAAGCAGGGCTGTGCTTTTAGTAGGAGTAAGTGATTCGGCGTTAGTGGCTCGAGGTCACTCGGGTGGTCTGTGTTCATGGTTAAGGGTCTTCCACTGATGATGCTCTCAACTTCGCAAAGGAGAGTCTGTAGCCTTTCATCATCCAATTGCTGTTGTCTCACAACAGAGCACAGCACTTTTCTTACCGTGCGGATTTGACGCTCCCGAATTCTGCCATGGTGGGATGCGGCAGGTGGGTTGAAAATCCATTGCACCCCCTTTCCCTGGCTGTATTTGATCAGTTCCATTTCTGCTCTGGATAGGTCTTCAACGGTAAGTATTCTCTTTTTCAGGTTATTCTTACACATCCCCATCTGCTGTTCAATCATGGATCTGTGTTTTTGTGGATCTTTTTCAGATTGCTTTATGGTCCGTTCAAACTCTTTTCTTTTCTTACTTAGGTGTCGCAGCATTTCTTTTAGGTGCAGAATCCAAGCTGTTGCCTTTTTCAGCTTATGCCAACTCGAGTTATACTCCACAAGCTGGTTAAATGGATCTGTGCACTCGTCTGGACTTGTGCATGACACCGCAGCGGACGTCTTCACCTCAACGTCATTTTCTGTCAGGTAAATACACTGTTCAGGTTGTTCTGGCCACTCAGCTTCATTTAGCAGGAAGCTAGGCCCCTGAAACCAGCTCTTACTTTTCATGAAGCTTTCTATCTTCAAACCTCTTGAGGCCTGATCTGCAGGGTTTTGTGAGGTGTTGACATACTTCCACTGAGACAAAGTTGTCGCCTCTCTAATGTACGAAACTCGATTTGCCACAAACGTTTTGAAACGAAGGGCATCATTTTCAATGTACTTTAGTACTGTTGTACTATCTGTCCAGAAGACCGATTCCATCAGGGGAACTTCGAGTTCTTCTCTCAGCATCCAATTAATCTTGACTGCAACCATCGCTGCTGTCAACTCCATTCTAGGAATCGTGATCTGTTTGAGCGGAGCGACTCTAGACTTTCCCATCAGGAAGGATACCCGTTTCTCACCTTGGTCATTCGTCGAGAAGAGATACGACACAACGCCATATCCATCTTGACTGGCGTCAGAAAAATTGTGGATCTGGGCAGTCTTGGTTGGCCCAAACGTGGCAGACTTGAAACATCTGCTGACTTCCAGTTCTGAAAGCTTGTTGAGGTCTGTAAGCCACCTCAGCCATTTTTTGCGTGGCTTGTTATGGATCTCTTCATCCCAACCCCTTTTCCCTTTGCAGAGATCTCTCAGAATGAGCTTGATGGGTAAGAGGAGAGGCGCCAGAAAGCCCATTGGATCGTACACCGAACTGACAACAGATAAGATGCCTCGTCTTGTGCACGGTTTGCCTGGAAGGTGTATCTTGAACTTAAAGTTGTCTGAACTAGTGCACCACTGCACGCCTAGTGCTCGTTCCACAGGTAGTTCATCGTTCTCCAAGTCAAGATCTTTAACTTCATCTGCTCATTCGTAGCCAGGGATGGAGCACAGCAGGGCTCTACTGTTGCTGATCCACTTAGTCAAGTGGAACCCACCTCTAGCGCACAATGGCCCTCATTTATCAAACGTGTGTACACCAAAAAAATGGGTGTCCACCAAATCTCCCGCAAGGATCGGCATTTATCAATCTGAACGTGAGCAAACGGTCCGCAAAAATCTCACGCCAGGTCTGACCAGCTGTATGCAGATTTGAAACCAGCGAACAACATGCAGTAACGAGGGCAGCTGTCAAAATTATTAATAATACGCAGCGATTTGGACGTCATGCTGTTGTTGCTTTTATTAGTAAAATGAATAAATAGGCTAAATAAATAAATAAGACACCTGTGTTGAGAAATTGATTAAACTCATATTTTGAGACAACAACCTGCTTGTCAGGCCAGACAGCTGACAATTACAATCAATCTGATTAAGCGCAATGCGTGGCTTGACAGATATGCAGTGTGGTATGTCAGATGCTCATCCAGTCAGATATATACTGAACAACAAAAGAAACGCAACTTAATTAATGGCAGACTGGAAAATACGTTTGCGTAATTATTTTAGAAAATCAAATTTAGTTAGCGCGTGTACATTTACACTCGTTTCATCAAACTTTTCTTTATTTTGCCGTCACTTTGACTGAGTAACCATAAGAGTACATTAACTAACTAGCTAACTACAGTGATCACATTTTGACAATGGCAGATCTTCTATTGTTAGAGAAACACGATTCTGTCCAACGTGAGAGGAACTTTCGGCGCAGAGAAGATCTCCTCGGGGAAAGTGACGAGTGGCTGCTCGTTTTATGTGGCACACAATAAAATGTCATGGAGTAATACTAATAAAAGTACAATGAAGAGTGATCTCTGCAGACTGTATTTTAACAATTACCCTCATGCAGCTCCGATCGAGGCAGTGGGGACTCGTCTGTGACCCCACCGCTTCGTATTCCCACGATGTACGGGGGAGCCCTGCTGCCACGTGCCCCTCGAATGGTGACAGCTGGAGGTTTCAGTCTGGTTGGCCTCCATCGGTCCATGCGCTGCTGTGCCTGAGCGCGGCAACCCGTTTTTTGGTGGCGATCTTAAAATCGGACCATTTTTTCTTACCTACTTGTAAAGCATTTGGATTGTAGGCTATATAACATAAAATATCATGGATCTATAAATTGAATTTATTAATTAATTAAATCAAACCTCTGCTGCACTCCAGTTTTCCACCCCAACAGTGTTTACCGCAGCAGCAATAGTTTTCCAAACTGCAGCCTTCTGCACTCCCTTTATGCCACTCTTAAGACTTCCAAATACAATTATTTTGTTTTTCTCCACCTCGGATGTGATAATTTATATTTCCTCCCCAGTGAAGTTCTTTTTTCTTTGCTGTCTTTCGAGAGTCTATGTTGTAAAGTGGGCAGGACTATGCCTCCCGGAGCATGAATTTATAGGGGCGTGTCATGTAAATTACGATGGTTTCAGCTGCCAGATTTATCAACAGTTCTACATCGAAATCAGTGACGTACACACTTTTAGTAAATCAGACGTGACACCTGTCGAACGCTTATGTTTACACCAGAATCTACACCAGATCCTACGCAAGTTTGATAAATGAGGGCCACTGTCATCAGCTCCTTCACGAGAGCAACTGCTTGATCTTCTGTGTCTACAGACTTCAAGCAGTCGTCAACATAGAAGTTCTTGACGACAGTCTGTGTGGCCTCTGGTGTGGTCTCAGTCGCTGCATCTTCTGCCGTTCTTCTCAGTGCATACGACGCACAACTGGGGGATGATGTAGCACCAAACAGATGCACACACATTCTGTACTCAGCTGCTTCTATATTCTCATCGCCGCCTGGCCACCACAGAAAGCGTAGCAGATCAGCTTCTGTGTCTGGAACCCGCACCTGATAGAGCATAGACTCGATATCTGCCATCACGGCGATGGGCTCCTGTCTAAATCTCTGCAACACTCCGATGAGGGTGTTTGTTTGGTCAGGCCCTTGCAACAATTGATCATTCAATGACATGCCTTGATACCTTGCTGCACAGTCAAAGATGACTCGTAGCTTTCTCTTTTTCGGACGATACACCCCGTGGTGTGGGATGAACCACACTCTTCCATCATTGCGACTCAACTGCTCTCCTGGAACTCTTGTTACATAGCCTTTCTCCAGTATTTTGTTCATGAAGGTCTTGTACTCCTGAAATAAGTCTGGGTTCCTATTGAACTTTCTCTTCAAGGAGTTAAGTCTCTGTTCAGCAATACCACGGTTGCATGGCATCTTCACCTTGTCATCTCTCAGAGGCAGCTTGATGCAATAGTGACTATCAACGAGCTGTGCTGATGTAGTCACAGCATGCATGAACTGCTTGTCATGTTGAGAGTCTTCTCGCTTGTCCTCACACCGTTTTTCAGGGAAATCGGCATTGTAGTGCTTCATCAACATGTCTCCAATATTCATCATGGAGATGTGGTTGACAAGAAAACTCCGGTCTTTCGTCATCATCTTTCTCTTGACATCTGCTAATTGGCCCATTGACAACCCAACCAAGCGCTGTTTTCACGGCGTACAGTCCGTCGTTGTGGCTACTAATAATCTCCCACGGCTCCATAGCTTTATATGCATTGGCACCGATGAGAAGGCCAATTTCTGCTTCAAGTTTTGGGAGATGGACCCGACTCAGGTAAGGCCACTTCACCAAATCTGTCTCTTGTGGTATGTTGGCTTTCTTCGCAGGTAAATCTGGCTGAGTATACACACTGGGCAGCTGAATGTATTCTTGCTCCTCTAAGCCACACACCTCCAAATCAGTAAGCACATAGCTACTCACTTTCTGCTCTTGTACTATGGTGCGGGGAAGGAACTCTGTCTTTCTGCCTCCTATGTTCAACTGGTTCGCCAAGGCTTCAGTGCAGAAAGTCACTGTGCTTCCTGGATCCAGGAATGCATAGGTCTTGACTATCTTTGTGCCTTTCTTGTGCTTTTTCTGCACAGGTACAATGGGCAGTATACTCTCACTGTTCCCAGCCCCAGCGTGGTCCGCTCTTCTACAGCCCGCAGACACGAGAGCACTTGTGACTTCTCCTGTGCCTTGTGAACTGTCGTCTGCACTGTTCTGGGCCGATGCAGCGTCTTCTTTTGCCGCATGTAGGATAGCTGGGTCTTTGTGGGAGCACTCTGGGCATGAAACTTTCTTCTCACAGTCCTTGGCCAAGTGACCTGCTGTCAGGCAGCTGAAGCAAAGACCGTTTGTTTTCAAGAACTGTATTCTTTCTTTGAAAGGTTCGCCTGTGATCTTGTTGCACACGTTCAGTGCGTGGTTCTTCTGGCAGTAAAGACAGGGACTTTGGAAAACATTTGCAGACTTGACTGTGGCTGTTCTCTTCTCTGACTGACCTTTACCGGCATCCTTCTCTGTGGTAGATACATTCACAGCAAAGCTGCTTCTCTTGGACTCAGCTTTCACAGGGCTTGGTTTCTTTTTCATGCTTTTCTGATTTCCAAAGGTGGAGTCTAGGATATCTCCAAACAGTGGATCACTTGCGACTTTCACTTGATGGTAAAAAACTCCACTAAGTCAGGAAATCTGACTCTTTTTCCTCTTTTTTCTTGAATGTCATGAGCATAGCTCCTCCATCTTTCCTTCAATTTGAATGGAAGCTTGGATATAATGCACTTCATGTTGGTGGGATTATTCATCTCGTCCATGTAGTCCACATCATTCACTGTGTTACAACATCCAATCAAGAACAATGCAAAGGTATTCAATCCTTTTCTGTCTTCAGGCTTTAACTGAGGCCATTCCATTGCCTTCTTGATATACGCTGTGGCGATGGTCAGTTTGTCTCCATAGTGACGATCAAGCAATGCTCTAGCTTCTCTGGAAGAGGAGAAAAAACTGGAGCACTCGGATACCAAAAAGCCTTTAATAGTACGAATCAGAGAAAAAACTGACGCGTTTCGACGTTATCACGTCTTCATCAGAGTCAGACAATTCACAATGAATGTCTCATTTAAAAGTTTCCAACAGATGTACCTCATAATTAGTCAATTAACAGTGACCAAACAAAACATTAATATGAAACAACCAATTATGACGTCACACACAAAAGTTAGCCGTTCACAAGAACACTTAACAAAATTATACTCTGACAACATAGTTTACAAAAAACATGAAAGATTAAGTTCCTCATTGAGACCGAGCGGTTCAACCGTATGAAGCGTATAAATCCAAAAATGCCTCTCTCTGCGAACAAACGATTGACAATGTCACCTCCCCTCGAAGGTGGGTAGATTTTCTCAATTCCCGAAACCGCATAGATAGATGCAACAGAACCGTGATTAGCTTGCACATAATGACGTGCAATAGCATAATCAAGCTTTTTAGTTCGAATCGCTGTTTTATGTTCCAAAAATACGAATTTTCAACGGCGTTTAGTTTGACCCACATAGATTAAACCACACGGACACATAAGTATATAAACCACATGGGTTGTATCACAATTGATAAAAGATTTTATTTTGTATTTTTTTGCCCGAACGTGGATGAGTAAACTCTTTTAGTTTAGAAGAATTTGAGCATTGAACACAATGACCACATGGATAAAACCATGAGGTTGACTAGGTAACCATGAGGAACTTAAAGGTCTTTGAATCTCAGAGTGAACAAGGCGATCTCTTAGATTTGGCGAACGCCTAAATGAAATAAGGGGGAGATTAGAACTCATTTGCTGTAAAGCAGGGTCACTTTTAAGTATACTCCAATGTTTTAAAATAATGTTCTTGATTTTACCAGCCAGTGGTGAAAACTCAGTAAAAAAACAAATGCGCGACTGACTTGGAGCCTTTGGCTTTCTAATTAAGAGTGTTCTTCGATTTGACCGTGCTGCTCTCTGATAGGCCGAAGAGATTTGCGTCATAGGGTATCCCCGCATTTTAAAACGTTCAATTAATTCACTACTTTTGGACTCGAATTCTTCATCAGTTCTACAGTTCCTACGCATTCGCAAAAATTGCCCAATTGGAATATTACTGATTAAATGTTTGGGATGATTACTATCAGCTCTTAGCAAGATGTTTCTGCTTAAGGGTTTACGAAAAATCGTACTTTCAAGCCGGTTATTAACACCTTTATACACTCTGAGATCCAGAAAATTAATACTAGAACTGTTGTAATCCATAGTGAACGAAAGATATGACGTGGTTGCATTTAAATATTCCAGAAAGTTTTTTAATTCAGTCACCGTACCTTTCCAAATGCATAAAATATCGTCAATATACCTTTTCCATAAATAGATATTCGAATAAAAAGGATTAGTAACAACATTTACAAATTTAGCTTCCCAGAGGCCCATAACAAGGCAATGCTCAAATTCTTTTAAACTAAAAGAGTTTACTCATCCACGTTCGGGCAAAAAATACAAAATAAAATCTTTTATCAATTGTGATACAACCCATGTGGTTTATATACTTAAGTGTCCGTGTGGTTTAGTCTATGTGGGTCAAACTAAACGCTCGTTGAAAATTCGTATTTCGGAACATAAAACAGCGATTCGAACTAAAAAGCTTGATTATGCTATTGCACGTCATTATGTGCAAGCTAATCACGGTTCTGTTGCATCTATGCGGTTTCGGGGAATTGAGAAAATCTACCCACCTTCGAGGGGAGGTGACATTGTCAATCGTTTGCTCCGCAGAGAGGCATTTTGGATTTATACGCTTCATACGGTTGAACCGTTCGGTCTCAGTGAGGAACTTAATCTTTCATGTTTTTTGTAAACTATGTTTTCAGAGTATAATTTTGTTAAGTGTTCTTGTGAACGGCTAACTTTTGTGTGTGACGTCATAATTGGTTGTTTCATATTAATGTTTCGTTTGGTCATTGTTAATTGACTAATTATGAGGTACATCTGTTGGAAACTTTTAAATGAGACATTCATTGTGAATTGTCTGACTCTGATGAAGACGTGATAACGTCGAAACGCGTCAGTTTTTTCTCTGATTCGTACTATTAAAGGCTTTTTGGTATCCGAGTACTCCAGTTTTTTCTCCTCTTCCATGAAATTTTTGTCCGAGACTGAGAAGCACCGGATCTCAGCCTTCACTAGCTGATGCGCGAGGATCCTTCATTCACAATTTCTCTAGCTTCTCTGTAAGACTTGTCTGGTCTCATGTGCTCACAGCTACGAATGAGATCAAGTGGCTCTCCACTTGTGAACTGTTCAAGGTAGTACAACCGATCTTGATAGCTGTCTGTCTTGCTATCGATTGCATGTTCGAAGGCCCTAATGAAGGATCTATACGTCAGAGGGTCTTCTGTAAATGTTGGTAGGTCTCTATGAGGGAGTTGGGACAAACTCTGCTGTTTAATGAGCATCTCAGTGACTTCATTTTGCCGCTGCAGCACTTCATGTAAGTTGTCTGTAGACGTATCTGTGTGGTCATGGCGATCAGGACGCGGGGTACTGCTGGCAGCACCAAAACTTGACAATAGCTTTCTTCTGTCTGAAGCACCAAATTGCACAGCTGGCTTTGGGTTAAAAGCAAGAGAAAGCTCACTAGCTCCATGATGCACGTAACCACTGGCAACACGATGCTTTTCATGTCTACTAGCCAGGGGTTCTGCTTTAATCTTGGCAGTGTATTACGGAGATCATCCATTGACACAGGAGCATCTTCAAATTCCTCATACACCTTCAATCTGGCATCTAAAGCAGCAAGTTCAGTTTCAATTTCTAAGTGCTCTTTTTTTAATCTCAGGCGGATTTCCTCCTGCTCTAGTGCTTCTTTCTTTTTCAATGCAGCAGCTTTCTAATAGTGCTTCACATTCTGCTTTGATTTTTAGCTTTGCAGAATTAATGCTGGAAGTACGGCTTCCAACTGAATTGGACTTAGATGGACTATCACGTGGCCAAATACCTTCTTCCTCTTCTTGAGGGTCTCTAAGCACATCTGAAATCCACCAATTCATTTCTTGTAAGAACTGCTTGAATTCTGAATGCCTTGTCTCAAAAGCATCTTGATCTGATTGAATTTCTTCTTTATCCATTCATTCACACAATTGTTCATTGAGCCTTTTGTACTCTCCAAAGTATTTTTCAAACATTAGCAATGCTTCATCTTTTATGAATTTAACATTATCTTCATTTTCCTTCAATTTTTCTAAGTCATTCTTTTGCCTGGTTAAATGAGCCAATTTCCCTCTTCTTTCTCCTTTCAGCTGGTTGATTTTCTCCTCTACAGCCTTTTCTGTGGGCTTTGGCGCCCTCTTTTGGTCATCACGCGCGGCTGCGCTTTTCTCTGCCATCTCGTTTAGCCACGGAATCCTCTACACGTAAACTGCCACAATTCCTCGAATTATCCGCAGCTTCTAACTCCTCCAATGCGTCCAATCCGCTGTGAAAAGAGCCTCCACATGTGCCGAACCCATTCCACCAAAACCCGATGGCTCTCGTAGCGGAACATCCAGTGAACATCCACCCCCACTCTCAGACGATAGTCTGCGCCAACGTCACCAAAAGGCTACAAGAGTCAATAAAGAATATCAGACCTGATCCAGGGAAATCTCCGTTCCGCAGGCTTTTCTCGGGTATTCTCGGGGCTTCAACTCGAACTCAAAACTGTCTTCCCAACCGAACTTGCAGGTCCGCCGTCTGGACAGCAGGTTAGCTCCCGAGAGAAATGGCGCGGTCTTTTGACTTTGATGTGGGTGCAGCAGCTGGCTGCCTCACTAGCTTTGGAGCTCAAAGTTTTTGCACGCAACGCATTGACATCGGAAAGCAAAAGTCTTGAAGCTAAGTTCTTCTTTTAGTATCTTTATTACAAAACTGAAATCATACAAAATAGAAAAATAATAGACTTTCGACTTTTCTTAGTAAACTAACCGAAATTAGTGCGCTGGTCAAAAGACTGTATTGCATCAAGGTTCAGTGGCTTCTGCCGTTTCGCGGGCTCACGAAGTATTTATACTATACACACAGCAGCCAATGAGAAAACACCATTCTATCGCGTCATTAGTCACTGGCCAAACCTTCATTCCACATTACAACATGGAACAGAAAATACTTCCAACCCAAACATCTCAAACAGAATATTGATTCAAATTATCTTAAATTATATGTGTAGAAAATGGCTACAACACTTCGAGTGAACAAAAGTAATGTGTTAGCCAACAAAATTAGCTAGTTAGCCAAAATGGATCGCGTCTACCAAAAAATGATAATTGCACAAGTTGTAATAGTGCGTATGTGCCATCAATTAGCAACATAGCAAACCAATTGGGACTTTAAGCAAAGGCGGATTTTGCAACGGCTACGGTGCCCGGAAATAAATCTCTCCTGACGCTGGAGCCGTAGCCTCAAAGCCATAGTAGGGACCTTAAGCAACGGGCTGACTTTTCACAACGGTACAGGCAACGTCACAACCTTCTGACAGCTGTGGGTACTTATAAGAACAGCAGAGTGGCTGACTGTCTACAGCGGACCAGAACGCCTTTGGACAGATGAATGACGTACAAGATTTTTTTTAACAGACAGCAGGGTACAGCAATGGCTCAAAACGTCTTCTGATGAAATGTTGTCAGATGAAAGTGACATTTCCGCGGCATTTTAGATTTTCCGTCAGTATACGCACATCGATCCGTGGGAAATTAGTTGCAGTCAGCTGATTTAAGCACACATCTAATCAGAGTGTGAAGGAATGGTAAAGTGCATGGGCGTGTGCATATATACAGCGCCCTCCATAATTATTGGCACCCCTGGTTAAGATGTGTTCTTTAGCTTCTAATAAATTCAGTTTTTTTCTAAATAATATAGGACCACAATGAAAAAAAGAGGAAAATCCAACCTTTAATTCAAGTGCATTTATTCGGTGGGAAAAAAAAATCCCACATTAAGAAATAATTCTTTTACATCAAATCATGTGTGCCACAATTATTAGCACCCCTGATGTTAATACTTTGTACAACCCCCTTTTGCCAACAAAATAGCACCTAATTTTCTCCTATAATGTTTCACAAGATGGGAGAATACAGAAAGAGGGATCTTCGACCATTCCTCTTTGCACAATCTCTCTAAATCATCCAGCGACCTGGGTCTCTCCTCTGCACTCTCCTCTTCAGCTCACTCCACAGGTTTTCAATGGGGTTGAGGTCTGGGGACTGAGATGGCCATGGGAGGAGCTTGATTCTGTGTCTGGTGAACCATTTCTGTGTAGATTTGGCCACATGTTTAGGGTCATTATCTTGCTGAAAGACCCACTGACGACCCATCTTCAGCTTTCGGGCAGAGGCCACCAGATTTTGATTTAAAATGTCCTGGTATTTTGAAGCGTTCATGATGCCATGTACCCTAACAAGGTTCCCAGGGCCTCTGGAAGAGAAACAGGCCCACAGCATCACTGATCCTCCCCCATACTTCACAGTGGGCATGAGGTGCTTTTCTGCATACTCATCTTTTGTGTTCTGCCAGACCCACTTAGAGTGTTTGGTGCCAAAAAGCTCTCTTGGTCTCATCTGACCAAAGCACATGGTCCCAGTTGAAGTCCCAGTACCGCTTAGCGAACTCCAGACGTTTGCGTTTATGATTGTGAGTGAGAAAAGGTTTTTTCCGTGCATGCCTCCCAAACAGCTTGTTGGCATGTAGATAGCGCCTGATGGTTGTTTTGGAGACTTTGTGATCCCAAGATGCTACCATTTGTTGCAATTCTTTAACAGTGAGCTTTGGAGAACGTTTTATTTCTCTTACCATCCTCCTCACTGTGCGTGGTGGCAAAATAACCTTGCGTCCTTGTCCAGGCTTGTTTACCACTGTTCCAGTTGTTTTAAACTTCTTAATGATTCCTCTGACAGTAGATGTGGGCAGGTGCAGGCGAGTGGCTATTTTCTTGTAGCCATTGCCTGACTTGTGAAGGTCGACACACATCTGCCTTTCTCGAATGGTGTGTTCCTTTGTCTTTCCCATGTTGAAGAGTGGATAAGAGAAATGGCCTCTGTGTCACGTCATATTTATACCCCAGGGAAACAGGAAGTGATGAATTACGAATTAAATGTTCCTAGATACTCTGATCAACTTTTAAAACTACTGTAGAAATGACAGAAATACTTCAATTACATTTATTTCCTAGGAATTGTTAGGGGTGCCAATAATTGTGGATCAGGTGATTTTATGAAAAATTATTTCTTAGTCAAGGATTTTTTTTCCCCCCTTAAAATTCACTTGAGTTGAAGGTTACATTTTTCTACAATTTTCAGTGTGAGAGTATGCTTCTGCAATAAAAATTGAATTTATTTTAAGGCTTTTAATACATCTTAACCAGGGGTGCCAATAATTATGGAGGGCGCTGTGTGTGTATATATATATATATATATATATATATATATATATGGCATATGCGTGCTATATGCACGGGAGTATAAAAGACACTAATGCACATTGGAGTAAATATAGATATGTATAGGGCGTACAGAGAAATTGTATATTGTATGCAATGCAGGGATGAGGGAAGTGTAACAGGTTCTAGTCTGTGGTTTGTTTCTCACAGTAATTACTCTACTCTCCAGGACTGGGATCAGTGACCCGAAACAATCAGAACCACACAAAATAGAGCAAAAAGATTTATTACAATATTCCTTAGTTAAGAGTCTAAGTACAATATCCAAGGGTAACGAAGTGACAATGGATTACAATATCCAACAGTAATGTGTAAAAAAACATTACAGCCAAAGGAAATAGAGGCCAGGGGAAGAGATTCAAGAACAGTCAGCAGCTCACGACTCATGGAGGATTAACCCACCCAGGAATCAAATACCGCCTCCCCCTACAGGGTTTCCCTACTACAAACACACCACATAAGTGATTAATCACAGCATCCTTATATAATTCATACAGCATTCCATGCTCTAAGTTAGTAAAATACGTAACAAAATGACAGCAATAGAAATGACACGGCAAGCGACAATAAAAAGGTGCAAAACCCAACTACAGGGTGGTTAAATCAGTCCCTGGGGGAAGCCAGCCCGATCCACCAGAGGGAGCTGACGCAGTTCCTTCAAAAAGCAACACATTCCCCAAAAAGGTAACTTTAAAAACAGGGTTAAAACATGTCCAATCAACGGGGTACTATTCCGCTGAGTACATCATTAATTTATCCAAGAAATAAAAAATTACATAAGCGACTGGATTATGGTCGCACCCAATAATTACACTGCAACAACCAATCGCCACAGCCACAACGCGCTTGAGATTACATGTGCCTTTAATAATCCCAAGAACCAGGTGCGCAGGAATCAATTATTAAGTGTCAGTCGCAATTCCATAGCCATCAGCGATTACAAAAAAGTACCCAGTTGCAGTCCCCAATATAAAAAAAGATTTACAAAGAAAACCAGTCCTGTTCAGTTTACAAATCTCCCTATGAGGGATGCGTGAGGTAGGGAGGACGCTCTCAATGTGAGCACCGTTAATCACAGATTTCCTTAAATTATGCCATTAACATTAGGCCACGGGCAAATACATCGCCAACCAGTTGCAGTTCAACAAACGTGTACAATACCGTAAACCAGTCTACAGTCGTATTTCCAGAGCGTCCACTCCGACCTCTCGCACCCTCACACAAGCAGAAAAAAGCCCCGTTTGTTCTTCTTCTTCTTCTTCTTCTTCTTCTTGAGGTTTTATGGTGGTTCACAGACCTTCTGGTGTATTACCGCCAGCTGCTGGATTTTACTCTCGCTTGGAGTAAGTGATATTCGATTTAAAAAAAAAAAAAAAAAAATCCGTGAACTCATAGCCCTATATCCAATCACCATAAAATATCCCTACTTCTCTTGCATCTGACTCCCACCAAAGCCTCGAGCCAAAATTCCCTGTATTTCATCCCCCTTCATCGAAATTCCAAGAATTTCCCTTGCAGCATCTACCACCATCCTAATCCTCTCTGATTTGGTTTCTATTTCACTCGCGCAATTTATAACCATGGCAATGAATGCCAAAAATCTCCGTCTGTCCATACTAATCGATTCAGAATCATCCCTCTCATTTTGCTTTCCCATCCTTTTAGGTTCTGTCCCGACTGTCTCCTTTTCTGCCCGCACCCTTTTTGTGGCTTTTGCATAAGACATTTTCCCCCGTGCTCGTGTTTGTTCAACTTCCCTCTCAAACTTTCTACGCTCACAGTGAAATGCCCCCCACCTCGTGATTTCCCCCACAGTGAAAACAGACAGCCTGCTCATTCATCAACACACAATCTTCTTCATAACAGCCATCTTTCCCACACCTTCTACACCTGTGAATTCTTTTTTTGGCAAACCGTTGCCACGTGCCCATATTCCTGACACCAATAACACCGCAGTGGAACCCTCTCATATGCCCTCACCCTATAACTGACATAATCTAAAAACACCCTCTGTGGAATCTCCCCTTCAAACTCTAACACCGGTGAATTACTGAACCTCTCCTCTCCATTCCGATGGCTTTTGAGCCACCTTGCACCACACACTTCCTCTACTGCCAAAAACTCTTCTGCTTCAACGTCCAAAGGGACGCCGCTAATAACACCCTTTAAAAGGATCCTATCCCTAAACACAAAACAAACGACTTTTGTCCCGTCGTAATCTTTTATTTTTAAAGCTTTGTCCCTCTGTTTCTTTGAGCAACACTCAATAATTACTAAACCTGTCCTGGTTATTTTTACTCCCCTGACCTCACCCACCTCACTTTTCACAAACTTCCCTACCCCATGCGCATCTGAGAACGCACGGTTGGCCCGAGATCCCTTCACATCTACTTTCATTCCAACCACATATTTTCTTTCTTCTTCCTCATTTCACCTTCAATCTGGCATCTAAAGCAGCAAGTTCAGTTTCAATTTCTAAGTGTTTTTAATCTCAGGCGGATTTCCCTGCTCTAGTGCTTTTTCTTTTTTCAATGCAGCAGCTTAATAGTGCTTCACATTCTGCTTGATTTTTAGCTTTGCAGAATTAATGCTGGAAGTACGTGCTTCCAACTGAATTGACTTAGATGCAACCATCACGTACAAATACCTTTCTTCCTCTTTCTTGAGGGTCTTGCCACATCTGAAATCCACCAATTCATTTCTTGTAAGAACTGCTTTTGAATTCTGGAATGCCTTTGTCTCAAAAGTATCTTGATCTGATTGAATTTCTTTCTTCATCCATTCATTCACACAATTGTTCATTGAGTTTTTGTACCTCCAAAGTATTTTTCAAACATTAGCAATACTTCATCTTTTTATGAATTTAACATTATCTTCATTTTCCTTCAATTTTTCTCAGCCATTCTTTTTGCCTGGTTAATTGAGCCAATTTTCCTTCTTTCCTTTCAGCTGGTGGATTTTTCTCCTCTACAGTTTTTTTCTGGGCTTTTGGCGCTTTTTTGGTCATCATCACGCTGCCGCTTTTTCTGCCATCTGCTTAGCCACGGAACTTTCACACGAACTGCCACACCCCTCGAATTATCCGCAGCTCCTAACTCCTCCAACGCGGCCCAATCCGCGTAGAAAAGAGCCTCCACATGTAACCCATTCCACTAAAATTCCACCAGAGCGGAACATCCAGTGAACATCAATTCCCCAATTTCAGACGATAGTCTGCGCTTAACGCCACCAAAAAGGCTACAAGAGTCAATAAAGAATATCAGACCTGATCCAGGGAAATCTCCGTTCCAGGCTTTTTCGGTATTCTCTGGGCTTCAACTCAACTCAAAACTGTCTTCCCAACCGATCTTGCAGGTCCTGCCTGGACAGCAGGTTAGCTCCTCGAGAGAAATGGCGTCTTTGACTTTGATGTGTGCAGCAGCTGGCTGCCCCACTAGCTTTTGAGCTCAAAGTTTTTTGCACGCAACGCATTGACATCGAAAGCAAAAGTCTTGAAGCTAAATTCTTCTTTTTAGTATCTTTATTACAAAACTGAAATCATACAAAATAGAAAAATAATAGACTTTCGACTTTTCTTAGTAAACTAACCGAAATTAGTGCGCTGGTCAAAAGACTGTATTGCATCAAGGTTCAGTGAGCTTCTTGCCGTTTCATGGCTCACGTAAGTATTTATACTATACACACAGCAGCCAATGAGAAAAACACCATTCTATCAAGGCCATTAGTCACTGGCCAAACCTTCATTCCACATTACAACATGGAACAGAAAAATACTTCCAACCCAAACATCTCAAACAGAATATTGATTCAAATTATCTTAAATTATATGTGTAGAAAATGGCTACAACACTTCGAAAGTGAACAAAAGTAATGTGTTAGCCAACAAAATTAGCTAGTTAGCCAAAAAATGGATCGCTGGGCCTACCAAAAAAAAATGATAATTGCACAAGTTGTAATAGTGTGTATGTGCCATCAATTAGCAACATAGCAAAACCAATTGGGACTTTAAGCAAAGGCGGATTTTGCAACGGGCTACGGTGCCCGGAAATAAATCTCTCCTGACGCTGGAGCCGAGAGCCTCAAAGCCATAGTAGGGACCTTAAGCAACGGGCTGACATTTCACAACGGTACAGGCAACGCCACAACCTTCTGACAGCTGTGGGTACTTTATAAGAACAGCAGAGTGGCTGATTGTCTACAGCGACCAGAACGCCTTTGGACAGATGAATGACGACAAGATTTTTTTAACAGACAGCAGGGTACAGCAATGGCTCAAAACGCCTTCTGATGAAATGTTGTCAGATGAAAGTGACATTTCCGCGGCATTTTAGATTTTCCGTCAGTATACGCACATCGATCCGTGGGAAATTAGTTGCAGTCAGCTGATTTA
This sequence comes from Gymnothorax javanicus, assembly GCA_029692085.1. Taxonomy (NCBI): domain Eukaryota; kingdom Metazoa; phylum Chordata; class Actinopteri; order Anguilliformes; family Muraenidae; genus Gymnothorax; species Gymnothorax javanicus. The sequence continues at coordinate 54,522,350 of CM056205.1, read as the reverse complement.
AGCACACATCTAATCAGAGTGTGAAGGAATGGTAAAGTGCATGGGCGTGCATATATACAGCGCCTCCATAATTATTGGCACCCCTGGTTAAGATGTGTTCTTTAGCTTCTAATAAATTCAGTTTTTTCTAAATAATATAGGACCACAATGAAAAAAAAGAGGAAAATCCAACCTTTAATTCAAGTGCATTTATTCAGTGGGAAAAAAAATCCCACATTAAGAAATAAATCTTTTACATCAAATCATGTGTGCCACAATTATTAGCACCCCTGATGTTAATACTTTGTACAACCCCTTTTGCCAACAAAACAGCACCTAATTTCTCCTATAATGTTTCACAAGATGGGAGAATACAGAAAGAGGGATCTTCGACCATTCCTCTTGCACAATCTCTAAATCATCCAGCGACCTGGGTCCTCTCCTCTGCACTCTCCTCTTCAGCTCACTCCACAGGTTTTCAATGGGGTTGAGGTCTGGGGGACTGAGATGGCCATGGGAGGAGCTTGATTCTGTGTCTGGTGAACCATTTCTGTGTAGATTTGGCCACATGTTTAGGGTCATTATCTTGCTGAAAGACCCACTGACGACCCATCTTTCAGCTTTTGGGCAGAGGCCACCAGATTTTGATTTAAAATGTCCTGGTATTTAAGCTGCTCATGATGCCATGCACCCTAACAAGGTTCCCAGGGCCTCTGGAAGAGAAACAGGCCCACAGCATCACTGATCCCACCCCATACTTCACAGTGGGCATGAGGTGCTTTTTCTGCATACTCATCTTTTGTGTTCTGCCAGACCCACTTAGGAGTGTTTGTTGCCAAAAAGCCTCTTGGTCTCATCTGACCAAAGCACATGGTCCCAGTTGAAGTCCCAGTACCGCTTAGCTAACTCCAGACGCTTATGCTTATAATTGTGAGGAGAAAAAGGTTTTTTCTGTGCATGCCTCCCAAACAGCTTGTTGGCATGTAGATAGCGCCTGATGGTTGTTTTGGAGACTTTGTGATCCCAAGATGCTACCATTTGTTGCAATTCTTAACAGTGAGCTTTGGAGAACTTTTTATTTCTTCTTACCATCCTCCTCACTGTGCGTGGTGGCAAAAATAACCTTGCGTCCTTGTCCAGGCTTGTTTACCACTGTTCCAGTTGTTTTAAACTTCTTAATGATTCCTCTGACAGTAGATGTGGGCAGGTGCAGGCGAAAGTGGCTATTTTCTTGTAGCCATTGCCTGATTCTTGTGAAGGTCGACACACATCTGCCTTTTCTAATGGTGTGTTCTTTTGTCTTTTCCCATGTTGAAGAGTGGATAAGAGAAATGGCCTCTGTGTCACGCCATATTTATACCCCAGGGAAACAGGAAGTGATGAATTACTTAATTAAATGTTCCTAGATACTCTGATCAACTTTAAAACTACTGTAGAAATGACAGAAATACTTCAATTACATTTATTTCCTAGAATTGTTAGGGGTGCCAATAATTGTGGATCAGGTGATTTTATGAAAATTATTTTTAGTCAAGGATTTTTTTTTTTCCCCCTTAAAATTCACTTGAGTTGAAGGTTACATTTTTCACAATTTTCAGTGTGAGAGTATGCTTCTGCAATAAAAAAATTGAATTTATTTTAAGGCTTTTAACACATCTTAACCAGGGGTGCCAATAATTATGGAGGGTGCTGTGTGTGTGTATATATATATATATATATATATATATATATGGCATATGCGTGCTATATGCACGGGAGTATAAAGACACTAATGCACACTGGAGTAAATATAGATATGTCTAGGGCATACAGAGAAATTGTATATCGTATGCAATGCAGGGATGAGGGAAGTGTAACAGGTTCTAGTCTGTGGTTTGTTTCTCACAGTAATTACTCTACTCTCCAGGACTGGGATCAGTGACCCGAAACAATCAGAACCACACAAAATAGAGCAAAAAGATTTATTACAATATTCCTTAGTTAAGAGTCTAAGTACAATATCCAAGGGTAACGAAGCGACAATGGATTACAATATCCAACAGTAATGTGTAAAAAAACATTACAGCCAAAGGAAATAGAGGCCAGGGGAAGAGATTCAAGAACAGTCAGCAGCTCACGACTCATGGAGGATTAACCCACCCAGGAATCAACACCTCCCTACAGGGTTTCCCTACTACAAACACACCACATAAGTGATTAATCACAGCATCCTTATATAATTCATACAGCATTCCATGCTCTAAGTTAGTAAAATACGTAACAAAATGACAGCAATAGAAATGACACGGCAAGTGACAATAAAAAGGTGCAAAACCCAACTACAGGGTGGTTAAATCAGTCCCTGGGGGAAGCCAGCCCGATCCACCAGAGGGAGCTGACGCAGTTCCTTCAAAAAGCAACACATTCCCCAAAAAGGTAACTTTAAAAACAGGGTTAAAACACGTCCAATCAACGGGGTACTATTCCGCTGAGTACATCATTAATTTATCCAAGAAATAAAAAATTACATAAGCGACTGGATTATGGTCGCACCCAATAATTACACTGCAACAACCAATCGCTACAGCCACAACGCGCTTGAGATTACATGTGCCTTTAATAATCCCAAGAACCAGGTGCGCAGGAATCAATTATTAAGTGTCAGTCGCAATTCCATAGCAATCAGCGATTACAAAACAGTACCCAGATGCAGTCCTCAATATAAAAAAAGATTTACAAAGAAAACCAGTCCTGATCAGTTTACAAATCTCCCTATGAGGGATGCGTGAGGTAGGGAGGACGCTCTCAATGTGAGCACCGTTAATCACAGATTTCCTTAAATTATGCCATTAACATTAGGCCACGGGCAAATACATCGCCAACCACTTGCAGTTCAACAAACGTGTACAATACCGTAAACCAGTCTACAGTCGTATTTCCAGAGCGTCCACTCTGACCTTCGCACCTCACACAAGCAGAAAAAGCCCTGTTTGTTCTTTCTTTCTTCTTCTTATTCTTCTTCTTCTTGAGGTTTTATGGTGGTTCACAGACCTTCTGGTGTATTACCGCCAGCTGCTGATTTTACTCTCGCTGGGAGTAAGTGATATTCGATTTAAAAAAAAAAAAAAATCCGTGAACTCATAGCCCTATATCCAATCACCATAAAATATCCCTACTTTCTTGCATCTGACTCCCCACCAAAGCTCGAGCCAAAATTCCTTGTATTTCATCCTTCACATCCGAAATTCCAAGAATTTCCCTTGCAGCATCTACCACCATCCTAATCCTCTCTGATTTGGTTTCTATTTCACCGCTAATTTATAACCATGGCAATGAAAGCCAAAAAAATTCCGTCTGTCCATACTAATCGATTCAGAATCATCCTCTCATTTTGCTTTCCCATCCTTTTTAGGTTCTGTCCTGACTGTCTCCCCTTTTCTGCCCGCACCCCTTTTGTGGCTTTTTGCATAAGACATTTTCCCCTCGTGCTCGTGTTTGTTCAACTTCCTCTCAAACTTTCTACGCCACAGTGAAATGCCCCCACCTCGTGATTTCCCCCACAGTGAAAAACAGACAGCCTGCTCATTCATCAACACACAATCTTCTTTCATAACAGCCATCTTTCCCACACCTTCTACACCTGTGAATTCTTTTTTGGCAAATCGCTGCCATGTGCCCATATTCCTGACACCAATAACACCGCAGTGGAACCCCTCATATGCCCTCACCCTATAACTGACATAATCTAAAACACCCCTCTGTGGAATCTCCCCCTTCAAACTCTAACACCGTGAATTACTGAACCTCTCCTCTCCATTCCGATGGCTTTTTGAGCCACCTTGCACCCACACTTCCTCTACTGCCAAAAACTCTTCTGCTTCAACGTCCAAAGGGACGCCGCTAATAACACCCTTTAAAAGGATCCTATCCCTAAACACAAAACAAACGACTTTTGTCCCGTCGTAATCTTTTATTTTTAAAGCTTTGGCCCTCTGTTTCTTTGAGCAACTCTCAATAATTACTAAACCTGTCCTGGTTATTTTTACTCCCCCGACCTCACCCACCTCACTTTTCACAAACTTCCCTACCCCATGTGCATCTGAGAACGCACGGTTGGCCCGAGATCCCTTCACATCTACTTTCATTCCAACCACATATTTTCTTTCTTCTTCCTCATTTTCAATCCCTTTTTTCCTTTTCTTATTCCCTCCGTCTGCCATCTCGTAGCTGACTGGATTGTCCGTTATATCTATGGTTGGGCTGCAGAACCAACATGGCGGTGCAAGATGACGACGTCCCTAAAGCAAGGCCCTTGCTATATGTTTTTATCAACGCATAATTATAAGGCTATGAAAACCAAACGAATTTTATTTTATAGCGATTATACACTTATATAAACATATTAATGGGTAGTATATTCAGATTTTGCCAATAAACCATGTCAAATATTACACACTGGTCCTTTAAGGACTTGTGATCATCAACAGCTTTTGCTGCTGATGTGTAAGAAAGTATGGCAAGTGGCATCAGTTACAGATGTGACAGGAATTAGTACAAAGTTGTATCATGTTCTATGCAGTCTTTCAGATAAATAATACAGTACAGCTCAATATTTTTAGTATTCAGTATGATTCCCCACTTAGCCTTCTATGCTTAATTTTCAAAATATTTGGCCTATTTGGCCAATGCGTTTTGTTTTCAATCTTCTATTTGGTCCTCCAGCCTCCCGCTCTCTTATGACGCTTTTCCACTACAGGGTACCGGCTCTACTCTACTGTACTCGCCTTTTTTACTTTTCCATTAGGAAAAAGTACCTGGTACTTGGTACTAGTAGGTACTTTTTCTGGTACCTGCTCTCCTGGGGTTCCAAAACACCGTCGACCACCAGGTACTAGTGGGTACTAAAATGTGACAAGCAACATTGCAGCCCACTGGTTGGTCAGAGGGAATCGTCTCTGTAAAAGCCAACTCACTTCCGCATTATTGCTAGGAAACTGGCTTCACTTGCCATCATTGAAACGGGCCTGTACTATAAAGCTGGATTAACGTACCCGCAGTTTCTCTTAGCAATCTGGCTGCACTTAACCAGACTTCCGGATTGCTGATAAGCGGTACCACAAAGCCAGCTATCAACTCGGTAACTGAACCCGGGGTTTTCCAATCTAGGTGTGTGCGCGTTCACATTAAAGGGGCGGGGTTTGAATCAAAAGACCAATTGCAAACATGGACAAACTGACTGGAAGCAAAGCTGCGTACTTTTCAAACGTGGAGCAAGAGCTCTTAATAAAAATGTAGCCCAAGCTTGTTTATGCATGACATGATTCTATAACAGTGCCTTGTGCTATTCCACTTGAAATTGTAGTGGGATGGTGAGGGCACAGAATTATAGGTGGCGCTCAAGCCGGTGAAAATGCAAAAATAGGTATTCTGCGGCTGTAGATCTCAAAAACTCAAAAACCTATTTTCCTTAAAAGTTCAATTTTGGCCCTCTGGAGGGTGACCCTTCTCGAGACCATAAAAACCAAACCGTCGACCTCTGGAACCTGAAAACCTGGAATTTTCACCAAAAAGAAATTTCAGGCCATTTACTATCACACATATATCACCCCCTAATATAAATCAAGATGACCGTTATAAATTCTGGCAGTTGAATTGAATCTGGTTTTTAAAACATGTTTTGTTATTTCTGTTCAGAGTACAATTCAATCTATTCCAGAACTGTCTTGGATTGTGAAAATTTTGGGACAAGCTATCTTTGTAGTAATTAGATTTCGCATGTACATTCATTTTTCAGTGATCTGTAGGTATACCAGTCAGTAGATTCTCTAGATGCGCCGATATCTAGCCCATGCTTTATCCTCTGAAAAAGACTAATGAGATCAGAACTGATCCAGGGCAAGTGTCTTCCTTTCACTCTAACAGTCGTCATTGGAGCATGTTTGTCAATAATTTTGTTTACTTCAGAATAAAAAAAAGTTCCATGCTTCCTCAACATGGGGAATTAACTGAAATCTATCCCAATGAATGGAAATCAAATCGTAAATGAAGTTGTCTTCATTAATATTCTTACTTTGTCTGAATGTCATAAATTTGGGAGGAGATCGAGGAACTTTTATTTTCCAGACACAGAATAGAATAGAATGATCACTTAAGCAGTCTGACAAAACACCAGATTTAACTGTTCTGTCAGGATTTGAGACAAGGATCCAACCAAGCAGAGATGAAGATCTATAATCAACTCTTGTAGGTTCATTAATGAGCTGTGTGAGGTTTACACTGTCAAACAGGTTTCTGTCCTTATGAGAAGAACGATCAAGCCAGTTACTGTTGAAGTCACCCAGAATTATTAATTCATTATGCCTCTCAAGAGAATTAATAGTCGATAGAATGCACATGGTAGAATCAGCAGAGGCTGAGGGAGGCCTGTAAATCTTGCCAATTGTTAACTGTTTGTTTTCATGAAAAATTACGTTGACAAAAAGACATTCAAAATTAACTGGCTCAACAATAGGAATGATGTGGTCAGAAGCTAAAGTTGCAGCAACATAAGTAGCCACACCCCCACCTCTAGAGGACCTATCAGCTCTATATAACACAAAATTTTCAATTTCAATATCATCATCTGGGATGTTATCATGTCAAGTCATGTCTCAGAAATAGTAATGATATTGGGTTTATAAAGAGTAACCCAGGCTCTTACTAAATCAATTTTTGAGACAAGACTCCGGATATTAAGGTGAATAATCTTTGGACCCTTTGCTGAATCAATTGTATCTTATAGAAAAATGACAGTTCAAATAAAGAAATTCGAATGGGTAGAGATAAAGTGAAGAGAGTAGGAAGCAAGAAAAGACAAACAGGACACACACTCACAGATACAGACATACACAAACACACACACACATCCACAATGGATAAGAAAAACACACAAGATTGGGTTGCATCATAAGTGGAAAATGAACAGAAAAGTACAACAGTCTGGTCAGATCATTGCTGAGTAAGCACATCAAAATATGCGCTTTTCTTCGCGTCCAAAAGTAAAAGGACAAGCAGCTTTGGAAGAGATACTGACAAGACTGTACCTCAAATGATCTGCGGTTCTTCTTTTGTATTTCTGGAAGTGTAGACGCTACTAAGGCATAGTATGATCCGCAGTTGTTTGTGCCTGCTAGAATAGTTCCCGGTGTGGGCAGGTCCAGCGCCGTGATTGGCTCTGGCCAGGTCTGTATCAATTGGACGGCACAACTTGACGTCAGGTTTTGTGAAGATCTCGGGAGGAGCTGCTCAGAGAGGAAATGACGTTCACGAAATCACGTTCTTGGATTACGGCAAAACTCCCTGTATCTTGTGTTTAGAAACTTTTCAGAGGTTTAGTATGGATATCCAACATTATAACATTACTTATATGTATTAAAAGAAGGATCAGCATAATAGGTCCCCTTTAAACACTCGCGGACTTTAGTGCCATAACGTGGTGACGGTAGTGCGCATCCCCTGATATAAACACATAAATATTTAACAAAATCGACGGAATAAAAATAACTTGATATAACTGAGGATGCCGTCGTGGCAGTAACATGCTGCATAGCAATGACCAGCAAGTACCACGGAGGCGGCACTATCCTCTAATGGAAAAGCAACCCCAAAAAAGTACTCGGTACCGAGTAGAGTAGAGCCGGTACCATGTAGTGGAAAAGCGCCATTAATCATCAATCCAAAATTAGCTGAGCAGCAACATAATATTGACAGGTAACGGTCAGTAGAATCTCAAATCCTAAAACACTCAAACAATATATCACGTCGAAGTTCACTGAGTAGAAGTAAAAAAAAAAAAAAGAAAAATGCTCCCACAATCAATATTGATAGCGATGTATCACGGCGAACGATGGTTCTCTTCTTTATTATTGTGTGGCGTTATTATACTAGCTAACGTTAGCTACCTTGTTCTCAAAGAAAACCTCACTTGTCCTCACCACCTCCACTACTACTATAACAAGTCTGATGTTATTTTTAGGTTAATTCTTCAACATTTAGGTCCTGAAGAAAACCGAGGCAAGTGTACTGTCTTTTGAAACTTCATTCTTAAAATGTACATGAATGGCTTTTTTTTAACAGTTTTGCATAAAAGAAAAACGATGTTTCTAAACATTCGACAAAGCACAATTGCGAGTTGCAAGTGTTTCCATTTGAGGATGTTTTGCAAATCAGCCTCGTAATTCTAGTAAACTACCGTCTTGCGGTACTCTTTTCGACTGAAAATGGATGTGCTTGGACTGGGTCACAGTGCTTTGCATGCAGGGAGTGTGGCTTGCAAATGCAAAAAAAAAGAGTTTCCATTCCAATTTTGTGAAATATTGCAATATCGACACGTGTGAAAAACCACCTCATGAGATCATAAAAACTTTTTAGCGATATTTGAGAGGTTTTTCTAAATTCACGTGTTTCCATTACCAGTTTTTTCGTTTCGCTATTTAGATTTTGCGCATTTCTAAGAGTAATGGAAACGCACCTCATGGTGAGCGTCAGTGTTACATTGTTCCTCACAATGCTTTGCTGTTACAGTGTTACGCGTCTACATGTGGGAATTATACTTCCAGACATAGCATCATTTTTAAATCGCAAAAACTGTCAAAATTAATTTATGGCCATGAAAATGTCTTGTGTGAATTCTTGCTTGCCGGAATCAAAATAATCAGTTGAGACCAGCCGACAATGGTAGTGCTCTAGGGCAGGGCTGCCCAACCCTGTTCCTGGATTTCGACCATCCTGAAGGTTATCACTCCAACCAAAGCAAACCACACCTGCTTTCCCAGTTAGAGACCTTGACGAGCTGCTAATGAGCTGAATCAGGTGTGTTGAATTTGGGACAGAGTAGAAACCTGAAGGATGGTTGATGTCTCGGAACAGGGTTGGGCAGCCCTGCTCTAGGGTTTGTTTAAGTTTGAGGCACCTGGTCTAAATTTATATTTTTTGAATTTATTCCGCACGGTGAAGTGATTGGGCTCTAATTTCTTGGCGCAGCACAGGGTGGCTGGCGTGGCGCTGCCCACACAGTGGTAATTTCGTCCGGTGCAGCCCGCATGAGTGGTAATTTCGTCGGTGCAACACCGTGCACAGCCACTTTGGCAATTTGGTAGACGGAGGTGCGCCGAGATAGGTGTGGCGGCGTGGTCGGGGAGGTGTCACATATTCATCATGACGCAGTGACAATTTCGTGGATAAAGGCTTGGCCGAAAGTGCGCAGAGAGCTCGTCAGCTGCAACCTGGTTTACTTTCTGTGCAGTGGTAATTTGCCTGACCAGCGCACACGTCACCGAAACCTCACAGGCAGGTTTCCAGAATGTCAGGCACATTTCAATGAAATAAATTATTACAGCAGCCACTATGTAATGCAACTATCTGAATCAGGACATATGTTATCTATATCGATTGTCCTGATGTCAGATCAAAGGCGGTTGGCACGCGTAATGGAAACTCGACCTGGCTTAATCAACGCAGCTGAATCTGTGATGTAAACTAACGACTTCACATCTTTCTCAGCCAACCACAAACTGCCTCGGCATCAGGCAGTGCGTGTGTATATATATGTGTATATATATATATATATATATATATATAAAAATAATCCTTGCGTTCCGTGCTCAGTGAAGCAGCTTGCACACTGGACGCGAACGACTGATTCGCACGACTGATTACGTTCAAAGTCAATGCAAAGACGCAAATACATGTGTGTAATCGCGTCTTTGCATTGACTTTGAATGTAATCTGTCTTGCAAAAAATTCGTTTAGCGTCCAGTGTGCAAGCGGCTTAATACTACTATTATTGTCACTTAGGTTTTATCGTTTTTAGTGGGGGAAGGAATACAGCCTGATTGCTATGAGCTCGTTCTGAGCTAAGATCGCATATTGAAAATAAATGTGTAACGTATCTTGCATTGTTGGCCATGCATGTTAATCCCAAAATTTTAAGGAGCAACAGGGTGTAATGGGAACACGCTATCCATCGTTTCTCTTCCCAATGATGCAGGCAGAAGAAATAAATGAGCAACCGTCGTATTTCATTCCAACTTCATAAGTTTGAATGTTCTGACGTAGTTTCATTTTGAAATTCCATTCAAGTTCGCTAATGGTAATAATTCGCGAATGCCCTAGCTAGCCAGCTAACTCATATTCGTAATGCTTAATATAGACGTAAGTGGTGCAGAAAACATGCCTGAAGCAGCAAAGTAAAATGCAACATTAATGCATCATGCAGATATAGGACAGAGGCTTCTTTACTCCAATATTTAAAGGTGAGGAGAGGAGCTCATTTGATTGGTGAAGATTTGACTTGGCTGTGTTAAACCCACCCACGCCTTCTCTCCTCCCTCTTTGCCACTTGCACTGGCAGGAGGGACAGAGGCGGGACAGAGGAGTACTTGTGCCGGGCACAAAATTGCAAAATACGCCTGGATACACCCTGTTGGCGTGGCGCTCCCCCCTTTCGCCGCGCCTGTGCCTGGTCAATGAATTTAGAGCCTATTGTGTTATTTGTAGGATCATAGGCTAAAAGCTGAACCGTGATCATAATGTACGTTAATTATTAATGTGAAAATACTGACCTAATTTTACGTCCAAAAAAGGAAAATTTCTTTGCGGGACAAAGCAAAATTTGAGCAGAATCTTGGTACCGTGTATGAGGAAATGAGCTTACTTATGGGAAAAAACTCACAAAACTTATGGGAAAAGTTGTGTTGTCAGTTGACCGTTTATTCTTAAAATATCATCAGTATTTTGTAGGACTCTGTGCTTTAGCGAGTGACATCCTAAACAGGCCAATTTCACAAAACTACTATTACTAATTACAACATAAATAGTAACGCAGCTAAACAGAATCTGCGGCTTGAATGGAATCCATATATTTCTCCACATAATCAAAATATCAGTGATTCGCAAAATCATCTAAATGCATAAATCCTTCAAGGTGGCCACCATTACATTATTTGTCCTCAGGCAAAATTATCTGTATTTTTCTCTTTAACATGTTAGTTTTTTTCTGTGCAAATACAGGAAAATGCACTATCTGAGCAGAGACCAGTGGCCATGTCTGAGATAATTGACAAGCTAGTCCAGGAGAAGATGGAGGTAAGTTTACAGTCTGCAAACTTCATTCCTAAGATGTACACAAATAGCTATATGTTGCATGAACCTATGGTTAAGTGCCTCACATTCTAATCTTTAGTAAAATTGCATAAACTCACCCATGGACTCTTGTGGTAAACACTGCAGTCTTACGAACTGCAAAGCATCCAGAATAATCTTTACACTTTTGTAGCTTTATGCAAAATGGGAGTGATCGCATTCCCTATTTTCTTTGGCGACGAGACTCCTATAGATCACTTGACACCAGCACGTATTGTGGTCCTTGAGCATTTTTTTAATGTACGTGGCCTAATTGAAATGAAGTTTTTTTTTTTCTTGTCCAGCCTAAATAGTTGAGCGTAGGGATATTTTGCTAAAAATTGCAAAGAAAAAAAAAATTACACATTCAGTGTTTAGCCGTAGGATTGAAAAGGCTGAAAATGTTGATTGAATGTGTGATATGGTAATTGTATATTCATGTCGATGCAGGAAACAGTTGCTGCCCTGGAGCAGAGGGTTCTGACGCTTGAACGTCCAGCCCAAGCTGAATCTGCGGTAAATATTACAGTCTATGGAAACTTTGAAATTTGTGATGTGCAATATGTATTGTTTCATGGCCCTGCTCCCCATGAGTCTATGGTGAGTGTCAGTGTTATATTTTTCCTCACATTGCTGCAGTATTATAGTGTCACGCCTCTACATGTGGGGAGTAATACTTCCAGACCTACAATTTCAAATGACAAAAACTCATTTATTATTCATTTATGGCCATGAAAATGTCCTGTGCAAATCATTTCTTTGCCGGACTTAAAATTATCAGTTGAGACATGCCAACAATGATATTGCACCAGGGCTTGTTACAGTTTAATGTACCTGGTCCAAATTCAAATTCATGAGTGTGTATTTGATGCAGTTGAGTGATTTCAGGATCTTTTGCCTTAAAGAATTACTGTGATCATAATTAACATTATAATGTATATCATCATTAATGTGAAATGAGTGACCTACTTTCCCATCTGAAAGGGAAATTCTTGTCCCTTCTATATGCTTGAATGCTAGAAAAAGCCAAAATTTCAGTTGAAACTATAGGCACCATATATGAGAACATTAGTATGCTTGCCATTGAGAGTGCTGTTACTTGTGCTGTCAATGGAAACTTTACTTTGTAAATCATGGAAAACAGCTGTATCTCCTATGAGTCTCTGCTTCAGTATATCACACCCTAAACAGGCCAATTTAACAAAATAAGGATCCAACATGTATAATAAGACAGAAAAACAGAATTGTTGGCCTTGTTGATATTTGTAAATTGCTCCACATAATTGAAATTACCTCAAATTATCTTAATGCAGGTAAAAGCATCAATCCATCAAACTGGGCACCATTAGAATGTGGGTAATTAGCTAATTTGTTCTCTCTGAAATGCTCATTTTTCCATCTGAATACAGGAAAACACAGAATATGCGCAGAAAATGGCCGCCACGACTGTCTTTGGAAACTTCATTCTTAAAATGTAGATGAATAGGTTTTTTTTCCATGGGTCGATGGTCTGTATCTCTCATCCTAAACATAACTAAAATTGTATAAACTAACCCAAGAAACCATGAGGTAAATATTGCAGTCTCTGTAAGCTGTGAGGCTTAGAGCATAATGTTTGCTCTTATTTCACATAATGCATGTTCATTCACCTCAAGGGGCACATGGACCAGGGGGTAGACTTAGCTGCCGAGGCACTGCTCCAAGAAGCCAGTTCGGACAGCAAAGTCCTCCATCATGCTGCCAATGTGGCCTTGGGTCACATGATTCGGAGCTGCAGCCCATTGCCGTGTCTGGAAGCCCTGCTCAGCAAGCAGAGGTGGGTGGAGTCAGGGGCAGGCGATTGGGGAAGGGTGTGGTCAGTGGGGGCCTAATGTGCTTGGAATCAAGGGTGGGTCTGCTTAATGTGGGTGGGGCCCAGTGGAATCAGGGGAGGGGTCTGTCATTACACTCATGTGGCAGAGGCTTTTCTCTAAAGCATCATACTGCACATGCACACTGAGGATTATTGCAACAGCTGCAGAGCACTGGCCAGATGAAGTATCTGCTCTGAAATCACGGCCATTTACGTCTGGTGAACATCTCAGTAACATACACAATACCATCAGTGAAATAGGACCCCTTATTGCTGTTGGTTCCTAAGAAGTCACGTGAACCTAGGATGTTTTTATGCCCCCGGAATCAAAGATTCGGGGGCATATTGTTTTGCACCTGTCCGTCCGTCTGTCTGCCTGTTTGTCTGCAGCAGCAGAAAAACTTTAACCGTGGCCATAACTTTTGATTGGTCAGAGATAGGCCTTTGATACTTGACATGAGTATCCTTTTTCACGAGACCTTTGGGATGAGGTCATCATTTTTGACCTTGTGACCTTGACCTTGGCGTAGGACGCATTTTCCAGAAAGATTAACCTTGGCCATAACTTTTGATTGGTCAGAGATAGACCTTTGATACTTGACATGTGTATCACTTGTCATGAGACCTTTCGGATGAGGTCACCATTTTTGACCTTTTGACCTTCACCTTGGCGTAGGATGCATTTTCCTAAAATGTTTACCTTGGCTATAATTTTTGATTGGTCAGAGAAAGGCCTTTGATACTTGACATGTGTATCTCTTGTCACGAGACCTTTCTGATGAGGTCATAATTTTTGACCTTTAGACCTTGACCTTGGTGTAGGATGCATTTTCCTAAAATGTTTACCTTGGCCATAATTTTTGATTGGTCAGAGATAGGCCTTTGATACTTGAGAAGTGTATCCCTTGTCACAAAACCTTTCGGATGAGGTCATCATTTTTGACCTTGTGACCTTTACCTTGGTGTTAGACGCATTTTCCGAAAAAAATGCATCCTTAGCCATAACTTTTGATTGGTAAGAGAGAGGCCATTTATACTTGACATGTGTATCCCTTGTCACAAGACCTTTCGGATGAGGTCATCATTTTTGTCCTTGTGACCTTGACCTTAGCGTAGGACGCATTTTCCGAAAACGTTAACCTTGAACATAATTTATCCTTTGTCAGTGATACACCTTTGATACTTGACGTGTATCCCTAGACATGAGGCCTCTCGGCTGAGGTCATAATTTTTGACCACGTGACCTTCACCTTGGCGTAGGACGTATTTTCCGAAAACGTTAACCTTGGCCATAATTTTTCATTGGTCAGTGATACATCTTTGATACTTCACATGTGTATCCCTTGACATGGGACCTTTCAGATAAGATCATCATTTTTCACCTTCTGACCTCGACCTTGGTGTAGGACGCATTTTCCTAAAACGTTAACCTTGGCCATAACTTATCATTGGTCAGTGATAGACCTTTGATACTTGACATGTGTATCCCTTGACACGAGACCCTTCGGGTGAGGTCATCATTATTCACCTTGTGACCTTCACCTTGGCGTCATTTTGATTTCACAGTAGTTTCCTGGAAAAGTTTTAAAAATTGTATTAGTTAATTTAACCCTTTGCAAGTCCAAGCGATTCCATCTGGTCCTTTTCCAAATTATAAATCCAAACTATGTTTGTTTCCGGGGGCTTCAGTGTTTCACGAACACATCTTGTTTTTGGGGTAAGTAAAAGTGCATATAGGCGTATATTGCCCCAGGCGCTTGTTTGTGGTATGCAGGTGCCAACAGTTGCGTTCCTCTCCAGTGAGCAGAGTGAGGAAGACACTGATCAGAAAGCAGCAGCTCTGGAAGATGGTCATCTGGAAGAGGAGGTCCTGGATGATGGTCATCGGGAAGAGGAGGTCCTGGAAGATGGTGATCAGGAGGAGAAAGTCCTGGAAGATAGTGATCTGGAAGGGGAATTCCTGGAAAATAGTGATCAGGAAGAGGAAGTCCTGGAAAATAGTGATCAGGAAGAGGAAGTTCTGGAAGATAGTGACCAGGAAGAGGAAGTCCTGGAAGATAATGATCAGGAGGAGGAAGTCCTGGAAGATAGTGACCAGGAAGAGGAAGTCCTGGAAAATAGTGATCAGGAAGAGGAAGTCCTGGAAGATAGTGATCAGGAAGAGGAAGTCCTGGAAGATGGTGATCAGGAAGAGGAAGTCCTGGAAGATGGTCATCAGGAAGAGGAAGTCCTGGAAGATAGTGATCAGGAAGAGGAAGTCCTGGAAGATAGTGATCTGGAAGGGGAATTCCTGGAAAATAGTGATCAGGAAGGGGAATTCCTGGAAAATAGTGATCAGGAAGAGGAAGTCCTGGAAGATAGTGTTCAGGAAAAGGAAGTTCTGGAAGATGGTGATCAGGAAGGGAAGTCCTGGAAGATAGTGATCAGGAAGAGGAAGTTCTGAAAGACAGTGATCAGGAAGAGGAAGTCCTGGAAAATAGTGATCAGGAAGAGGAAGTCCTGGAAGATAGTGATCAGGAAGAGGAAGTCCTGGAAGATAGTGATCAGGAAGAGGAAGTTCTGGAAGATGGTGATCAGGAAGAGGAAGTCCTGGAAGATGGTCATCAGGAAGAGGAAGTCCTGGAAGATGGTCCTCTGGAAGAGGAAGTCCTGGAAAATAGTGATCAGGAAGAGGAGGTTTTGGAAGATAGTGACCAGGAAGAGGAAGTCCTGGAAGATAGTGACCAGGAAGAGGAAGTCCTGGAAGATAGTGATCAGGAAGAGGAGGTTTTGGAAGATAGTGATCAGGAAGAGGAGGTTTTGGAAGATAGTGATCAGGAAGAGGAAGTCCTGGAAGATAGTGATCTGGCAGGGGAATTCCTGGAAGATAGTGATCTGGAAGGGGAATTCCTGGAAAATAGTGATCTGGAAGAGGAGGTTTTGGAAGATAGTGACCAGGAAGAGGAAGTCCTGGAAGATAGTGACCAGGAAGAGGAACTCCTGGAAGATAGTGACCAGGAAGAGGAAGTCCTGGAAGATAGTGATCAGGAAGAGGAGGTTTTGGAAGATAGTGATCAGGAAGAGGAGGTTTTGGAAGATAGTGATCAGGAAGAGGAAGTCCTGGAAGATAGTGATCTGGAAGGGGAATTCCTGGAAGATAGTGATCAGGAAGAGGAAGTCCTGGAAGATAGTGATCAGGAAGAGGAAGTTCTGGAAGATGGTGATCAGGAAGAGGAAGTCCTGGAAGATTGTGATCAGGAAGAGGAAGTCTTGGAAGATGGTCCTCTGGAAGAGGAAGTCCTGGAAAATAGTGACCAGGAAGAGGAAGTCCTGGAAGATAGTGACCAGGAAGAGGAAGTCCTGGAAGATAGTGACCAGGTAGAGGAAGTCCTGGAAGATAGTGATCAGGAAGAGGAAGTCCTGGAAGATAGTGATCAGGAATGGGAATTCCTGGAAGATGGTGATCAGGAAGAGGAAGTCCTGGAAGATAGTGATCAGGAAGAGGAAGTCCTGGAAGATAGTGATCTGGAATGGGAATTCCAGGAAGATAGTGATCAGGAATGGGAATTCCTGGAAGATGGTGATCAGAGAGTGGAAGTCTTTGCAAATCTTGATGAGAGACATGATTTCCCGGAACATCTTGATCACAGATTGCAGGGAGGTGGTGATCAACGAGAGAATGATAACGGAGAGGTGTTCCAGGAAATTGATTTTCGGCAAGTGGCGTTTCCGGAAGCTGGTGATCACGTAGAGGCAGTCCAGGAAGATGTGGCACCCGATGACGATGATATTTTTTTCGTGCTAGACAGGGTTCGCGGTCATGAGAGATTTGGAATCATGGAAGATCTCAATCGCGGATTGCTGGGAGGTGGTGATCACGAAGATGCAGTGCAGGCAGATGGGGAACAGGAGGAGGCAGTGCAGGCAGATGGTGAACAGGAGGAGGCAGTGCAGGCAGATGGGGAACAGGAGGAGGCAGTGCAGGCAGATGGGGAACAGGAGGAGGCAGTGCAGGCAGATGGTGAACAGGAAGAGGAAGTGCAGGCAGATGGTGAACAGGAGGAGGCAGTCCTGGAAGATGGTCATCAGGAAGAGGAAGTCCTGGAAGATAGGGATCAGGAAGAGGAAGTCCTGGAAGATGGTGATCAGGAAGAGGAAGTCCTGGAAGATAGTGACCAGGAAGGAAGTCCTGGAAGATAGTGACCAGGAAGAGGAAGTCCTGGAAGATAGTGATCAGGAAAGGAGGGGAAGATAGTGACCAGGAAAAATAAGTGTGACCAGGAAGAGGAAGTCCTGGAAGATGGTGATCAGGAAGAGGAAGTTTTGGAAGATAGTGATCAGGAAGAGGAGGTTCTGAAAGATAGTGATCAGGAAGAGGAAGTCCTGGAAATAGTGATCAGGAAGAGGAAGTCCTGGAAGATAGTGACCAGGAAGAGGAGGTTTTGGAAGATAGTGATCAGGAAGAGGAAGTCCTGGAAGATGGTCATCAGGAAGAGGAAGTCCTGGAAGATGGTCCTCTGGAAGAGGAAGTCCTGGAAAATAGTGATCAGGAAGAGGAGGTTTTGGAAGATAGTGACCAGGAAGAGGAAGTCCTGGAAGATAGTGACCAGGAAGAGGAAGTCCTGGAAGATAGTGATCAGGAAGAGGAGGTTTTGGAAGATAGTGACCAGGAAGAGGAAGTCCTGGAAGATAGTGACCAGGAAGAGGAAGTCCTGGAAGATAGTGATCAGGAAGAGGAGGTTTTGGAAGATAGTGATCAGGAAGAGGAAGTCCTGGAAGATAGTGATCAGGAAGAGGAAGTCCTGGAAGATAGTGATCAGGAAGAGGAAGTCCTGGAAGATAGTGATCAGGAAGAGGAAGTCCTGGAAGATAGTGATCAGGAAGAGGAGGTTTTGGAAGATAGTGATCAGTGAAGAAGAAGTCCTGGAAGATAGTGATCAGGAAGAGGAGGTTTTGGAAGATAGTGAAGGAGGAAGTCCTGGAAGATGTGATGATCTGGAAGATGGTGATCAGGAATGGGAATTCCTGGAAGATGGTGATCAGAGAGTGGAAGTCTTTGCAAATCTTGATGATCAGGAGGAGGCAGTGCAGGCAGATGGGGAACAGGAGGAGGCAGTGCAGGCAGATGGTGAACAGGAGGAGGAAGTGCAGGAAGGCTGGTATATGATAATGAGATTCTTGGAGTGGGGTTTCTTGGCTTTATGCCTGCTTCAATTCCCTTTGCTTTGGCAACATGCTTAATCAGTATTAGGTGGAGTAGGACGACTGGAGACCAGCCCAGATATGAATACCAATCTCATTAATGGAGGAGACCTCACCTCGCCAAAGTATATTCCAGCGAAAATTGGAAAACCTAAAGTGAGTAAAATCCGATTTATAGATTTAGCAGTTTGTCTTGGTAATGGCAATAAAACAACAGCAAAACCTCGTATACATATGGCTTGACTGGGCGGCCATTGAAGACATAAGGTGTTGAACAGTGATGTCAGTTATATCACTCTCTTTGTTCACTGGAGGTACATTCCCAGCGTGGATAAAGGCACCGCTAAAGTTAACGAGAAGCTGGCTTCGCGTTTTCGTCCACCTTTCAATGATCGGCCTGGCGGGTGGCGTAGGATTACAACAGGTGTCGGTGTAGTCCGGCAGGCAGAACTTGGGGGGGACTGACGATAGGGGGGAGCGGTTTTTGGGTATGACTGGTGTGTACCAGATGTTATTGCAGGCCTTGAATTTTGGCCAGAATAAACTACCGCAACTGTTTCGGATACACAAGCTCGAAATACCGCGACTGATAAATTTACTTTGAAAAACTGCGCAATACTGTTAAATTCTGTATTAAATAACTATTTTGCATGAAATACGGATATGTGGGCGGTTTGCGTGGTTTTAATGTTGAAAACATTCCTGTTGACTGTTTGTAACAGCAGCAATGTGTAGCGCGTTACACCGGTCTTACAAGCGTTTTTATTCGCGATAAAAAATTAACGATTTCATTGACTGTGAAAGTTGTTAAAAGATTCCACAGATGTAAAATATATAAAGCGCTTTTGATATAATCTGCATGTTGATAAAGTTATTTAAGGGTTTAGTTTCTTAATTAATACAAAACGTACATACTTAACGAATCGTCGGCCCAACCATACAATGGCTTAAAAATGATCCCCCACCCCCCAAAATAACAAAACTTGAAAAATATATTATGAAAATTAGTTTACCGTGAAAGAAGTATTAACCGACTTTAAAAAAAAAAAAAAAAAAAAGTAGTTCGGGGGGAAAATATTCAAGTGATGTTTTCAATATCTTATTTACAAGTCAATCAATGTTTTTGTTATTAGAGTTTTAAAATATTTATCATTTGTCTTTGCATGACCAATATTTTGAACCTTATTCGTAATACCATAAATGCTGCTAATATGGCGTCTCAAAATACGTGTCTTTTAAATTACATAAATGCCGCTAATATGGGGTGTCGAAATATTTGTCTTTTAAATTACAATCTTATAATAGTCTCCCAATGCCCGAAACTTTATGGATTCTATTTGTCTGTAATAGCCACAGTTAGCCGTGCTACTTAACAAACAATATCAAGAAAATTAGTAGGCTGTGAATGAAATATTAACCGACTTGTAAGAAAATGAAGTAATTTGGAAAAAGACAATCTAGTGATGTGATATTTTCAAAATTGGATTTACAAGTCATCGAGGTTTTTTTTTTTTTTATTGGAGTTTTAAAATATCTAATTCTATAATAGGCAGTTAGAAGTAAGAGTAGTCATGAAGGAGAAACGCTTTCCTTATGGATGACAACTTACACATTTATTGTCACAAATATTAAATACATTTACAATTTCTCGTTGGATGCCCAAAATTTTAAATCTTGTTCGTGTCACTGTAAATGTCAGTAATTTGAGGTGGCAAAATATTGGTCTTAATAATGTACACTGTTAGAAAATTTCTCTGTAAAAAAACAGAAAAGTGCCTGCAGCAGAGTCTCGAGAACTCCTGTAATTTTACTGCACAATTCTTAATACAATTTACAGTTCATCTGTTTTTAACAGACAATCTGTATGTGATAAAAACAATTTCTTCTTTTATAAAACAGAAAAGTGCTTGCAGAAGTCTCGAGAACTCCTGTAATTTTACTGCATAATTCTTATCGCAATTTACTACTTATCTGCTTTATAACAGACTATCTGTATGTGATAAATGAAATTTCTCTTTAAAAAAACACAAAAGTACCTGAACCAGAGTCTCGAAAAGTCCTGTAGTTTTATTACATATTTCTTGTCACAATTTACAGTTTGCTTTAGATCTCTCCCTGCTCCAGCACAGGTGATTCAAATGATCAGCTCATTATCAGTCAGCCTCAGGGGAATGATAACGAGCTGATTATTTGAATCACCTGTGCTAGAGCAGGCAGAGATCTAAAACATGTAGGACAGGTGGTCCTCCATGAGAGGTTTGGTAAGTACTGTTGTAGGGACCTACCAATTAGAGCTGAGTAAAAGGGGAGTGTGTTTCTTTGTATGTGGGCGAAGTCGATGAAAACTACATTTCCTATAATCCTTTTTCTGTGGCGAATTGTGATGTTCTGTTTATTGAGCCAATATGCGTTTTCCTACAACGTACCCTCTTAGCCAATTAGAGAGCAATTTGTTGATTTGAGTAAGTAGGAAAATCAAAAGAAGACGAAGAAAAGAAGAAGACGCGATAGAGCTCGTGGCACGAGGGAACGGAGCAGTAGAAACTGTGTTTTAAATGCAAACTTGAAGTGAAGTGCGGCCAGGTTAACCGCGTTTGTTTTCATGAGGTTTGAAAATGTATTGCGTGTCAATTGGAAAAAGCGGATGTTTCAAGCTAGTACTGTCGTGAGAGACTGTCAGCTATAACCGCTAGCCGTAGCTTGGACCAAGAACAGCATTAACTATCCACCGTCGCTAATCCCTGTGAGGACGAACTTAGCTGCTGTACTGCGTGGCTACGCAGACGACGGCCTGTTGCTCGCTGCTGCCTCGGAATCTACGCGCTTTACCCTTTTGACTGGCTTCTTCCCCAGTTTCGTGGATTCGTGAGTAAAGAGTGTCGCCGCATCTAAATGGAATCGAGGATTTGTTTGTATGTGCACCAACGTATGGGCCCCACCGAATGAAACGCCAAGTGCTTGGTTAAGGTCGGAACACTTGAAAAGTTTGAACTGGTGTATCTCAACCGCCATAATTTCGCCGCTTCTTATTGTGTTCTAAATGTGATTAATTTTACTGTTACCCATTCATGGTTGGTAATGGAACTGAAACCGTTTAAGTATTGAGGTTTCTGGTAATTCTCCAATGACGTTGAAAAGGCGGGAGCTATAAAGCCTATTTGTGTTTGCCAATTTCCCTGTAGGGTGATGTTTTTAGTTAGAGTACCGAATTGAAATTTTGAGTGTGACTGAAACCGTTAAAAAAAAAGTGTAACTTTGAGTTTTTCATCGGAAGTAAAAAGGATAACAAGGACTTAAGCCAAATTTTATTTATTAAGGTTTCATTTTTCAAGGATTTCTTGTACACTGGTACATTATTTTGAGTTTATTTGTGAATGTGAAGAAACATAAGAGATTGTTGTGCGTTAAATTGAAAGTAGAAAAATGAAATGAGAGTAAAAGAAAATGTATTGAATTCAGGAACGCAGGAGAGACCAGAACATAAAAATAAATTTATTGTTGTTATATATTTTACTTTGTTGTCCTGAACATTTAATTCAATTTAAGGTTTTATTAACATTTAAAATACGTACTCTTGTTTCTGGGGAAATACCGGTATAGCTCATTGTGGGTAGTTAAGTAGTTCCACAGTGGAGGCACCGCGCTATTATTTCTTAACTATTATTTTATGTGCCTGTAATAATAACATCTACTGGTAACGGGAGATTTAGCCAGTTCAACACCTACTGCTAAGCGCCCAGGATCCTGTTCAGTATAAATTGAAATGGTAACCCAGTTTAACATCATACTTCCAGTGTCAGGAGGGGGTTACATTTTTGGAGGCACCGCTGGGATTTCCCTCGTTTACCAGACAGGCAAATTTTCTTTTCTCCCTTTTTTCTCATCAACATTAATGTAAATAATGGATTTTTCTCAGGCTGTTGAGTGGAGTCTGCATCAGGCTGCCAGTCCTTTTCGCACTATACTATTGAGTAATGTACCTATAGGCACTAGCGAGGAAATTATAGCTAAAGTGCTAGATACAGTAAAAGTCTTCGGTTATACCAAGATGGGTGATCGCTCTGGAGACATCAGTGGCACACAGTTGTTCATTTTAGTAGAGACTAGCCTTGATTTACCCTCTGACTCTGTACCTTCTGAAGTTGGCATCGAAGGAGAGGCTGGACCATGGGCTGTGCACAGGGTGGAAAGCCTTGTCACCTTAAATGCTGCTCCTGGGGTAGATTCTTTCCGTTCAAAGGTGATGTCATTGCTTCGGGAGGAGGCCAAGTCGCTGGAGGATTTTCAGGCTATTGTAGCTGAAAGTCAAGCTCCTAAAACGGATGTGAATATGGATTTAGTGACTGCTATTGGTAAATTAGTGGAAAAGTGTAACCAAGTATCTACTGATGGACCTAGCTATAGAAAGCTGCGACTATTTTCAGGACTGAAACCTGTACCTCCAGGTGAGGAGGAATATGAAGCCTAGATAGAGCAGGCTACACAAATGATCAGTGAGTGGCAATGTACTGACACCACTAAGAGACAGCGCATAGTAGAGAGTTTAAAGGGGCCTGCTGCTGACATTGTTCGCTTTCTGAAAGTCAGCACTCCCAGTGCCACAGCCACTGATTATTTATCTGCTCTTGACACAGCCTATGGTACTACAGAGAGTGGAGCTGACATTTGGGCCAAGTTCAGACACACGTTCCAGAATGATGGAGAAAGACTGTCCAGTTTCTTGTATCGCCTGGACAAACTTCTCCACAGTGCCCTTCTGAAAGGAGGAATCCAAGCTGCAGACATGAATAGAGCTTGGATGGAACAGCTGGTCAAAGGTGCACTGACACATGACATGGTTGCCCTCCGCATCAGGATGAGCCACACCCCGGATAACCCCCCTTCCTTTTCCCAGCTGATGCGTGAAGTGAGAGAGGAAGAGAACTGGATTAGTGCCAGAGAGGGAGTGAAAACGACCATTACTGCTGCCACCACCCCGGTCCCACAGTCTTCAGTTTCGTCTGAGCTGAGCAGCCTCAGAAACGAGGTAAAGGAGTTGTCTTCACAAGTAGCCAAACTGTTGAGTGCTGCTCCTGTTGCCCCAAAATCTGAAAGACTGACCATGAAGACGGCGCCTCAACTGCAAGCTTCAGAAGCCGCTGCTGGGGATGCATCGTCTAAAGTCAAAACGTCTAAACCACTAACATCAGGCATCTTCTGCTACAATTGTGGGCAGGATGGGCATACCCGACAAGAGTGCCAAGAACCTGAAGATCTGAGAAAAGTTAATCAGAAGCTGATCAAAGCAAACAGGCACCAGGGAAACTCCCAAGGAGCCAGGTAAGGGAACGGTGCTTGGCTCCGTGCAAAATACGTTCCACCCAAGGTTCGCCGTCTGTAATGGGAAGTCCAGACCGGTTACCTGATGGTTTGGTTGGCCCCCGCTCAATTGTACCTGTGCTGATAGAAGGTATTTATTCAAAAGCTATTCTGGACAGTGGTTCAGTAGTAACTATTGTGTACCCTCGCTTCTATAACACCTACCTCAACCACCTACCTATTCATCCACTTGAGCAACTTGAACTATGGGGTTTAAGCACTGAACAATACCCATATGATGGTTACCTGTCCATAAAACTTGAATTTTCTGCTGCTGTGCCTGGAGTGGCACAGATAGTTGACACTTTGGCTTTATTATGTCCTGACCATGAGAAAGAAGACGATATCGCCATACTCGTGGGGACAAACACAAAGCTGGTTAGAAAGATGTTTGAGTCCTGTAAGGAGCTTGCGGGAGAACAGTTCATGAGCACTCTGACCATTCACCCCGCCCTCAGAGAAGCTTATGGGACAATTACTAAGTCTGACGCTCCAGACGATGTGGACAGGCATGGGACGGTGTGGTATACCCAGAACAAGTCAATCGCTTTGCAACCAGGACAGGTCTTCAAGGTCACAGGCATCCCCAAGTTTCCTGGTGATTTTGAAGACCAATTAGTGCTAGTAGATCAGCCTACAGACACTTTCTTCCGTGAAGAGTTGAGGGTGAGGCCTTAGGTTCATCCCGCAACAGTGGTTTCCAGCAAACGCATTACTGTGACTGTCAGGAACATCTCCACAAAAGTAGTTGCTTTGAAACGAGGAACTCCACTAGCCCACATTTTTCCAGTTACCCCGGTTCCTTCATCTAAGGCACAGTGTGCTGAGGCAAGTGTTAGTGAACTGGATCCAGCAGCTTTTGATTTTGGGGCTTCTCCTATGCCAGAGGAAGCAAAAAGGCATCTTTGTGAGAGAATGATGGAAAGAAAAGAGGTCTTTTCTTGCCACGAATGGGATGTGGGTTGTTCCAACAGCACCAGTCATGAAATCAGATTGAAGGATGCTAGACCGTTTCGGGAGAGATCACGTCGCGTGCCGCCTGCTGACTTTGAGGATTTGCGACACCTAGAGGAACTACAGACTCATGGCATCATCTGAGTCGCGCAGTCCCTACGCATCGCCCATTGTAGTCGTGCGCAAGAAATCAGGCAAAGTACGAATGTGCGTAGACTACAGAACCCTTAACCTTCGAACAATACCAGACCAGTACACTGTTCCAAAGATTGAAGATGCTCTCCACTGTTTGTCTGGGAGTAAGTGGTTCAGTGTCCTTGACCTGAGGAGCGGATACTATCAAATACCCATGAGTGAGGCTGATAAGGAGAAGACGGCTTTTATTTGTCCATTGGGCTTTTACCAATTTGAACGCATGCCCCAAGGGATCACAGGAACACCAGCCACATTTCAGAGAGTCATGGAGCGCACTGTTGGTGACATGAATTTTCTGGAGGTGCTGGTGTACCTAGATGACCTTATTGTGTTTGGACGTACACTCAAAGAGCATGAGGAGCGGCTGCTGAAAGTGCTTGATAGGCTTAAAGAGGAAGGTCTGAAAGTATCACTAGAAAAATGTCAGTTTGATTGGACTTCTGTCAACTATGTTGGACATGTAGTGTCACAGGATGGAATTGCGACCGACCCATCCAAGATAGAGGCTATAGTCTCTTAGCCAAGACCAAAAACTGTGACAGAGCTCAGATCCTTCCTCGGATTTTGCGGCTACTATCGCCGATTTGTGAAAGACTTCTCCAAGCTCTGCTGCCCACTTAATGGACTCCTCCAAGGCTATCCTCCCTGTAACCATTCCAAAAGAAGAATGAGTGCAAAGCCACCGGACAAGATTTACTTTAAACCCTCCGACCCCTTTGGCTCACGATGGACTGAGGAATGTGAACATGCATTCCAAGTACTCAAAAATCGACTAACGAAGGACCCTGTGTTAGTCTTTGCAGATCCGCAGAAGCCGTACATTCTACATGTGGATGCTAGCCTGGACGGGCTAGGTGGTGTCCTTTACCAAGAACATGACGATGGTCTACGGTCAGTGGCATTCATTAGCAGAAGTCTCTCGCTAAGTGAGAAAAATTATCCAGCACACAAACTGGAGTTTTTAGCTCTCAAATGGGCTATTGTGGACAAGCTGCATGACTATCTTTATGGGGCGGAGGTACAAGTCCGAACAGACAACAACCCCCTAACATACATCCTGACGTCAGCAAAACTGGATGCTACTGCTCATCGATGGCTCTCAGCACTATCCACCTACAACTTTAGCCTGAGGTATAGACCAGGGCGGCAAAACCTTGATGCAGATTTTTGTGTCCCGTCGTCCCCATGACAGCATGACACCTGACGATGAATGGCTAGAAATTCCAGTTCCAGGAGTACGAGCTCTCTGCCATAATCTGTCGAGCAGCGCACGAGATGGCCAGTCCAGTCCATGTTTCATTAAACAGGTAGGGGCACCCATTTCCGCAATTCCCAAAGCATTCTGTGAAGCTACTACAGTAACCGCTAATCATCTACCCACCTTTAGTTCAGCTGAGCTGCAGGCTGCTCAGCAAAGTGACCCCTGTATCGGAGAGGCATGGCAAACTATCAGCCAGTCAAACACAGACAAACCATCCAGATTTTGTGCTTTCGAAACGTGAGTGGGAGAAACTGTCCATTGAACAAGGCCTGTTGTATAGAACAATCAAACGGTCTGATCAGCGCTCATGGCGACAACTTTTACTCCCCAAGCAGTTTCACTGTATGGTACTGAAGTCCTTGCATGATAATAATGGACATCTAGGCTTTGACAAGACATATGCCCTTGTTTCTGACAGATTTTTCTGGCCCCGCATGAAGCTGGACATAGAGACATACTGCAAAACTTGTGAACGCTGCATAAAAAGAAAAACCCTGCCACAAACAGCAGCACCCCTCTCTCATATCAAAAGCTCAGGACCAATGGATCTTACATGCATAGATTTTCTTACCATTTAGCCAGATTCCTGTAATGTGTGTAATGTGCTAATGGTAACTGATCATTTCACCCGTTATGCCCAAGCCTTCCCAACCAGGGATCAGAGAGCCGTAACAGTTGCCCGAACTCTGTGGGAAAAGTATTTCATTCATTACGGCCTTCCAAATCGCATACATTCCGATCGGGGTCGAGACTTTGAAAGTCACTTGGTAAAAGAGATGTTGACCATGTTGGGTGTAAAAAAATCCAGAACATCACCATACCACCCGCAAGGTGATCCTCAACCCAAAAGGTTCAACAGAACTCTTTTAAATATGTTAGGAACTCTTGAACCCAGTCAAAAGTCCAGATGGAGTCAACACATTGCTCACCTCGTCCATGCATACAACTGCACACCCAATGAAGCCACTGGATTTTCACCCTACCTTTTAATGTTTGGACGAGAGGCCCAACTTCCTGTGGATGTTTGCTTCGGTGTATCAGCTGATGGAACCTCAACAACTTCTTACCTAAAATATGTGTCCAACATGAAGAAGGAACTGCAAGCAGCCTATCAGTTAGCTCAAGCTACTTCTGCTAAGTTGAACCAAGCTAACAAAGAGAGATATGATCAGAAAGTGCGTTACCATTGCTTGAATCCTGGGGATAGAGTCCTTATTAGGAACCTTGGCCTGAAAGGGAAGCAAAAACTTGCTGACCGTTGGAGTGAAACCCCTTACTCGGTAAAAAGTCAAATGTCTGATCTTCCTGTTTATCGTCTCAAGCCTGTGACTGGTTCCGGACCGGTTAAAGTCATGCATCGCAATCATCTTTTACCTTTGGGGCAAAAGGTCAGATTGAGCCCTGAAGTTGACCTTAGACCTACTCCCTCTTCAAGAGTCCTTAGGTGTTGAAGAGCTAAGGAGAGAAAACAAACTCTGAATTTTGACAAAAATGATTCCCCAGTTGATGTACCACAGGGAGACCACCATTCTTCAGATTCCGAGTCGGAGTATGGAAATTATCTGGAGGATATGATAACGGAGAAGGCAGATGAAGTTGGTGAGCCACTTGAAGAGGATGCAAGGCCCACAGAAGCCAGTACTCCAAGCCCTGCTACAGAAGAGCCAGATGTAATGAGCTTAACTCCGTCAGAAGATTTACCTGTCATGTTACGTGAAAGCAGGGAAGTAGAACAGGAGCACTCTGAGACCACTCGGATTACAGACAATCCAGACGTAGAAAATCCAGAACCTGGGATAAGGAGGTCAGAGAGACTGAGAAAGCCAGCAGAACGGTTGACTTATTCAAAGCTAGGTGAGCCTAGTAGTGAGTCTGTGGTAGTAAACCACAATAGTGCTCAAGCAGTTAGCTCACTCGTGCTATGTTTTCCTGATCACTACAATAGATGGCATGCATGGTGGTGTAATTTTTATGCTCAGTGTAAGTCGTGTGTGACTCAGCAAGTAATATTTTTACCTCCCATTTTCCAAGGCATCACTTTGTTAGGGCCCACATAAAGGTACATAGGGGGGTTAACTTTGTCCTAAATCATGTAGTCAGCATGGGGGCATGCTATTTTTTTTGGTGGAGGGAGAGTGTAGGGACCTACCAATTAGAGCTGAGTAAAAGGGGAGTGTGTTTCTTTGTATGTGGGCAAAGTCGATGAAAACTACATTTCCTATAATCCTTTTTCTGTGGCGAATTGTAATGTTCTGTTTATTGAGCCAATATGCCTTTTCCTACAACGTACCCTCTTAGCCAATTAGAGAGCAATTTGTTGATTGGAGTTAGTAGGAAAATCAAAAGAAGAAGAAGAAAAAAGAAGAAGTATATTGAGCTCATGGCACGAGGGAACGGAGCAGTAGAAACTGTGTTTTAAATGCAAACTTGAAGTGAAGTGCGGCCAGGTTAACCGCGTTTGTTTTCATGAGGTTTGAAAATGTATTGCGTGTTAATTGGAAAAAGCGGATGTTTCAAGCTAGTACTGTCGTGAGAGACTGTCAGCTATAACCGCTAGCCGTAGCTTGGACCAAGAACAGCATTTACTAGCCACCGTCGCTAATCCCTGTGAGGATGAACTTAGCTGCTGTACTGCGTGGCTACACAGACGACGGCCTGTTGCTCGCTGCTGCCTCGGAATCTACGTTCTTTACCCTTTTGACTGGCTTCTTCCCCAGTTTCGTGGATTCGTGAGTAAAGAGTGTCGCTGCATCTAAATGGAATCGAGGATTTGTTTTTATGTGCACCAACGTATGGGCCCCACCGAATGAAACGCCAAGTGCTTGGTTAAGGTCGGAACACTTGAAAAGTTTGAACTGGTGTATCTCAACCGCCATAATTTCGCCGCTTATTGTGTTCTAAATGTGATTAATTTTACTGTTACCCATTCATGGTTGGTAATGGAACTGAAACCGTTGAAGTATTGAGGTTTCTGGTAATTCTCCAATGACGTTGAAAAGGCGGGAGCTATAAAGCCTATTTGTGTTTGCCAATTTCCCTGTAGGGTGATGTTTTTAGTTAGAGTACCCAATTGAAATTTTGAGTGTTACTGAAACCGTTAAAAAAAAAGTGTATATATATATACATATATACAAATTTTACTTAAGAATAAAGAATTTAGTTGCGACACCATATAGAATTCTAGACAGTTGGGAAAATTTGTTAGACACACCAGTCCCATGGAATAAAGTCTTCAAAATTCTTTACAATACATCACTTGATCCGAAGATAAGATATTTTCAATATAAGCTAATATATAAGTTTCTAGCAACAAAAAAAGATGCTAAATATCTGGGGAATTGAGCCATCACCCCTCTGCCGATTCTGTCAAGAGGAAGTGGAGTCAGTTGACCATTTCTTTTGGTACTGCCCTGTAACAGCCCTTTTTTGGATAAAGGTGCAAAACTGGATATCTCAGTATAATAGTATACAACTAGATTTATTTAAAGTATTACTGGGTGATGTAACAAAAGAAAAACACCAAATATGTAATATAATTGTATATCTTGCAAAAATGTTTATTTTCAGGTTGACATCTGTTGGGGAGTTAAGACTTGAGAGATTCAAGAATTTTGTCATGTATTACAGTAGAATTGAGTGTGTGATGGCCCATGAGACGGGACTTGTAATTTATGCCAAAAGATGGGATAAAATTCAGGAGGCTGAAGGTTGGGAATAATAAGAGATGGAATGGATGAGCTAATAATCACAAATGCCAAAGGTATAAAACTCTGTGAATGTAATCCTTATTGTATTGTATTTTATTTATTTTTATAGTTTTTTTTTTTTTTTTTTCCTCGTGTGTGTATGTTTTGT
>CM056205.1:54303084-54492476 GCA_029692085.1 Gymnothorax javanicus | reverse complement strand
GAGTTTGAGGCATGGGGTGTAAATTCAAATTATACATCCATACCTGATATGGTTAAGTGATTGAGTGATTTTTAGGATCATTGGCCTAAAAGCTGAACAACGATCACAATGTACCTTATTAGGAAATTAGTGACCTAATTTCTCGCCTTAAAAGGAAAAGTTCTCGTTCCATCTATAAGCTGTAAAAAGGTAAATTTAAGCAGGTACTTGGCACCATATATGATTTAATTAGCCTACTTATCTTGGATAAAAGTGTAACTTGTGTTGTCAATGGAAACTTCACTTATTTTGTTTGCTTTCACAGCTGATGTAGTCAAGTGTGGGTCTGGACCGAATTTTCAGGCACTGAAAATATTTGGCCAAAAATAGCGAAATATTACGCTTTCAGTATTTGGCCAAATGAATGAAAAGGCTGAAAACTTTGGACATAACATAACTTAACATAACATAACATGATTGGCGAGAACCGGCCGTTCAGCCCAACTAGCTCGCCAGTTTCTTTCTACTGTTGTGATCACTTCAGATACTCAATGACTCAATGGTGTCTAGCTTTAAGTCAAGCCTGCTCTTGAAAATTCCCAAGGATTCTGCCTCAACAGTATGGTCAGGCAAGCTATTCCACATCGAAATTACTCTTTTGGTGAAAGAATATTTCCTAATGTCAGTGCGAGTGTGGTATAGTTCAGTTTAGGGATGCACTGAATTTTCAAGCATTGAATAAATTTTGCCAAAATAAATGACACATTTTCTATTTGGCCGATTGTGTGAAGAGGCTGAAAATGTTGACTGAATGTGTGTGATGTGGTAATTGTATATTTATATAAATGCAGGAAAAAGTACAGCTGGACCGTCAGGTGGATGATCTGAAGAGGAGAACTCTTCGGCTTGAACAGGTAACCCGGACAAATTTCGGAAGTTAATTTTACAGTCTTTGTTAATTTGTAATACACACTTGGTAATGATAAAAAGTCTCTTGATAGCCCTGCTGCCAAAGAGAACATGGTGCATGTCAGTGTTCATTTTTCCTCACATTGCTAGGGTGTTACAGTCTCACGCATCATCATACAGGAATAATGTTTCCAGACCTAGAATCATTTTCCAATAGCAAAAACTCAGTCATTATTGATTTATTGCCCTGAAAATGTTGTGTGGATTCTTGGCTGGCCGGACTTGAAATTACTAGGCAAGGCAAGACGACAATGGTTGTGCTCCAGGGTTGGAGTTCGAGGCATGGGGGGTAAATTCAAATTATAGATCCATGCCTGATATGGTTAAGTGAATGATTGATTTTTAGGATCATTGGCCTAAAAGCTGAACAATGATCACAATGTACCTTATTAGGAAATTAGTGACCTAATTTCTCGTCTTAAAAGGAAAAGTTCTTGTTCCATCCATAAGCTGTAAAAAGCTAAATTTGAGCAGGTACCAGGCACCATATATGATATAATTAGCCATGTATCTTGGATGAAAGTGTAAGTTGTTTTGTCAATGGAAACTTTATTCATAAAATATTATCAAATGGCTATATTTTCTGAGAGTCTATGCTTCAGTTAAACACATCCTGAACAGGCCAATTTAACAAAATAACTATGCAGCATGCATAACAACTCAGCTGAGTAAAATCTGGCCACCATGAGAATCTGTGTAATTAGCAAACTTAGCGAAAATTTTTTCTCTGAAATGTTTATTTTTTCCCATCTGAACATAGGAAATGGCAGACTTTGAGGAGAAAATGGCCCCCATGTCTGAGACAATGGATAAAATGGTCCTGGAGAAAATGGAGGCAAGTGTACTGTCTTTGGAAACTTCATTCTTAAAATGTAGATGAATAGGTTTTTTCCATGACTCAGTTGTTCTTTAGCTCTCATCCTAAACATAACTAAAATTGTATAAACTAACCCAAGAAACCATGAGGTAAATATTGCAGTCTCTGTAAGCTGTGAAGCTTCGTGCATAATGTTTGCTCTTATTTAGCATAATACAAAATGGAAATGTTCACTTTTCTCCCTTTTGTTTGGAAACCTCTCTTATACAAATCACTTGACATCAGCAGACACTGTGGTCCTGAAATCTAGTATCTCACTGAGTGGCGAATGCTTACGAATGTAGCAAATTTTGGATTTGCCAACTTTTCAGACAAAAGTTGGCAAAAATCAGGATAGACCTAGGTGTCATTAGTGACATTTAGCAACGTTTAGCGTCAGATAGCAACATTCGCGTAACTGTTTGCGAAAGAATAGGAGATGGCTTTCTAGAATATGAAAATGAACTCTTTGCAACCCTAAAAACCGTTTGCAAACTCTTTTGCAATTTTGACGAAACCTTGATGGTATCCTCACGAAACCCAATAGTCATCTACATTCGTCCATATTCGTAGCTCTGTTATACCGGTCACTACTTCGCGAATCAAAAAGAACTTTAGCGACATGTGTTACAACCGTTTACAAACCCTGGAAGCTGCTTTACAAACGTCTGCAAATGTTTGTGAGAAAATAAATTCGCAAAGAAATTTTGAACATGCTCAAAATTTCTTTGCGACAAGAAAAACTGTTTGCCATCCTAAGAACTTTCAGCAAACTGCTTTCCGCCCTTTTACGAACTCTGACGAAACTCAGAATTTGCTACATTCGTAAGCATTCGCCGCTCAGTGAGATACTAGCTGAAGGGTTGGTGTGCTGTAGCTGGGCCAATTTCACTTATTTTGTTTGCTTTCACAGCTGATGTAGTCGAGTGTGGGGCTGAACCGAATTTTCGGGCACTGACAATATTTCACCAAAAGTAGCGAAATATTACGCATTCAGTATTTGGCCAAATGAATGAAAAGGCTGATAACTTTGGTCATAACATAACAGACATGACATAACATAACATAACTTGAGTGGCGTGAACAGGCTGTTCAGCCCAACTAGCTCGCCAGTTTCTTTCAACTATTGTGATCACTTCAGATACTCAATGACTCAATGGTATCTAGCTTTAAGTCAAGCCTGCTCTTGAAAATTCCAAAGGATTCTGCCTCAACAATATGGTCAGGCAAGCTATTCCACATCGAAATTACTCTTTGGATGAAAAAATATTTCTTAATATCAGTGCGAGTGTGGTGTAGTTCAGTTTAGGGATGCACTGAATTTTCGAGCACTGAACATATTTTGCCAAAATAAATAACACATTTTCTATTTGGCCGATTGTGTGAAGAGGCTTAAAATGTTGACTGAATGTGTGTGATGTGGTAATTGTATATTTATATAAATGCAGGAAAAAGAACAGATGGAGGATCAGGTCTATGCACTGAAGAAGGAAATTCTTCGGCTTGAACGAGTAACCCGGACAAATTTGGCGCTAAATTTTACAGTCTGTGTTAATTTGTAATATGCTCTTGGTAATGATAAAAAGTCTGTTGATAGCCCTGCTGCCCAAGAGAACATGGTGCATGTCAGTGTTTATTGTTCCTCACATTGCCAGGGTGTTACAGTCTCACGCATCATCATACATGATAATGTTTCCAGACCTAGAATCATTTTCAAATAGCAAAAACTCAGTCATTATTGATTTATTGCCCTGAAAATGTTATGTGGATTCTTGGCTGGCCGGACTTGAAATTACTAGGCAAGACGACAATGGTTGTGCTCCTGGGCTGGAGTTTGAGGCATGGGGTGTAAATTCAAATTATACATCCATACCTGATATGGTTAAGTGATTGAGTGATTTTTAGGATCATTGGCCTAAAAGCTGAACAACGATCACAATGTACCTTATTAGGAAATTAGTGACCTAATTTCTCGCCTTAAAAGGAAAAGTTCTCGTTCCATCTATAAGCTGTAAAAAGGTAAATTTAAGCAGGTACTTGGCACCATATATGATTTAATTAGCCTGCTTCTCTTGGATAAAAGTGTAAGTTGTGTTGTCAATGGAAACTTCACTTATTTTGTTTGCTTTCACAGCTGATGTAGTCAAGTGTGGGTCTGAACCGAATTTTCAGGCACTGAAAATATTTGGCCAAAAATAGCGAAATATTACGCTTTCAGTATTTGGCCAAATGAATGAAAAGGCTGAAAACTTTGGACATAACATAACTTAACATAACATAACATGATTGGCGAGAACAGGCCGTTCAGCCCAACTAGCTCGCCAGTTTCTTTCTACTGTTGTGATCACTTCAGATACTCAATGACTCAATGGTATCTAGTTTTAAGTCAAGCCTGCTCTTGAAAATTCCCAAGGATTCTGCCTCAACAGTATGGTCAGGCAAGCTATTCCACATCGAAATTACTCTTTTGGTGAAAGAATATTTCCTAATGTCAGTGCGAGTGTGGTATAGTTCAGTTTAGGGATGCACTGAATTTTCAAGCATTGAATAAATTTTGCCAAAATAAATGACACATTTTCTATTTGGCCGATTGTGTGAAGAGGCTGAAAATGTTGACTGAATGTGTGTGATGTGGTAATTGTATAATTATATAAATGCAGGAAAAAGTACAGCTGGACCGTCAGGTGGATGATCTGAAGAGGAGAACTCTTCGGCTTGAACAGGTAACCCGGACAAATTTCGGAAGTTAATTTTACAGTCTTTGTTAATTTGTAATATGCTCTTGGTAATGATAAAAAGTCTCTTGATAGCCCTGCTGCCCAGGAGAACATGGTGCATGTCAGTGTTTATTGTTCCTCACATTGCTAGGGTGTTACAGTCTCACGCATCATCATACAGGAATAATGTTTCCAGACCTAGAATCATTTTCCAATAGCAAAAACTCAGTCATTATTGATTTATTGCCCTGAAAATGTTGTGTGGATTCTTGGCTTGCCGGACTTGAAATTACTAGGCAAGGCAAGACGACAATGGTTGTGCTCCAGGGTTGGAGTTCGAGGCATGGGGGGTAAATTCAAATTATAGATCCATGCCTGATATGGTTAAGTGAATAATTGATTTTTAGGATCATTGGCCTAAAAGCTGAACAATGATCACAATGTACCTTATTAGGAAATTAGTGACCTAATTTCTCGTCTTAAAAGGAAAAGTTCTTGTTCCATCTATAAGCTGTAAAAAGCTAAATTTGAGCAGGTACCAGGCACCATATATGATATAATTAGCCACGTATCTTGGATGAAAGTGTAAGTTGTTTTGTTAATGGAAACTTTATTCATAAAATATTATCAAATGGCTATATTTTCTGAGAGTCTATGCTTCAAGTAAAACACATCCTGAACAGGCCAATTTAACAAAATAACTATGCAGCATGCATAATAACTCAGCTGAATAAAATCTGGCCACCATGAGAATCTGTGTAATTGGTAAAATTGGCAAAAATTTTTTCTCTGAAATGTTTATTTTTTCCCATCTGAACA
This sequence comes from Gymnothorax javanicus, assembly GCA_029692085.1. Lineage (NCBI taxonomy): Eukaryota > Metazoa > Chordata > Actinopteri > Anguilliformes > Muraenidae > Gymnothorax > Gymnothorax javanicus. Next base: position 54,487,136 of record CM056205.1, on the reverse strand, counting down.
TAGGAAAAAGCAGACTTTGAGGAGAAAATGGCCTCCATGTCTGAGACAATGGATAAAATGGTCCTGGAGAAAATGGAGGCAAGTGTACTGTCTTTGGAAACTTCATTCTTAAAATGTAGATGAATATCTTTTTTCCATGATTCAATTGTTCTGTATCTCTCATTCTAAACATAACTAAAATTGCATAAACTAACCCAAGAAACCATGAGGTAAATATATTGCAGTCTCTATTAGCTGTGAAGCTTTGCGCACGATGTTCACTCTAATTTACCATAATACAAAATGGAAAGGTTCTCTTTTCTCCCTTTTGTTTGGGAACCTCTCTTATACAAATCACGTAGCAGAGCCATGTAGAGAAAGAGTCGCGTCAACGGAAGTCCAAAATTCTCGAGCGTCACGTGGTTCATGGAGACTGCGAATTGTTCCAGGAAGTCGCTGGCGGGCAGTTTAAATGCATCTGTCAAATAGGCTGCAGAGAGACATACCTGCTATTCTCGGTAATTACTAGTCAATAAATAGCGTTATTTCTCCCTTGTTGACATACGTTAGGCTTGAGTGAACATTTGCTGTCTCACTAAAGTGACCCCAACATTAAACAACCCCAAAAAAGCTACATTTAATGGCAGAATGTTATACATTTGCACTCAATATATGCAGTATTCGAGCGGTTTTAGTGTCTTCGAATTATTGAAATAACTAAAACGTGTTTTAGTCATTTTAAAGAGTGTGTTCCAGTTGTTGATTGCTTTGAATTCTTGGTTGGTTTTGGTTTTTACTTTTGACTACAATGCTTGTTTAATCCCATCCTAATGTTTATTATGCAGCAAGGGAGGGGAAGGAATGTTTCAAAATTCTGTTAAATTTTTTACAATTTCTTTATTTGTTTGGGGTTTTAATAATCCCACGGAAATGGAGGATCTTAGTTATCAATTCAATAATGAATAATGTAATCTTCATGAGAAAGGACAGAGGACTGTCACTGGTTAACTGGTGACTGTCAATAAGTATTAACTGACAGCACAATTAGTCCCTGCATTATTAAAAGCAGCATAACGTTTAGTGTGGCATCTTAGAAAATTCACTGGAAATAACTACACTTTTACTGTTCATAATTTTTATGCACATCCGCACTTATCACTAAACTCCAGTACATAAGTTCAAAACAACTTTTTCATTGACTCTTTGCTTGCCGAACGTATAAATTTATCTAGGCTTGCATGCACAGTAATATTTTTAGAAAGGGCTCATTAAACACTATACATCCAGACAGAACAACACATTGAAACACAAATTTACATTGTTATACACATACATTATATGTATATTATATCTTTTTATTTTGACTTATGTACTGCAATTACTTCATGAAAAAGAAATCTTGAATAAACTCAGAAACATGACTAGCATGTGAAGTAGTTTGTCTGTGCCCTCTCCTCCATGCTGTCTTTGTATACAATCTCTTCCATGGTTTGCTGTGCTGCGTGGGGATGCTGCTATCACTGGGGAGTTGAGTACAAATGTACGGTTTCTCCAGTGACATGGGGAAGAGAAAACAAATTGTAGGCTCAGTTCAGCGGGAGAAATCTAATAAACATGAAAAATTACAACAACAACAAAAAATGTGAGGTGATCACATTAAAACGCTGCACTTGTACTTTTTCACAACCAAAGACCACACGATTTGGAAGCTTATTGTCCAGTTTATTAAAAGTAAGGACCAGGGAAGGGCTTGCACAGCTTAGGGAGTTAAGACTCAGGATGTTGGGTGAGTGTCCTCTGCCTCATTGCAGGGAGTTATCTGGCTCTTACAGAATCGCCTGCAGTTTTTCTGCTGAAAGAGAAAGGGGGAGAAAAAGACAGAAAAAGGGTTAGACTCACCTTCTCACCTGTATAGGCTTGGATGGGAGATTGTGCCGAGAGATGAGGTGCAGTCTTTGTTTCCCAACTTAGGTTATGGAACTTAAAGGACCAGTGTGTAAAATGGGGGGGGGGACGGTGACATCCAGCGTTCAGATTCTAGACTGCAGCGCTCACTCACGCTCACTCCTCGTGTCGGTAAAAAGACCGTGGCCTCCGAGGACCAAAACACTTTTGTGGAAATGGCGTCTTCCTCGACTGGGATTTATACACGGGAAATGCGTTCTCTAGCTGACTGGATTGTCCGTTATATCTATGGTTCGGGCTGCAGAACCAACATGGCGGTGCAAGATGACGACGTCCCTAAAGCAAGGCCCTTGCTATATGTTTTTATCAACGCATAATTATAAGGCTATGAAAACCAAACGAATTTTATTTTATAGCGATTATACACTTATATAAACATATTAATGGGTAGTATATTCAGATTTTGCCAATAAACCATGCCAAATATTACACACTGGTCCTTTAAGGACTTGTGATCATCAACAGCTTTTGCTGCTGATGTGTAAGAAAGTATGGCAAGTGGCATCAGTTACAGATGTGACAGGAATTAGTACAAAGTTGTATCATGTTCTGAGCAGTCTTTCAGATAAATAATACAGTACAGCTCAATATTTTTAGTATTCAGTATGATTCCCCACTTAGCCTTCTATGCTTAATTTTCAAAATATTTGGCCTATTTGGCCAATGCGTTTTGTTTTCAATCTTCTATTTGGTCCTCCAGCCTCCCGCTCTCTTATGACGCTTTTCCACCACAGGGTACCGGCTCTACTCTACTCTACTGTACTCGACTTTTTTGCTTTTCCATTAGGAAAAAGTACCTGGTACTTGGTACTAGTAGGTACTTTTTCTGGTACCTGCTCTCCTGGGGTTCCAAAACACAGTCGACCACCAGGTACTAGTGGGTACTAAAATGTGACAAGCAACATTGCAGCCCACTGGTTGGTCAGAGGGAATCGTCTCTGTAAAAGCCAACTCACTTCCGCATTATCGCTAGGAAACTGGCTTCACTTGCCATCATTGAAACGGGCCTGTACTATAAAGCTGGATTAACGTACCCGCGGTTTCTCTTAGCAATCTGGCTGCACTTAACCAGACTTCCGGATTGCTGATAAGCGGTACCACAAAGCCAGCTATCAACTCGGTAACTGAACCCGGGGTTTTCCAATCTAGGTATGTGTGCGTTCACATTAAAGGGGCGGGGTTTGAATCAAAAGACCAATTGCAAACATGGACAAACTGACTGGAAGCAAAGCTGCGTACTTTTCAAATGTGGAGCAAGAGCTCTTAATAAAAATGTAGCCCAAGCTTGTTTATGCATGACATGATTCTATAACAGTGCCTTGTGCTATTCCACTTGAAATTGTAGTGGGATGGTGAGGGCACGGAATTATAGGTGGCGCTCAAGCCGGTGAAAATGCAAAAATAGGTATTCTGCGGCTGTAGATCTCAAAAACTCAAAATCCTATTTTCCTTAAAAGTTCAATTTTGGCCCTCTGGAGGGTGACCCTTCTCGAGACCATAAAAACCAAACCGTCGACCTCTGGAACCTGAAAACCTGGAATTTTCACCAAAAGAAATTTCAGGCCATTTACTATCACACATATATCAACCCCTAATATAAATCCGCATGACCGTTATAAATTCTGGCAGTTGAATTGAATCTGGTTTAAAACATGTTTTGTTATTTCTGTTCAGAGTACAATTCAATCTATTCCAGAACTGTCTTGGATTGTGAAAATTTTGGGACAAGCTATCTTTGTAGTAATTAGATTTCGCATGTACATTCATTTTTCAGTGATCTGTAGGTATACCAGTCAGTAGATTCTCTAGATGCGCGATATCTAGCCCATGCTTTATCCCTCTGAAAAGACTAATGAGATCAGAACTGATCCAGGGCAAGTGTCTTCCTTTCACTCTAACAGTCGTCATTGGAGCATGTTTGTCAATAATTTTGTTTACTTCAGAATAAAAAAAAGTTCCATGCTTCCTCAACATGGGGAATTAACTGAAATCTATCCCAATTAATGGAAATCAAATCGTAAATGAAGTTGTCTTCATTAATATTCTTACTTTGTCTGAATGTCATAAATTTGGGAGGAGATCGAGGAACTTTTATTTTCCAGACACAGAATAGAATAGAATGATCACTTAAGCAGTCTGACAAAACACCAGATTTAACTATTCTGTCAGGATTTGAGACAAGGATCCAACCAAGCAGAGATGAAGATCTATAATCAACTCTCGTAGTTTCATTTATGAGCTGTGTGAGGTTTACACTGTCAAACAGGTTTCTGTCCTTATGAGAAGAACGATCAAGCCAGTTACTGTTGAAGTCACCCAGAATTATTAATTCATTATGCCTCTCAAGAGAATTAATAGTAGATAGAATGCACATGGTAGAATCAGCAGAGGCTGAAGGAGGCCTGTAAATGTTGCCAATTGTTAACTGTTTGTTTTCATGAAAAATTACATTGACAAAAGGACATTCAAAATTAACTGGCTCAACAATAGGAATGATGTGGTCAGAAGCTAAAGTTGCAGCAACATAAGTAGCCACACCCCCACCTCTAGAGGACCTATCAGCTCTATATAACACAAAATTTTCAATTTCAATATCATCATCTGGGATGTTATCATGAAGTCATGTCTCAGAAATAGTAATGATATTGGGTTTATAAAGAGTAACCCAGGCTCTTACTAAATCAATTTTTGAGACAAGACTCCGGATATTAAGGTGAATAATCTTTGGACCCTTTGCTGAATCAATTGTATCTTATAGAAAAATGACAGTTCAAATAAAGAAATTCGAATGGGTAGAGATAAAGTGAAGAGAGTAGGAAGCAAGAAAAGACAAACAGGACACACACTCACAGATACAGACATACACAAACACACACACACATCCACAATGGATAAGAAAAACACACAAGATTGGGTTGCATCATAAGTGGAAAATGAACAGAAAAGTACAACAGTCTGGTCAGATCATTGCTGAGTAAGCACATCAAAATATGTGCTTTTCTTCGCGTCCAAAAGTAAAAGGACAAGCAGCTTTGGAAGAGATACTGACAAGACTGTACCTCAAATGATCTGCGGTTCTTCTTTTGTATTCCTGGAAGTGTAGACGCTACTAAGGCATAGTATGATCCGCAGTTGTTTGTGCCTGCTAGAATAGTTCCCGGTGTGGGCAGGTCCAGCGCCGTGATTGGCTCTGGCCAGGTCTGTATCAATTGGACGGCACAACCTGACGTCAGGTTTTGTGAAGATCTCGGGCGGAGCTGCTCAGAGAGGAAATGACGTTCACGAAATCACGTTCTTGGATTACGGCAAAACTCCCTGTATCTTGTGTTTAGAAACTTTTCAGAGGTTTAGTATGGATATCCAACATTATAACACTACTTATATGTATTAAAAGAAGGATCAGCATAATAGGTCCCCTTTAAACACTCGCGGACTTTAGTGCCATAACGTGGTGGCGGTAGTGCGGATCCCCTGATATAAACACATAAATATTTAACAAAATCGACGGAATAAAAGTAACTTGATATAACTGAGGATGCCGTCGTGGCAGTAACATGCTGCATAGCAGCGACCAGCAAGTACCACGGAGGCGGCACTATCCTCTAATGGAAAAGCAACCCCAAAAAAGTACTCGGTACCGAGTAGAGTAGAGCCGGTACCATGTAGTGGAAAAGCGCCATTAATCATCAATCCAAAATTAGCTGAGCAGCAACATAATATTGACAGGTAACGGTCAGTAGAATCTCAAATCCTAAAACACTCAAACAATATATCACGTCAAGTTCACTTCACTGAGTAAAAAAAAAAAAAAAAAAAATGCTCCCACAATCAATATTGATAGCGATGTATCACGGCGAACGATGGTTCTCTTCTTTATTATTGTGTGGCGTTATTATACTAGCTAACGTTAGCTACCTTGTTCTCAAAGAAAACCTCACTTGTCTTCACCACCTCCACTACTACTATAACAAGTCTGATGTTATTTTTAGGTTAATTCTTCAACATTTCGGTCCTGAAGAAAACCGAGGCAAGTGTACTGTCTTTTGAAACTTCATTCTTAAAATGTACATGAATGGCTTTTTTTTAACAGTTTTGCATAAAAGAAAAACGATATTTCTAAACATTCAACAAAGCACAATTGCGAGTTGCAAGCGTTTCCATTTGAGGATGTTTTGCAAATCAGCCTCGTAATTCTAGTAAACTACCGTCTCGCGGTACTCTTTTCGACTGAAAATGGATGTGCTTGGACTGGGTCAGAGTGCGTTGCATGCAGGGAGTGTGGCTTGCAAATGCCAAAAAAAAGAGTTTCCATTCCAATTTTGTGAAATATTGCAATATCGACACATCTGAAAAACCACCTCATGAGAGCATAAAAACTTTTTAGCGATATTTGAGAGGTTTTTCTAAATTCACGTGTTTCCATTACCAGTTTTTTTCGTTTCGCTATTTAGATTTTGCGCATTTCTAAGAGTAATGGAAACGCACCTCATGGTGAGCGTCAGTGTTACATTGTTCCTCACAATGCTTCGCTGTTACAGTGTTACGTGTCTACATGTGGGAATTATACTTCCAGACATAGCATCATTTTTAAATCGCAAAAACTGTCAAAATTAATTTATGGCCATGAAAATGTCTTGTGTGAATTCTTGCTTGCCGGAATCAAAATAATCAGTTGAGACCAGCCGACAATGGTAGTGCTCTAGGGCAGGGCTGCCCAACCCTGTTCCTGGATTTCGACCATCCTGAAGGTTATCACTCCAACCAAAGCAAACCACACCTGCTTTTCCAGTTAGAGACCTTGACGAGCTGCTAATGAGCTGAATCAGGTGTGTTGAATTTGGGACAGAGTAGAAACCTAAAGGATGGTTGATGTCTCGGAACAGGGTTGGGCAGCCCTGCTCTAGGGTTTGTTTAAGTTTGAGGCACCTGGTCTAAATTTATATTTTTGAATTTATTCCCGGTACGGTGAAGTGATTGGGCTCTAATTTCTTGGCGCAGCACAGGGTGGCGCAGCGTGGCGCTGCCCACACAGTGGTAATTTCGTCCGGTGCAGCCCGCGCAGTGGTAATTTCGTGCGGTGCAACACCTTGCACAGCCACTTTGGCAATTTCCGAGATAGGTGTGGCGGCGTAGTCGGGGGAGGTGTCACATATTCATCATGACGCAGTGACAATTTCATGGATAAAGGCTCGGCCGAAAGTGCGCAGAGAGCTCGTCAGCTGCAACCTGGTTTACTTTCTGTGCAGTAGTAATTTGCCTGACCGGCGCACACGTCACCGAAACCTCACAGGCAGGTTTCCAGAATGTCAGGCACATTTCAATGAAATAAATTATTACAGCAGCCACTATGTAATGCAACTATCTGAATCAGGACATATATTATGTTATCTATATCGATTGTCCTGATGTCAGATCAAAGGCGGTTGGCACGCGTAATGGAAACTCGACCTGGCTTAATCAAGCAGCTGAATCTGTGATGTAAACTAACGACTTCACATCTTTCTCAGCCAACCACAAACTGCCTCGGCATCAGGCAGTGCGTGTATATATATATATATATATATATATATATATATATATATATAAAAAATGCTTATGTTCCATGCTCAGTGAAGCCGCTTGCACACTGGGCGTGAGCGATTTTTACATTTACTGATTACGTTCAAAGTCAATGCAAAGACGCAAATACACGTGTGTAATCGCGTCTTTGCATTGACTTTGAATGTAATCTGTCGTGCGAAAAATTCGTTTAGCGTCCAGTGTGCAAGCGGCTTAATACTACTATTATTGTCACTTAGGTTTTATCGTTTTTAGTGGGGGGAAGGAATACAGCCTGATTGCTATGAGCTCGTTCTGAGCTAAGATCGCATATTGAAAATAAATGTGTAACGTATCTTGCATTGTTGGCCATGCATGTTAATCCCAAAATTTTAAGGAGCAACAGGGTGTAACGGGAACACGCTATCCATCGTTTCTCTTCCCAATGATGCAGGCAGAAGAAATAAATGAGCAACCGTCGTATTTCATTCCAACTTCATAAGTTTGAATGTTCTGACGTAGTTTCATTTTGAAATTCCATTCAAGTTCGCTAATGGTAATAATTCGCGAATGCCCTAGCTAGCCAGCTAACTCATATTCGTAATGCTTAATATAGACGTAAGCGGTGAAGAAAACATGCCTGAAGCAGCAAAGTAAAATGCAACATTAATGCATCATGCAGATATAGGACAGAGGCTTCTTTATTCCAATATTTAAAGGTGAGGAGAGGAGCTCATTTGATTGGTGAAGATTTGACTTGGCTGTGTTAAACCCACCCACGCCTTCTCTCCTCCCTCTTTGCCACTTGCACTGGCAGGAGGGACAGAGGTGGGACAGAGGAGTACTTGTGCCGGGCACAAAATTGCAAAATACGCCTGGATACACCCCGTTGGCGCGGCGCTCCCCCCTTTCGCCGCGCCTGTGCCTGGTCAATGAATTTAGAGCCCATTGTGTTATTTGTAGGATCATAGGCCTAAAAGCTGAACCGTGATCATAATGTACGTTAATTATTAATGTGAAAATACTGACCTAATTTTACGTCCAAAAAAGGAAAATTTCTTTGCGGGATAAAGCAAAATTTGAGCAGAATCTTGGTACCGTGTATGAGGAAATGAGCTTACTTATGGGAAAAAACTCACAAAACTTATGGGAAAAGTTGTGTTGTCAGTTGACCGTTTATTCTTAAAATATCATCAGTATTTTGTAGGACTCTGTGCTTTAGCGAGTGACATCCTAAACAGGCCAATTTCACAAAAACTACTATTACTAATTACAACATAAATAGTAACGCAGCTAAACAGAATCTCGGCTTGAATGGAATCCATATATTTCTCCACATAATCAAAATATCAGTGATTCGCAAAATCATCTAAATGCATAAATCCTTCAAGGTGGCCACCATTACATTATTTGTCCTCAGGCAAAATTATCTGTATTTTTCTCTTTAACATGTTAGTTTTTTTCCGTGTAAATACAGGAAAATGCACTATCTGAGCAGAGACCAGTGGCCATGTCTGAGATAATTGACAAGCTAGTCCAGGAGAAGATGGAGGTAAGTTTACAGTCTGCAAACTTCATTCCTAAGATGTACACAAATAGCTATATGTTGCATGAACCTATGGTTAAGTGCCTCACATTCTAATCTTTAGTAAAATTGCATAAACTCACCCATGGACTCTTGTGGTAAACACTGCAGTCTTACGAACTGCAAAGCATCCAGCAAAATCTTTACACTTTTGTAGCTTTATGCAAAATGGGAGTGATCGCATTCCCTATTTTCTTTGGCGACGAGACTCCTATAGATCACTTGACACCAGCACGTATTGTGGTCCTTGAGCATTTTTTTAATGTACGTGGCCTAATTGAAATGAAGTTTTTTTTTTTCTTGTCCAGCCTAAATAGTTGAGCGTAGGGATATTTTGCTAAAAATTGCAAAGAAAAAAAAAATTACACATTCAGTGTTTAGCCGTAGGATTGAAAAGGCCGAAAATGTTGATTGAATGTGTGATATGGTAATTGTATATTCATGTTGATGCAGGAAACAGTTGCTGCCCTGGAGCAGAGGGTTCTGACGCTTGAACGTCCAGCCCAAGCTGAATCTGCGGTAAATATTACAGTCTATGGAAACTTTGAAATTTGTGATGTGCAATATGTATTGTTTCATGGCCCTGCTCCCCATGAGTCTATGGTGAGTGTCAGTGTTATATTTTTCCTCACATTGCTGCAGTATTATAGTGTCACGCATCTACATGTGGGGAGTAATACTTCCAGACCTACAATTTCAAATGACAAAAACTCATTTATTATTCATTTATGGCCATGAAAATGTCCTGTGCAAATCATTTGCTTGCCGGACTTAAAATTATCAGTTGAGACATGCCAACAATGATATTGCACCAGGGCTTGTTATAGTTTAATGTACCTGGTCCAAATTCAAATTCATGAGTGTATATTTGATGCAGTTGAGTGATTTCAGGATCTTTTGCCTTAAAGAATTACTGTGATCATAATTAACATTATAATGTATATCATCATTAATGTGAAATGAGTGACCTACTTTCCCATCTGAAAGGGAAATTCTTGTCCCTTCTATATGCTTGAATGCTAGAAAAAGCCAAAATTTCAGTTGAAACTATAGGCACCATATATGAGATCATTAGTATGCTTGCCATTGAGAGTGCTGTTACTTGTGCTGTCAATGGAAACTTTACTTTGTAAATCATGGAAAACAGCTGTATCTCCTATGAGTCTCTGCTTCAGTATATCACACCCTAAACAGGCCAATTTAACAAAATAAGGATCCAACATGTATAATAAGACAGAAAAACAGAATTGTTGGCCTTGTTGATATTTGTAAATTGCTCCACATAATTGAAATTACCTCAAAATTATCTTAATGCAGGTAAAAGCATCAATCCATCAAACTGGGCACCATTAGAATGTGGGTAATTAGCTAATTTGTTCTCTCTGAAATGCTCATTTTTTCCATCTGAATACAGGAAAACACAGAATATGCGCAGAAAATGGCCGCCACGACTGTCTTTGGAAACTTCATTCTTAAAATGTAGATGAATAGGTTTTTTTTCCATGGGTCGATGGTCTGTATCTCTCATCCTAAACATACCTAAAATTGTATAAACTAACCCGAGAAACCATGAGGTAAATATTGCAGTCTCTGTAAGCTGTGAGGCTTAGAGCATAATGTTTGCTCTTATTTCACATAATGCCTGTTCATTCACCTCAAGGGGCACATGGACCAGGGGGTAGACTTAGCTGCCGAGGCACTGCTCCAAGAAGCCAGTTCGGACAGCAAAGTCCTGCAGGATGCTGCCAATGTGGCCTTGGGTCACATGATTCAGAGATGCAGCCCATTGCCGTGTCTGGAAGCCCTGCTCAGCAAGCAGAGGTGGGTGGAGTCAGGGGCAGGCGATTGGGGAAGGGTGTGGTCAGTGGGGGCCTAATGTGCTTGGAATCAAGGGTGGGTCTGCTTAATGTGGGTGGGGCCCAGTGGAATCAGGGGAGGGGTCTGTCATTACACTCATGTGGCAGAGGCTTTTCTCTAAAGCATCATACTGCACATGCTCACTGAGGATTATTGCAACAGCTGCAGAGCACTGGCCAGATGAAGTATCTGCTCTGAAATCACGGCCATTTACATCTGGTGAACATCTCAGTAACATACACAATACCATCAGTGAAATAGGACCCCTTATTGCTGTTGGTTCCTAAGAAGTCACGTGAACTTAGGATGTTTTTATGCCCCCGGAATCAAAGATTCGGGGGCATATTGTTTTGCACCTGTCCGTCTGTCTGTCTGCCTGTTTGTCTGCAGCAGCAGAAAAACTTTAACTGTGGCCATAACTTTTGATTGGTCAGAGATAGGCCTTTGATACTTGACATGAGTATCCTTTTTCACGAGACCTTTGGGATGAGGTCATCATTTTTGACCTTGTGACCTTGACCTTGGCGTAGGACGCATTTTCCAGAAAGATTAACCTTGGCCATAACTTTTGATTGGTCAGAGATAGACCTTTGATACTTGCCTTGTGTATCACTTGTCATGAGACCTTTCGGATGAGGTCACCATTTTTGACCTTTTGACCTTTACCTTGGCGTAGGATGCATTTTCCTAAAGTGTTTACCTTGGCTATAATTTTTGATTGGTCAGAGAAAGGCCTTTGATACTTGACATATGTATCTCTTGTCACGAGACCTTTCTGATGAGGTCATAATTTTTGACCTTTAGACCTTGACCTTGGCTTAGGATGCATTTTCCTAAAATGTTTACCTTGGCCATAATTTTTGATTGGTCAGAGATAGGCCTTTGATACTTGAGAAGTGTATCCCTTGTCACAAGACCTTTCGGATGAGGTCATCTTTTTTGACCTTGTAACCTTCAGCTTAGCGTAGGACGCATTTTCCAAAAACTTTAACCTTGGCCATAACTTTTGATTGGTCAGAGATAGGCCTTTGATACTTGAGAAGTGTATCCCTTGTCACAAGACCTTTCGGATGAGGTCATCTTTTTTGACCTTGTAACCTTCAGCTTAGCGTAGGACGCATTTTCCAAAAACTTTAACCTTGGCCATAACTTTTGATTGGTCAGAGATAGGCCTTTGATACTTGAGGCCATTGTCATACCTTTTTGATTTTTTGACCTTGTGACCTTTATTTCCGAAAAAAAATGCATCCATCTTGTCACAATACCTTTTTGTCACAAGACCTTTGGTAAGGATGAGGTCATCATTTTTTGTCCTTGTGACCTTGACCTTAGCGTTTTGTCCTTGACGCATTTTTCCGAAAACGTTAACCTTGAACATAATTTATCCTTTGTCAGTGATACACCTTTGATACTTGACGTGTATCCCTAGACATGAGACCTCTCGGCTGAGGTCATAATTTTTGACCATGTGACCTTCACCTTGGCGTAGGACGTATTTTCTGAAAACGTTAACCTTGGCCATAACTTTTCATTGGTCAGTGAATTATCTTTGATACTTCACATGTGTATCCCTTGACACGGGACCTTTCAGATAAGATCATCATTTTTCACCTTTTGACCTCGACCTTGGTGTAGGACGCATTTTCCTAAAACGTTAACCTTGGCCATAACTTATCATTGGTCAGTGATAGACCTTTGATACTTGACATGTGTATCCCTTGACACGAGACCCTTCGGGTGAGGTCCTCATTATTCACCTTGTGACCTTCACCTTGGCGTCATTTTGATTTCACTGTAGTTTCCTGGAAAAGTTTTAAAAATTGTATTAGTTAATTTAACCCTTTGCTAGTCCAAGCGATTCCATCTGGTCCTTTTCCAAATTATAAATCCAAACTATGTTTGTTTCCGGGGGCTTCAGTGTTTCACGAACACATCTTGTTTTTGGGGTAAGTAAAAGTGCATATAGGCGTATATTGCCCCAGGCGCTTGTTTGTGGTATGCAGGTGCCAACAGTTGTGTTCCTCTCCAGTAAGCAGAGTGAGGAAGACACTGATCAGAAAGCAGCAGCCCTGGAAGATGGTCATCAGGAAGAGGAGGTCCTGGATGATGGTCATCAGGAAGAGGAGGTCCCGGAAGATGGTCATCAGGAAGAGGAAGTCCTGGATGATGGTCATCAGGAGGAGGAGGTCCTGGATGATGGTCATCAGGAAGAGGAGATCCTGGAACATGGTCATCAGGAAGAGGAAGTCCTGGATGATGGTCATCAGGAAGAGGAAGTCCTGGAAGATAGTGATCTGGAAGGGGAATTCCTGGAAGATAGTGATCTGGAAGGGGAATTCCTGGAAGATAGTGATCTGGAAGGGGAATTCCTGGAAGATAGTGATCTGGAAGGGGAATTCCTGGAAGATAGTGATCTGGAAGAAGTCTTTGCAAATCTTGATGAGAGACATGATTTCCCGGAACATCTTGATCACAGATTGCAGGGAGGTGGTGATCAACGAGAGAATGATAACGGAGAGGCGTTCCAGGAAGTTGATGTTCGGGAACAGGCGTTTCCGGAAGCTGGTGATCACGTAGAGGCAGTCCAGGTGGATGCGGCAGCCGAGGAAGATGGTATTCCTTTCGTGATAGACATGGATCGTGGTGATGAGAGATTTGGAATCATGGGAGATCTCAATCGCGGATTGCTGGGAGATGGTGATCACGAAGATGCAGTGCAGGCAGATGGGCAACAGGAGGAGGCAGTGCGGGCAGATGGTGAACACTAGGAGGCAGTGCAGATGCAGGCAGATGGGGAACAGTGAACAGGAGGGTGAGGCAGGAGCAGGCAGATGGGGGCACAGGGAGGAGGCAGTGCAGGCAGATGGTGAACAGGAAGAGGAAGTGCAGGCAGATGGTGAACAGGAGGAGGCAGTGCAGGCAGATGGTGAACAGGAGGAGGCAGTGCAGGCAGATGGTGAACAGGAGGAGGCAGTGCAGGCAGATGGATGAACAGGAGGAGGCAGTGCAGGCAGATGGTGAACAGGCAAGAGGGAAGTGCAGGCAGATGGTGAACAGGAGGAGGCAGTGCGGCAGTGCAGGCAGATGGGGTGCAACAGGAGGAGGCAGGCAGGCACAGGAAGGTGAACAGGAGGAGGGAAGGTGCAGGCAGATGGCAACAGGAGGGAGGCAGTGCAGGCAGATGGTGAACAGGAGGAGGCAGTGCAGGCAGATGGTGAACAGGAGGAGGCAGTGCAGGCAGATGGTGAACAGGAGGAGGCAGTGCAGGCAGATGGTGAACAGGAAGAGGAAGTGCAGGCAGATGGCGAACAGGAGGAGGCAGTGCAGGCAGATGGTGAACAGGAAGAGGCAGTGCAGGCAGATGTAATCAGGAGGAGGCAGTGCAGGCAGATGGTGAACAGGAAGAGGAAGTGCAGGCAGATGGTGAACAGGAGGAGGCAGTGCAGGCAGATGGTGAACAGGAAGAGGAAGTGCAGGCAGATGCAGGCAGAGGCAGATGGTGAACAGGAGGAAGTGCAGGCAGATGCAGGCAGATGGTGAACAGGAGGTTTTGCTCCCTGCCATTTCCTTTCTTTCAAATGTTAATCAGTTCCAAAGATGGCGAGGAATTGAGTTGAATACCTTCTTACTGGAGACCTCCCCCTGAAAAGTATATTGGAAAATTCGAAAACCAAAATGGAAAAAATCCTTTTTAAAAGATTTAGCAGTTTGTCTTGTAAGGAAAAAAAAAAAAACCTTTTTCCTTAAAAGGGCGCCATTGAAAATAAGGCGGGATTAATTGGGCCCGGGCCCCGGGGTTTTACGGCCTTTGGTCATCATTGGATTACATAAGTAACCAAAAAGCCTTTGGTTCATTCTTTTCCCTTGGTCAAAAGGGGGGAATCGCCTTTTGGCCTTTGGAAACTTAAAAGGGGAATAGCCCTTTTGCGGATGAATCCCGGATTAACAACGGCCAATCAAAAAGTTGCTTTAGAGCTTTGATGTTTTTTTTTTCAATAAGGCTTTAACAGGAAAAAATGTTTCTTCCTTAAAAAAAGGGAAAAAGTTTATAATGAGATTCTTGGAGTGGGGTTTCTTGGCTTTATGCCTGCTTCAATTCCCTTTGCTTTGGCAACATGCTTAATCAGTATTCAGGTGGAGTAGGACGACTGGAGACCAGCCCAGATATGAATACCAATCTCATTAATGGAGGAGACCTCACCTCGCCAAAGTATATTCCAGCGAAAATTGGAAAACCTAAAGTGAGTAAAATCCGATTTATAGATTTAGCAGTTTGTCTTGGTAATGGCAATAAAACAACAGCAAAACCTCGTATACATATGGCTTGACTGGGCGGCCATTGAAGACATAAGGTGTTGAACAGTGATGTCAGTTATATCACTCTCTTTGTTCACTGGAGGTACATTACCAGCGTGGATAAAGGTACCGCTAAAGTTAACGAGAAGTTGGCTTCGCGTTTTCATCCACCTTTCAATGATCGGCCTGGCGGGTGGCGTAGGATTACAACAGGTGTCGGTGTAGTCGGCAGGCAGAACTTGGGGGGACTGTCGATAGGGGGGAGCGGTTTTTGGGTATGACTGGTGTGTACCAGATGTTATTGCAGGCCTTGAATTTTGGCCAGAATAAACTACCGCAACTGTTTCGGATACACAAGCTCGAAATACCGCGACTGATAAATTTACTTTGAAAAACTGCGCAATACTGTTAAATTCTGTATTAAATAACTATTTTGCATGAAATACGGATATGTGGGCGGTTTGCGTGGTTTTAATGTTGAAAACATTCCTGTTGACTGTTTGTAACAGCAGCAATGTGCGCGTTACACCGGTCTTACAAGCGTTTTTATTCGCGATAAAAATTAACGATTTCATTGACTGTGAAAGTTGTTAAAAGATTCCACAGATGTAAAATATATAAAGCGCTTTTGATATAATCTGCATGTTGATAAAGTTATTTAAGGGTTTAGTTTCTTAATTAATACAAAACGTACGATACTTAACGAATCGTCGGCCCAACCATACACTGGTTAAAAATGATCCCCCACCCCCCAAAATAACAAAACTTGAAAAATATATTATGAAAATTAGTGTACCGTGAAAGAAGTATTAACCGATTTAAAAAAAAAAAAAAAAATTCGGGGGGAAAATATTCAAGTGATGTTTTCAATATCTTATTTACAAGTCAATCAATGTTTTTGTTATTAGAGTTTTAAAATATTTATCATTTGTCTTTGCATGACCAATATTTTGATCCTTATTCGTAATACCATAAATGCTGCTAATATGGCGTCTCAAAATATTTGTCTTTTAAATTACATAAATGCTGCTAATATGGGGTGTCGAAATATTTGTCTTTTAAATTACAATCTTATAATAGTCTCCCAATGTCCGAAACTTTATGGATTCTATTTGTCGGTAATAGCCACAGTTAGCCATGCTACTTAACAAACAATATCAAGAAAATTAGTAGGCTGTGAATGAAATATTAACCGACTTGTAAGAAAATGAAGTAATTTGGAAAAAGACAATCTAGTGATGTGATATTTTCAAAATTGGATTTACAAGTCATCGAGGTTTTTTTATTGGAGTTTTAAAATATCTAATTCTATAATAGGCAGTTAGAAGTAAGAGTAGTCATGAAGGAGAAACGCTTTCCTTATGGTGCAACCAACTTACATTTATTGTCACAAAGTATACATTAAATACAATTTCTCGTTGGATGCCCAAAATTTTAAATCTTGTTCGTGTCACTGTAAATGTCAGTAATTTGAGGTGGCAAAATATTGGTCTTAATAATGTACACTGTTAGAAAATTTCTCTGTAAAAAAACAGAAAAGTGCCTGCGGCAGAGTCTCGAGAACTCCTGTAATTTTACTGCACAATTCTTAATACAATTTACAGTTCATCTGTTTTTAACAGACAATCTGTATGTGATAAAAACAATTTCTTCTTTTATAAAACAGAAAAGTGCTTGCAGAAGTCTCGAGAACTCCTGTAATTTTACTGCATAATTCTTATCGCAATTTACTACTTATCTGCTTTATAACAGACTATCTGTATGTGATAAATGAAATTTCTCTTTAAAAAAACACAAAAGTACCTGAACCAGAGTCTCGAAAAGTCCTGTAGTTTTATTACATATTTCTTGTCACAATTTACAGTTTGCTTTAGATCTCTCCCTGCTCCAGCACAGGTGATTCAAATGATCAGCTCATTATCAAGTCAGCCTCAGGGGAATGATAACGGTAATTAATTTTCAAATCCACCTAATATATAAACAAACAGAGACTCTAAAACATGTAGAGACAGGTGGTCACTCATGAGAGGTTTAGTAGTATGGCCCAAGGACCTACCAATTAGAGCTGAGTAAAAGGGGGTATGTTTCTTTGTATGTGAAGAAATTGGTGAAACTACATTTCCTATAATAACTTTTCTGTGGCGAATTGTGATGTTCTGTTTATTGAGCCAATATGCGTTTTCCTACAACGTACCCTCTTAGCCAATTAGAGAGCAATTTGTTGATTTGAGTAAGTAGGAAAATCAAAAGAAGACGAAGAAAAGAAGAAGACGCATAGAGCTCGTGGCACGAGGGAACGGAGCAGTAGAAACTGTGTTTTAAATGCAAACTTGAAGTGAAGTGCGGCCAGGTTAACCGCGTTTGTTTTCATGAGGTTTGAAAATGTATTGCGTGTTAATTGGAAAAAGCGGATGTTTCAAGCTAGTACTGTCGTGAGAGACTGTCAGCTATAACCGCTAGCCGTAGCTTGGACCAAGAACAGCATTAACTATCCACCGTCGCTAATCCCTGTGAGGACGAACTTAGCTGCTGTGCGTGGCTACGGGCAGCGGCCTGTTGCTGCGCTGCTGCCTCGAGATCTGGCACCCTTTTGACTGGCTATTTCCCGGTTTCGTGGATTCGTGAGTAAAGAGTGTTGCCGCATCTAAATGGAATCGAGGAATTGTTTCCTTCGTATGTGCACCAACGTATGGGCCCCAACAGTTAAACCCCAAGCGCTTGGTAATATTCTGAACATGAAAAGTTTGAACTGGTGTATCTCAACACCATAATTTAGCGCTGTATGTTCTAAAATGTGATTAATTTTACTGTTACCCATTCATGGTTGGTAATGGAACTGAAACCGTTTGTTTAAGTATTGAGTTTCTGGTAATTCTCAATAGCGTTGGTAAAGGGAGCTATAAAGCCTATTTGTGTTGCCAATTTCCTGGCAAGGGTGATGTCTTGATTTGTTGCGAATTGAAATTTTGAGTGTGACTGAAACCGTTAAAAAAAAAGTGTAACTTTGAGTTTTTCATCGGAAGTAAAAAGGATAACAAGGACTTAAGCCAAATTTTATTTATTAAGGTTTCATTTTTCAAGGATTTCTTGTGTACTGGTACGATATTTTGGTTTATTTGAATGTGCAGAAAGTTGTTGTGCGTTAAATTGAAAGTAGAAAAATGAAATGAGAGTAAAAGAAAATGTATTGAATGCAGGAACGCAGGAGAGACCAGAACATAAAAATAAATTTATTGTTGTTATATATTTTACTTTGTTGTCCTGAACATTTAATTCAATTTAAGGTTTGTAACATTTAAAATACGTACTCTTGTTTCTGGGGAAATACCGGTATAGCTCATTGTGGGTGAGTTAAGTAGTTCCACAGTGGAGGCACCGCGCTATTATTTCTGTACACTTCTTTGTATTGCCACCATAATAAATAACATCTGCAGTAACGGGAGATTTAGCCAGTTCAACACCTACTGCTAAGCGCCCAGGATCCTGTTCAGTATAAATTGAAATGGTAACCCAGTTTAACATCATACTTCCAGTGTCAGGAAGGGGTTACATTTTTGGAGGCACCGCTGGGATTTCCCTCGTTTACCAGACAGGCAAATTTTCTTTTCTCCCTTTTTCTCATCAACATTAATGTAAATAATGGATTTTTCTCAGGCTGTTGAGTGGAGTCTGCATCAGGCTGCCAGTCCTTTTCGCACTATACTATTGGAAGTAATACCTAAACTTTTGGCCGAAATTATTCAAATGCTAAAGATACAATAAAGTCTTGATTATGCAAGATGGGTGATACTTGATGGAGACATCACTGGCACACAGTTGTTCATTTTGATGGGGCTAGCGCCCAGTTACCCTCTGACTCTGTACCTTCTGAAGTTGGCATCGAAGGAGAGGCTGGACCATGGGCTAATGCACAGGGTGGAAAGCCTTGTCACCTTAAGCTGCTCCTGGGAGGTAGGTCTTTCGTTCAAGGTGATGTCATTGCTTCGGAGGAGGCCAAAGTATGGAGATTTTCAGGCTATTGTAGCTGAAAGTCAAGCTCCTAAAACGGATGTGAATATGGATTTAGTGACTGCTATTGGTAAATTAGTGGAAAAGTGTAACCAAGTATCTACTGATGGACCTAGCGCTGCCCAGCTAAATGGCTGGACTGAAACCTGTACCTCCAGGTGAGGGAGAATATAGAAACTACCTGGATAGAGCAGGCTACACAAATGATAGGTAATGTACCCAGCCTACACTAAGAGACAATGGCCTTATAGTAGAGAGTTTAAAGGGCCTGCTGCTGACATTGTTAGCTTTCTGAAAGTCAGCACTCCCAGTGCCACAACCACTTTGGTGTTATCTGCTCTTGACACAGCCTATGGTACTACAGAGTGGAGCCATTTTGAGCCAAGTTCAGACACACGTTCCCAGAATGATGGAAAGACTGTGTCCAGTTTCTTGTATCGCCTGGACAAGCTTCTCCTGGTGCCCTTCTGAAAGAGAATCCAAGCTACATGAGACATGAATAGAGCAGGATCAGACAATGGTCAAAGGTGCACTGGCACATGACATGAGTTGCCCTCCGCATCAGGATGGGCCACACCCGGATACTTCTTCCTTTTCCCAGCTGATAGTGAGTAGAGAGAGTAAAGAGAACTGGATTAGTGCCAGAGGGGTAAGCAGCCATTCTACTCACCACCACCCGGTCCCACAGTCTTCGGTTCGTCTATGACTGAACAGCACCTCAGAAACGAGGTAAAGGAGTTGTCTTCACAAGTAGCCAAACTGTTGTGTGCTGCTCCTGTTGCCCCAAAATCTGAAAGACTGACCATGAAGACGGCGCCTCAACTGCAAGCTTCAGAAGCCGCTGCTGGGGATGCATCGTCTAAAGTCAAAACGTCTAAACCACTAACATCAGGCATCTTCTGCTGGTGTGGGCAGGATAGGCATACCCGGCAAGGAAGTGCCAAGAACCTGAAGATCTGAGAAAAGGATTAATCAGAAGCTGATCCAAAGCAAACAGGCACCAGGAAACTCCCAGGGCAGGTAAGGGCGATTAGCGGCTCGTGCAAAATCCCCGTTCACCAAAGATTTACCTTACCGTCTGTAATGGGAAGTCCAGACCGGTTACCTGATGGTTTGGTTGGCCCCCGCTCAATTGTACCTGTGCTGATAGAAGGTATTTATTCAAAAGCTATTCTGGACAGTGGTTCAGTAGCGCTATGTGTACCTTCCTTCCCATAACACCTACACTCATACTATTCATCATAGGCTTAGCAGACATAGTTTTAGCACTGAACAATACCCATATGATGGTTACCTGTCCATAAAACTTGAATTTTCTGCTGCTGTGCCTGGGTAGCTGGAATAGTTGACTACTTGGCTATTATGTCTGACCATGAGAAAAGAAAGCGATAATACTACTCGTGAGATAAAACACAAGCTAGTTAGAAAGATGTTTTTAGGTCCTATGAGAGCTTCTTGGAGAACAGTTCATGAGCACTCCTGACCATTCACCCGCCCTCAGGAAAGCTTAATTAGAGATCTACAGCAGCTCAAACTGATGTGTGGACAGGCATGGGGGCCGGTGTGGTATGCAGAACAAGTCAATGTTTACCCAGCAGGACAGGTGTTCAAGGGTCTGAGCATCCCCAAGTTTCCTGGTGATTTTTGAGAAGACCAATTAGTCTTTACTAGTAGATAAGCCTACAGACACTTTCTTCATTGAAGAGTTGAGGTGGCAGGAGCCTTAGGTTCATCCATAACGAGTGATGAGGTTTCCATAAGCGCATTACTGTGACTGTCAGGAACTTATCTCCACAAAAGCCAGTTGCTTTGGCTTGAGAACTCCACTACTTGTTTCCGAATTACGGTTCCTTCATCTAAAAGGCGATGTGCTGAAGGCAAGTGTTAGTGAACTGGATCCAGCAGCTTTTTGATTTTGAGGCTGCTCCTATGCAGAAGCAAAAGGCATCTTTGTGAGAGAATGATGGAAGAAAAGGGTCTTTTCTTGCCACGGAAATAGGATATGGAGTTTGTTCAACAGTCCTTGAAATCAGATTGAAGGATGCTAGACCGTTTCGGGAGAGATCACGTCGCGTGCCGCCTGCTGACTTTGAGGATTTGCGACACCTAGAGGAACTACAGACTCATGGCATCATCTGAGTCGCGCAGTCCCTACGCATCGCCCATTGTAGTCGTGCGCAAGAAATCAGGCAAAGTACGAATGTGCGTAGACTACAGAACCCTTAACCTTCGAACAATACCAGACCAGTACACTGTTCCAAAGATTGAAGATGCTCTCCACTGTTTGTCTGGGAGTAAGTGGTTCAGTGTCCTTGACCTGAGGAGCGGATACTATCAAATACCCATGAGTGAGGCTGATAAGGAGAAGACGGCTTTTATTTGTCCATTGGGCTTTTACCAATTTGAACGCATGCCCCAAGGGATCACAGGAACACCAGCCACATTTCAGAGAGTCATGGAGCGCACTGTTGGTGACATGAATTTTCTGGAGGTGCTGGTGTACCTAGATGACCTTATTGTGTTTGGACGTACACTCAAAGAGCATGAGGCGGCTGCTGAGAGAAGTGCTTGATGAAGCCAAGAGGAAGGTCTGAAAGTATCACTAGAAAAATGTCAGTTTGGTTGGACTTCTGTCAACTATGTTGGACATGTAGTGTCACAGGATGGAATTGCGACCGACCCATCCAAGATAGAGGCTGTAGTCTCTTAGCCAAGACCAAAAACTGTGACAGAGCTCAGATCCTTCCTCGGATTTTGCGGCTACTATCGCCGATTTGTGAAAGACTTCTCCAAGCTCTGCTGCCCACTTAATGGACTCCTCCAAGGCTATCCTCCCTGTAACCATTCCAAGAATGGTGCAAAAGCCAGGACAAGATTGCACAAACCTCAGGCCCTTTGGCTCACGATGGACTGAAGATGTGAACATACTAGAGTACTCCGAAATCGACTAACGAAGGACCCTGTGTTAGTCTTTGCAGATCATAGAAGCCGTACATTCTACATAACGGATGCTAGCCTGGGCCGGGCTAGGTGATATACCAAGAACATGGCGATGGTCACGGTCAGTGGCATTCATTGGCAGAAGTCTCTCGCTAAGTGAAAAATTATCCAGCACAAACTGGGTTTTAGCTCCTCCGGTAGGCCTGTGTGGACAGCTGCATGACTATGTCTTTATGGGGCGGAGGTACAGAATCGAACAGACATAGCTAACGCATCTGGCGTCAGCAAGCCTGGATGCTACTGCATAATCGATGGCTCTCGGCACTATCCACCTACAACTTTGGCCTGAGGTATAGACCAGGGAGCGGCAAAACCTTGATACCAGATTTTTTATTCACGTCCCCATGACAGCATGACACCTGACGATGAATGGCTAGAAATTCCAGTTCAGATGCAGGCTCTCTGCCGCAATCTGAATAAAACAGCGCCGCGAGATGGCCAGTCAGTCATGTTTCATTTAAACGGGTAGGGCACCCATTTTCACTTAATTCCCAAAGCATTCTGTGAAGCTACTACGGTAACGTAATCATCTACCCACCTTTGGTTCAGCTGAGCTGCGGGCTGCTCAACCATGAAGTATTAACCCTGTATCGGGAGGCATGGCAAACTATCAGCCAGTCAAGCACAGACAAACCATCCAGATTTGTGCTTTCGAAACGTGAGTGGGAGAAACTGTCCATTGAACAAGGCCTGTTGTATAGAACAATCAAACGGTCTGATCAGCGCTCATGGCGACAACTTTTACTCCCCAAGCAGTTTCACTGTATGGTACTGAAGTCCTTGCATGATAATAATGGACATCTAGGCTTTGACAAGACATGCCTTGTTTCTGACAGATTTTTCTGGCCCCGCATGAAGCTGGACATAGGGGCATACTTTATAAAACTTGTAGGCAGCTGCATAAAAAGAAAAACCCTGCCACAAACAGCAGCACCCCTCTCTCATATCAAAAGCTCAGGACCAATGGATCTTACATGCATAGATTTTCTTACCATTTAGCCAGATTCCTGTAATGTGTGTAATGTGCTAATGGTAACTGATCATTTCACCCGTTATGCCCAAGCCTTCCTAACCAGGGATCAGAGCCGTAACAGTTGCCGAACTCTGTGGGAAAATGTTTCATTCATTACGGCCTTCAAATCGCATACATTCGATCGAGAATTCGAGACTTTGAAAGTCACTTGGTAAAAGAGATGTTGACCATGTTGGGTGTAAAAAAAATCCAGAACATCACCATACCACCCGCAAGGTGATCCTCAACCCGAA
This sequence comes from Gymnothorax javanicus, assembly GCA_029692085.1. Classification (NCBI taxonomy): domain Eukaryota; kingdom Metazoa; phylum Chordata; class Actinopteri; order Anguilliformes; family Muraenidae; genus Gymnothorax; species Gymnothorax javanicus. The sequence continues at coordinate 54,463,642 of CM056205.1, read as the reverse complement.
AGGTTCAACAGAACTCTTAAATATGTTAGGAACTCTTGAACCCCGTCAAAAGTCCAGATGGAGTCAACACATTGCTCACCTCGTCCATGCATACAACTGCACACCCAATGAAGCCACTGGTTTTCACCCTGCCTTTTTTAATGTTTGGGCCGAGGTAACTTATATGGATGTTTGCTTCGGTGTATCAGCTGATGGAACCTCAACAACTTCTTACCTAAAATATGTGTCCAACATGAAGAAGGAACTGCAAGCAGCCTATCAGTTAGCTCAAGCTACTTCTGCTAAGTTGAACCAAGCTAACAAAGAGATATGATCAGAAAGTGCGTTACCATTGCTTGAATCCTGGGATAGAATCGCCAAAGGAACATATGACTTTGAGGAAGCAAAAACTTGCTGACCGTTGGGTGAAACTACTCATTAAAAGTCAAATGTCTGATCTTCCTGTTTTATCGTCTCAAGCTGGCCTGTGACTGGTTCGGACCGAGGTTGCAAAGTCATGCATAATCATCTTTTACCTTTGGGGCAAAAGGTCAGATTGAGCCCTGAAGTTGACCTTAGACCTACTCCCTCTTCAAGAGTCCTTAGGTGTTGAAGAGCTAAGGAGAGAAAACAAACTCTGAAGTTTGACAAAAATGATTCCCAGTTGATGTACAGGAGACACCATTCTTCAGATTCAGTGGGTATGGAAATTATCTGGAGGATGTGATGTGGAGAAGGCAGATGGAAGTTGGTGAGCCACTTGAAAGGGATGCAAGGCCTGAAGCCAGTACTCCAAGCCCTGCTGGAAGAGCCAGATGTAATAGGCTTAACTCCGTCCAGAAGATTTACCTGTCATATTCACGTGGCAGGGAAGTAGAACAGGGCACTCTGAGACCACTCGGATTACAGACAATCCCAGGCGTAGAAATCCAGAACCCACCTGGGATAAAAAGGAGGTCAGAGAGACTGAGAAAGCCAGCAGGCAGTTTGACTTATTCAAGCTAGGTGAGCCTAGTAAGTAGGTCTGTGGTAGTGAAGCCACAATAGTGCTCAAGCAGTTAGCTCACTGGAATTGCTATGTTTTCCTGAGTCTTACAATAGATGGCATGCATGGTGGTGTAATTTTTATGCTCGAGTGTAAATTAAGTATTTGACTCAGCAAGTAATATTTTATCATTTTCCCAAGGCATCACTTTGTGCAGGGGCATAAAGTACACAAGAGTTAACTTTGTCTAAATATGTAGTCAGCATGGGGGCATGCTATTTTTTGGTGGAGAGAGAGTGTAGGGACCTACCAATTAGAGCTGAGTAAAAGAGGAGTGTGTTTCTTTGTATGTGGGCAAAATCATTAGAAAACTACATTTCCTGTAATCCTTTTTCTGTGGCGAATTGTAATATTCTGTTTATTGAGCCAATATGTGTTTTCCTACAACGTACCCTCTTAGCCAATTAGAGGGCAATTTGTTGATTGGAGTAAGTAGGAAAATCAAAAAAGAAGACGAAGAAAAAAAGAAGAAGCATATTGAGTCTTGCTTGCGAGGAGAGCGGAGCAGTAGAAACTATGTTTTAAATGCAAACTTGAAGTGAAGTCTTGACCAGGTTAGCAGCGTTTGTTTCCATGAGGTTTGAAATGTATTAGTGTTAATTGGAAGCCGGATGTTCCAGCTAGTACTGTCATGAAGACTGTCGCTATAACCATAGCCGTAACCGGACCAGAACAGCATTTACTAGCCACAGTAGCTAATCCTGTGAGGATGAACTTAGCTGCTGCTAGTAGCTACTGAGCGACTGACCTGTTGCTAGCTGCTGCCTCGGAAATCTCGCGCTTTACCCACTTTTGACTGGCAACCTGCTTCCACAGTTTACCGTGGATTAAGTGATGAGCGCTGCATCTAAGTAGATGAAGTTTTGTTTTTATGTGCCGTGTAGGCCCAGATAAGAGGCATGGAGTGCTTGGTTAAGGTCGGAACGCTTGAAAAGTTTGAACTGATTATCTCAACCGCCATAATTTCGCGCTTATTGTGTTCTAAATGTGATTAATTTTACTGTTACCCATTCATGGTTGGTAATGGAACTGAAACCGTTGAAATATTGAGGTTTCTGGTAATTCTCCAATGACGTTGAAAAGCAGAACTATAAAGCCTATTTGTGTTTGCCAATTTCCCTGTAGGGTGATGTTTTTAGTTAGAGTACCCAATTGAAATTTTGAGTGTTACTGAAACCGTTAAAAAAAAAGTGTATATATATATATACATATATACAAATTTTACTTAAGAATAAAGAATTTAGTTGCGACACCATATAGAATTCTAGACAGTTGGGAAAATTTATTTGGAACACTTTTTGATCTATAGATAAAGTCTTAAAATTCTTTACAATACATCACTTGATCGAAGATAAGATATTTTCATACAAGCTAATATATAAGTTTCTAGCAACAAAAAGATGCTCGTATCTGGGGAATTGGGCGTACCCTCTGCCGATTCTGTTAAAGAGGTAAGGAGTCAGTTGACCATTTCTTTTGGTACTAACATAACTTGTGCGGATAAGGTGCAAAACTGGATATCTCAGTATAATAATGCAACTAGATTTATTTAAAGTATTGCTGGGTGATGTAACAAAAGAAAAACACCAAATGTAATGATTGTATATCTTGCAAAGATAAACTTTATTTTCAGGTTGACGTATCTGTTGGGGAGTTGGACTTGAGAGATTCAGAAGATTTTGTATGTATTGTTAGAATTGGGTATGGCCATTGGCCCATAGACGGGGCTTGTAATTTATGCCAAAAGATGGGATAAAGAAATTCAGGAGGCTGAGGTTGGGAGAATAATAAGAGATGGAATGGATGAGCTAATAATCACAGAAGTACCAAGGTATAAAAACTCTATGAATGTAATCATATTGTATTGTATTTTATTTATTTTATGGTTTTTTTTTTTTTTTTTTTTTTTTGTTTTGTGGGGTGATGGTAGGAGGATTCCATATTTATTACTACTGTGATTGAATGAATAAAGGTTGTCCTCAAAATTGGAATTGGTGGCGGGATAGAAAAAAAAAAAAAAAAGTGTATTTGAGTTTTCATGGAGTAAAAAGGATGCTTGGACTTAAAGCCAAATTTTTATTTATTAAGGTTTTCATTTTTCCGGATTTCTTGTACAATTTTATTATTTTGAGTTCATTAGTAGATATTGAAGAAGCAGTGTTTCGTTTAAATGAAAGTAGAAAAATGAAATGAGAGTAAAAATGTGTTAGATAAAGGAGCATGGGAGGAATGAACATAAAAATAAGATTTATTGTTGTTATACATTTTACTTTGTTCCTAGACATTTTTAATTCAATTTAAGGTTTTATTAACATTTAAAATGCATGCTCTTGTTTTACGGGAAATAGAACAGCTCATTGTGAGTTAAGTAGTTCACAGTGGAGGCTTCTTGTATTTCTTAACTATTATTTTTATGTACTGTAATAATAGCATCTGCAGTAGCAGGAGATTTAGCCAGTTCAACACCTGCTAATAGGATCTGTTCAGTATAAATTGAAAGGCTGATGGCCAGTTTAACATGCTTGCTTCCAGTGTCAGGAAGGGGTTACACTGTATTAAACTACAAACCCCAATTCCAATCAAGTAGGAACATTCTGTAAAATGTAAATAAAAATGAAATGCAATGATTTGCAAATCTCAAACTCACATTTCATTCACAACTGAACATGGACAACACAATGTTGAATAGACATTTCTTGAAAAATAAACCCAAATATTCGGCTCATTTTTGAACTGGATGGCAACACATTTAAAGAAAAGAAGTTGGGACAAGGGCATGAGCGCAAAAGTGGTGCTGCCAAAAAAATCAGACGTTTTAAGGCTGGATGGAATATTGGCATAAGATTCAAATAGATGACTGGGCATAAAAGCAGCGTTCCTAGAGGCAGTCTCTCTTGGGAGTGGGTAAGGGTTCACCAATCTGCATCTAAAAATTGAACAATTTCAGAAAAGGGTTTCTCAATGTGAAGTGCGAAAACTTTGAATCCCATCAAAATTACAAGACTCAGAATCTGAATGTTTTTGTGTAGGACTAGCGCCCGAAGGTGAATGTTGGATCTTTCGTGATCTTGGGCCCTCAGGCACTACATTAAAAGCGGGTATGATACTGCATGGGAATTCACTGTATGGGTTCAGGAACACTTCCAGAAATCATTGTCTGTGAACACAGGTTACCGTGCAATCCACAAGTGCTAGTTAAGGCTGTATCATGTAAAGAAGCCATCTACCAAAATTCAAAATGCCACCGTCTTCCTGGGCCAAAGTGCATTTAAAATGGTTTAAAATGGACAAGGAGTAAAATGGAAAGCCATTTTAAAATGAGCTTTGGTCTGAGCAGATGGCATTTCTGGCTTGTTCATTTTGGCTGTGCAATTAAACTTTAGCATTCATGGATTGCAGCAGAATATTCACGCGTTGATTTGTGGATGTGTTGCTGGAAGGCCCATGCAGTAGATTCAAGTGCAGGAATCATACTTGTTGTTTTAATCTTGATGCTGCTCTCAGGGCCAGAAGTTCGGCGTCAATGACCGGCCTTATCTGCACTGAATTCCCCCAGAGTCTCTGAATGAATCTATGTATTGCAGATGGTGGCACCAATCTAAAGTCTTTGCGAGATTCACATTGAAAATTTTCTACAATTGTTCAGGCTGATGCAGATTAATTCTGCCGCTCTTTTAGCACCGTAAGTAAGTGATGATGGCGGCAAGGGAGGAGCATGTCTCAAGTGGATGGGAAAATGTGCTGCCGGTGGGCGTATGAAACGAAAAACAGCAAAAAACAGGTTTTTAGGCTGATCCAATGTTCATATTTTCACGCAAATGCGCTGGCCAGTGCTCATATGGTGATCTGGCCGTCAAGCTAATGATGTGCTGCTTTGATTACGTAGTTTACTGTGTTTAAAGCATATCAACAAGCATCTTCGTATAAAAAATGAACAGTTGGAATTATCTGGGCATTTTAAGTCATAATTTATGCACATAAGCGTCATAACCGGGTAAACAACATACAGTGCAATCAATGGTAAGACTGTTATACTGCAAATAGTTTTACTTAACTGTTGCTAATCAGACAACGTAAACTGCAGCATGATTGGGTAATTAAGCATACGATGTGCGGCACTACAACAGTGTTTCTCAAACTCCATTTCAGGGACCCACTGCCCTACATTTTGTCTGCCAGCTCAACAGTAGCTTTGATTCAGTCGATGAAATCCTGCTCTTCAGTCTCTTGCTAGTTGGAAATGGTGTCTTTGTGGCGAGAATGTGCAATCTTTTGCGATACTTTGGCTACTTTTTGAGTTAAGAAAAGAGGATTCGCATGTTGACAAAATCGAAATTTGATGTCACAGGGACAATTCTTTATTTAAAAATAGATCTGAATGATTATCTCAAGCTTGGAGGATCAAATATAAACTATTTTATTCTTTTTAATTCTGGCCTCCAGATTTAATGGATTAGGGTAGCCTACTTCGTGAAATAAAAAATGACCCACATGGTGAGTTTAGTTTTCTGTTTACTTTTATTGCAACTTGTTCTACTTAGTGTGCTTAAGGTTAGGTCATTGTGAAATGCTGTTCTTAATCAGAAAGTTTAATGTCTGAAGGCAGTGTTTCTTTATTGGGGACATCTGATTCAATGAACAAGATTGCTTAATCAGGTATTAGCTGATGGTAGAATCATACCTGCTGACTGGAACTTCAAATTTTGGTGGGTCACGGACTTGATTGACAACCACTGTCTAAAGTCTTTTAATACATAGCGGACTGCTACTGATTTAAAACACTTGTCTGTGCATTATGATCACCAGCTGAATCCACGTTTTCATACTTTAATTTCACATCATGAATAGATTAATCATGACGTCTTTAAACAGCAACTCTGAATGGCTGGTAGCAACAGAGGACAATAAGCCCATTGGTCAAACCCATTTAACAAACGCTACAAATGAAGAGCTTTTAGAATGAAAACAACATTAAATAAATTATGCATTAGATTAAACCTATGCATACCGTTTTTATTTTAAGAATACAGTTTTTCGGTCATTATTATACCATGAAGCAAATGTACAGATAGACATAAATGGCCATGACGCAGGATAACCAGAATAGTGAAGTAGAACCATAAAAAGTGGTACATATAACATTGAGTCATTTATTATCCACACGATGTAGAATTCGAATTCCCCATCCAGGAGAATATGCAAGTAACACGATCGTCATCTAAATAAAATTGTGGAAAATTTTCGTGTAGAGGCGGTAATGCTGAACAAGGCGTCACCATTGCACTATCGCTCACATTAATGAGGGTTAACTGCGATTTAGGTCTTTTTTGGCCGACCGGACCGGCGCACTGACCCAGCGGCCCGCGAAAAAGTATTCCCGATGGCCAGTCCACCCTGCACTGCCAAATATTAATAATCCCTTTTGTTCACTCTTCTCCTTAGCTGCGTAAACAAGGTCACGACACGATTCAACATGTCTACTGAAGAGTAGAATTACAATGCACTGAAATTTGTTCTCCAATTACTGCATTGGGCGGGTCCTGACAATTTACTTATTAGATATCATTTAAACTGGTTTAGTAAAATCCGGTTTTTGTGGGTACCGAAAATCAAATTTATGATTAGAATTTACAAGTGCTAAACATTAGCGCTTTTTACTTTTCTGCAACTTAAACAGTCAGTAAAAAAAGACAAAATCAATTTATTGTACTAAATATACATTTTAAAATTAAGTCATTTGGACGTTGCCATTGCAGGACTTTTTACAATGTAGGCACCTTCTTTAAATTTACAGAAACACCAGTCCATCAAACAATCAACTGCAACATTCTGTAATTTTAAGGGTTTATTTATTAATAATATGCAAAAAACTTAATGACATACATGTAATTACAGACTCAAATCTAAACATTTACTCATGTTCAGCAAGGAATGCAGGGTTCTGACCATGCACATTTACACTGGAAATTCACATTCCTACTGAAAAGTGTTTCTGGGTTTAAACACTATCAACAATATACAATCCCTTCTGTGTCGTTTCTCACTTAGTCTGTGACGGCAGGTACAGACCAAGTGAGAAGACACTAGTGGAAGGAGTGTACATCAACACTGACACAAGACTAAGGGTCAACATTTTCAACATGTCACCCTTCAGTCAAGCAGACCTAAAATACATCACTAAGTGAACTGACAATCCATGGGCTGGCTATTCAATTTCGCGAATCTTTCTCCATACCAAATGGACCCGGTTGAAAACACGTACCACATGGCATTATACTGTACCTGCATGTAGCATAAATCAACAATAAAACCCTAAAAACACCAACATCAAAAGTATCAGGCATGTCATATGTAACAAAAAATGTATGACATATATAAAGGAGCCAATGAGGCCTTCTTCGTTCAAAAAATAGTCAAATATCATCACGAATTAACATATATACCTGTACTTGTACATGGTGCAAGTGGAGAAAATTATAGGCAGAGAAGGAGCAGTTCGTGCCCACTGGCTAGCGATGAAGCTTCCTTTGAAATACGAAACACTGTTAAGTTAGGGAAATAAATAATTTGGGAGTGAGAGGAGAAAAAAATTCTGTAAAAAAGATAAAAAATATTTCTTTTTTTTGGGAATCTGTTCTGTTAATCCTCTATTGCATTAGCATATCTGCTACATAAAGTGAAAGGGTTAACAACTGGACACTTCCCTGCTTTAGTTTTGTTTCTTGTTGCCAAATAAACATTTGAGAATAACTTGAATAGTCCTGTCCTTTGTTTCCATTCGCATTATTACCCAATATAGCAGATCTGCTACATTTTTTTGGAAAAGAGTGGGCCAAAGGGTCGTTTTTTTTTTTTTTTTTCTAACTTTTTTCCAAATATTGGCCCGTAATCAACATGTTTGCCTAGGGAAATGATTTTTACGCAGTTGGAAAGGTACTTGGTTAACAGAGGGTTAAATTGTAGAAGAAAAATTACTGACTGATTAAAGAGCGTTCATTAAAAAGAATGAACTGTCTGAAATTAACCAAATTTTCTACTAAATAACAGAAAATGCGGCATTTCAAGTAAAATAAATGAAAAATTCTGTTGAAAAGCTGTTATTTCGTTTCTTTAATATAGGCATGGGCAACGCTCTGCATAAACTCTAATGGAATGCATAACAGCTGAACTGGCGGTAAACAAGCCTCAAACTTAGTAAAAATGGTATCCATCGTTTTAAAAAATTGCCATGATTTGATTAAAAACAGCACTTTTAAATAGGATACCCGCATTTCATGAACTCTCTGCATTAGGGCCAAATAGCATGAATTTGAACAGAGCTATTATTCGCCTGTTGGAAGAATCGTGACCTCAATTTGCGCCCGATGTTTACAAACTTTCAAGTGCAATGGCAAAAATGTACATTTGGGTGAATTTCAAACAGCCCGCGGCATCAAATATCCCAACTCACTGACCTGATTGACACAGCCATCTAATTTGAGAAATTACGAGGTCTATTAAATCCAAGCTGATTCTTCAGGGATGTGAAATAAGTTAGAGCAGAAGTTGGTGAGATTCGTCCTTGAGTTCGCGTGACTTCTCCTCAATAAGAAAAATTAAGTGTATTTTTACTGTAAAGCTAGGCTCACAGGGTGGTGGGAGATAATCGGTTGGAACAGCGAAATCTGGGCCTTGCCCGATTCTCGGAAGGAGCATCTACGATTGTCCACCAGCAAGTGTGAGTCCAACTCTTTCCTATAGTTAGTTGACAGAATATCCTGTGACCCTATTTTGAAGTTTCAGTAAAATATACCAAAAGAATAAACTCAGGGGTAGGCGTTCAAAACCTACCAGTGTTCTGACAAATTTTGCTACCCACCATAAAATATACTACCTCATGAACACGGTCACAAGATTCATTCACTTACACTTTAATTCGAGACTGAGGATGAAATCTGAATGTCCAATTAGGAAAAATTCTCAGCTCTGGGTAATTCCATTATATCGTTTAAACATTTTGTTAACCGGATTATGAAAGACGAAAATAAGCGCCGCTTTTTTGTTTGGAGTGTAATGGCGTATTTAAAGGAGAATACATTGTATATTGATTAAGCATTGAACTCTACGTCAAGTCAAACTGTTTTGTATTTATTTGAGTGACATTGTGGCTTCACAGGCTTGAAATCTGCTCAAAATCTGCTGTCTGGTGACATTTTCAGGATTCGAGAATTTTTGATAATAGCATGTGAGCTTAAACTATTGCGTCATTCTGCTGGAATAGTCTTTACCCTGACTAGTTAATCGTCTGATTGCTAATCAAACAAGGGAGGTTTCTGTCTGCTTCCGACTAACCTCCGACTGCTGCGTCACTGTGTTTACTATGAATTATTCACAGTAGCTCATTAGAGCTATCATGGGAGGAGAATACTGTGGACATTGTAAAAAAAAAAACAGTGCAAAGGTTTTTTTTAATATCACCGCGGGTTATTGAAGGCGTTTGATTCATTTAAATGGCAGTGGGGCAAACAGCACCCATCCAGCAGAGCTTCTTCATTTTATATTATCGTTAAGCGTTAATGTTTTGCCCTCCACCAATCAATTTTACATTTTTGCAGGCCATTGATCCAAAAAACTACAGGCAACCCATTCATACCCAATTTTTTAAATATCAGTAAAACCCTAATGTTTGTTGAACATAATTGGGTGAAATTCAGTATTTTCATTAAAAAGGCCTGGGGGTGCTGCTGTGCTTCGAAGGGTTTGGTGGCTTTAGCATCAATTATTTTCTGTTGGTGCCCTAATAATGATAAATTGGCCCAAGGTTGTTTCTGGAGTAAGGCTGCATTTTTCGAAAATGCCCTCAGGCTTAACCCCCAATTTTCACAATAAGAGTTTTGTTGATAAGTACGAAATCAGCCATTTTTGGGACCCTGTGGCTCTGAGACCCGCACCTGTAAGTGGACTTCAAAACTCTTCGTCTGTGTCTTCTGTACTTACCTGCAAAAGTGTTGAAAATAACTAAACTTTTCTCAGCAACTCAAGAAATGTTGTCATTTTATTTATTTGTATTGCCCATGACTATTTAGTAATGTCTTAAAAATTACAGATGGTCTGCGGCTACAATGATTTATAAAACAATTTGGTAAGAAAACAGAACTATCCTTAAAAAAATGAGGATTACTTTATTTCACAAAGCACTCTGTAAAATTACAGAAAATCGGTACATGGGGTCTGTTAAGTTAAAATTTCCTGTAAAATAACTTTTCTTCTTTTTTTTGAGAAATTTGTTCTGTTAAATTTCAGAAAATTTCCAGGTACAACAATTTACAGAATGATTCTGTATTTTTTTTTTCTGTAAAATATTCTGTTTTTTTACAGTGTAAGACAGTGGCTTGCACACAGTTTCCAGATTGATAACTATACCATTAAATCTGAATATAAATGTTTTACAGATATACCTAAAAGCGGATAAGTGATCATTTCTCTAAATGTGAGCATAATCAGTCCGCTGTGAGAACAAATTTTTAATCCGCGCTACCCATGACACTTGTACGCTCAGAAGGGCTTTGTATCGTTAATTTGTGGTAACAGCCAAAAGTTTATTCTTGTGATTATCTCTCAAATTATGAGTAAAAGGCAACAAAAAGTTAGCACTTCAGTCAGCCTTTGATCCGACTGAGCAAGTCACTGCTTTCTTGACTGAGAGTTGTTTGGCTTATACACATATACAGTCTATACTTATAGGCCACACAACGAGGACTAAAACCTCCGGATTTCCAAAGGCCGAAACATTTCTTGCGGACTTAGAAAAAAGTCACACCATTGCATGATTTATGAATATTTAGGCCTTTTGTTTCTGTTTTTGAAATTGCGGGTTTTGTTCATAATTTAAATAATATTAAAAGTGGTGGCAAAACATGTTGCTTTTTCTTTCTCCGATAATGACACTTAAGAACTAAAGGGTCATTTCTTAATTCTTATCGGCAAATATTATGGGAAAAATATTATGGCAAAAATGCATGAATTTGCAGACATTAACTTTCCTGGAAATGAATATATCGCCAACTGCGCGAAATAAAATCTATAGCATAAATTACTTCAGGCATTTACACTATCCTACAAATATAATGGACGTCATGTTGTGCGACAAAAAAATTTCAACGCTGAACTTATTTGGACTTCTGTGGGATGAGATTTTAAAATATGTGTGGCAGCCATTGTATGCCTTCTCACTCACTGTACTTCTCGGTTCAGTGAGTAGGGCACGTCCACCTGACTTTCGGCTGACACATGGCCAACGGCGCATTGGCGAAAGTGGAACCTTTATCCATGCTGGTACGGTAGATTCTCTATTGCGAGTCTCAAAGACCTTCGCAAACCGCAAACCTTTCAATTATAAATAACATAAACCTCTTGCAGCTTACTTCTCCCGATTAGCCACAGTTGCTCAGACTAATGGGTAAAACCGATGACAGTCTAATTTATTTTCAATACCAGTGTGCCACACCGCAAACTTATGAGGCGTTTTCTTCCGCGCATAAATGACGATGTAAGATATCAATATTTCTTTTAAATTTCTGCGCTCGTGTGCCTTGTGAAACAGCACAGATTTGTGTAAATTAGTTTTTGAGGCTCATTAAGCAATAAGCCAGGAGAATCCATTCTACAACTGTATATTCTGAATGTTGTCACTTTAACATTGGGTCAAATGGAGAATATACAAGATGGCCTGTGGAGGCCAAATGGTTGCAGATAGAGATCAAGTTTGTATCATCGACATCTAGGAAGTCACATATGACCTATATTTTGGCAATATTAAATTTGACCACAGATGACTCTGAAAGGTCAAAATCGAGGTCAAGGAAAATATCAACAATGTTAAGATAGGCCTTGAAATTTCAAAAATTATTTCTAAACAACTGATAACTTTTTTTTTTTTAATCTAGCACTCAAGGTGAGTTGATACAGTTTATGAACAGTGCGAGTGCCATTTTGACTGAGTCAACAGAAGTGGGTCTAGTGAAGGCGCTGTACTTTAACATTGGGTCTTATGGAGAATGGGCAAAATTGCCTGTGTAAGCTAAATGGTAGCAGATAGAGATTAAGTTTGTATTATCGAAATATAGGAAGTCATATATGACCTATTTTTGGCTGTGTTAAAGTTGACCTTAGATGACCTTGAAAGGTCAAACTTGAGGTAAAGCAAAATGTTTTCAAAGGCTTCTAGGCTTGAAAATTTTGAAGATAAATTACAGAACTGCGTACAAACACAGAATAAAGAACTGGACGAATTGCATAAAAAGATAGATGAATTAGAAGAAAAATCTAAAAACTCTGAGCTTGCATGTGTCTCGGCTTGATTTAAAGGTGGCCAATGTTTGTACCCCGATTTGAATTGTCCAACCATTACTGACCCGCTATGCTTTGAAAATAAAGAAATGAAGAACACCGCCCCCATAGCTCCAATGGTAACTAAATTTTGCGGTAGAGGAAGCGAACAGCGGCTTCACGTTGACCATATACCGTTAAGCGTAACTGACATTAGGGCATTAATAAAAGACTTGCCAAGTCTGACCGTGAATGACGATAATTTACAATTTTGGCGACAGCTAACCGAGTTGCAGCGAAGTATGTCCTTACATCCGCTAGACATATTTTCTATTATACGAGCTAAGTGTCCCACTTCGAGTTGGAATGCAATAGAGCCGGAAAGCCTCAGGCAAGAAATGTGGGCAGCTGGGCCCTGGGCAACGCGTACTGAGCTTCAAAATCATTTCTGTGTTGCTGTAAAAAACGCGTTGGACAAAGGCACGGCTAAATGGCATTTATTTACGGCAGTAGTACAAGGTAGTTTGCCGTTCGCAGAATACGCTGATAGGAAATATGAAGCATTTGAAACGCACAGTGGCTTCCCTAACCCCAATAGAGATGTTGCTGTATTTGTTCAACAGTTGCTGGCGGATGCAGGACCACATATACAGAATGTTCTGGCAATTGGCGTAAACCCAGGTAACACCTTTAAATGAAATCGTTGCGTGGGCTTCACGCTTAGAGGAACAGATCCGTAAAAATGCGTCTACCCCTCATCCCATTGCGGCTCTGCGCGAAAATATTTATAATGGTAAAAAAGACTGCGATAATTGTGGGAAAATGGGTCATCGGGCTAATCAATGCAGAGGAAGGGACCACAGGAAAAATAGGTCTTATACGTATCAATACCGGGATGACGATCAATGCTTTCGCTGCGCAGAGAAAGGACACCGGGCACCACAATGTCTAGCTGCCCTACCTAAGATGCATGCTTCCAAAGGCTGTGGCGCCCCCGGGCAGAGAACTGCAATTGTATGCTCATGTCCCTTTTATCTGAGATGTCTGTACGATTCTGGAACTTCTGCAGGGACTACATACCTAAATCTTCTGTTATTGCAGCACCAATCAATGCTCTTTTGAAGGGCTTGTGTCGCCCACTGGAGACAGTTCATTGCACACGTGAGTGTGAAGATGCATTTACTGCTCTGAGTCTGTTCCCCGAGTTACAGGTACCTCGGTCTGGATCCACCACTCCCGTGTTAAACCGTGCCCATCACCCGAAGACACCACCAAAACTAGTGAAGGCTGAATCAAAATACGCTGCCTGGGACACCCGCAGCCTTCACTCATCAGGTGCATGCGTTCTTGATTGGTTACCTAATTATTTGGGTAACTTGGGTAAAACTGTGGTTGAATACATTTTTCTAATTATACTGGGATTAGGTATACTAGTCTTACTAATTAAAAGTGTGAAATTCATTCTTGTACAATTAATCTATGGTAAGGCTAGGAAGGAAGTGGCACAATTTGTTCACTATGACAGGACTCCAACAGCAGTCATAATATAGATCCAAGGTGTAGTGAATCAGGTCAGGTGTACTTGAATAGTACCCTCACGCTGTCTTCTCTTCTCAATCTCATGCCGGAGAGGACGCCTGCACCGGACCACACTGCTGAGGAAACCTGCAGGTGACCACGCTGCCGTAGGCAGGACACCTAACTTCCTGACCATGATGCAGCGAACTCCTGTGCCAGAAGATCACCCGACAAAACAACCCACCAAGCCTTGATGCAACCCTTCACCACCACAACAACGCCACGCATCATAATGCTCGCTGTTGTAAAATTCAAAAGGACTTGTGCCATGGACAAGAATGTTTACATACAACTAGTACACAACAGCCAACCATACTAACAGAACTGGCTGTTGTTTGTGGACTGATACCACAATCAGTTACATGTGATGCACCAATGTCTGTCCATTTTTATTTCTTTCTTTACTATTTAGCCAGCCAGCAGCAGATGGGCTTTCCCTTACAAGTCATGTTCTTGGAGTATACCTCGTTCGCCCACTAGGGGGGACGTGGAATTTTTCCTGAATTTCTACAGGTTTGCCCCCACCTTGAACAATGACCGAATAAAGCTTAACTACAAAATTGGCTTCACCATGAAGTTCCTGTTGTTAAAGAAGGGACTGAGGGGAAACAGATAAATTTGTGCCTTTGAATACAGTGGAGAGACGGACAGATTTGTGTATGAGGCCACCTCACATGTCTATGTTAATGACCGCTGGCAGCTCCACCTTAGAAGTTTCACTGTACAGGAGGCGAGACCCACACCCATTTGGGTTGGAATAATCAATCCGCAGTGCCAACTGCTTTAACTGCTTGCGACTAATCAGTGGTCAAAACTTGGTTTACACACAAATTTGAATATATGCAAATGTATGCTATAAACAGCGCTTCAATGAACATTTTTTGGAGAATTTTGTATCCATGCTGGCTCATGTAATAAATACTTACCTGTTTTTTTAATACGAACATTGGGTCTGCTTCTTTTGGACGACGGTCATAATATTTGTTCCTGGGCTGCAGTTGTACTAATGGTCCTAATGGGGATTTTAACAGCTGTAAAACATCTCTGTTCATCTAAGCTGTTGTTGGCTGCAGTTGCTGTTGCTGACCTCTTGGCTGTGCTGTAGCACTGTTTGTTGGTGATCATTCTGCTTGAGTTGAGACGGAGAATGGCGTGCAGGGATAGTAGCAGAAGATGTACTCTTGTTTAAATGGGTTTTTCTGAAAATAATTTGTGTGTAAAAGCTCAAACATGAGAAGAGGTAAGACAATTTGCTCGAGTGTAACCTTTATGCGTGGGGCAGAGAATCTTCCCCTTGCCCTTACCCTTATATCCTTTCGGTTAGCAAATGGCCAAATTAAGTCGCTAATCTGGTCAAACAAAGACGACGGGGGTTTTGGTCTCCCGGGAGCAAAGTAAAATAAACTTAAGCACTAAATAATTAGCTAACTAAGTAAAATTGTATGATATACAAAGTAAAACAAAGCTGTTTTCAAGGACTTTGCTACTCTCCCCCAGTTTTTCTGTAGCTGATTTGGCTAACAAACTTCAGCAAGCTTCTCAACGCTAAGAATATTATCGAATTACCTGGATATCTAGCTAACTATCACCTGGGTTGGTTTCATACTTGGTTGCTTGCCTGTCATACAGTCTTCTAGCCAATAAATATTGACATTCACTGGGGTTTTTAGTTCCCTTTGGCCTTTCTTTTACCGCATAAACGCATTGTCAAGCTAACCCGGTTTTTAGTCGTTTTCGCATCTTCTTTTTACCGAAGGACTCTTCTGATTAAACACATTGCAAATTACGTTATTTTTGTATTTTCCTGCTGTGGCGGTGCCTTGATCAGCTGGTTAAAGTTTAGTTGCTTGTTTCAGTGCTTAGCGGCAGCTTGTTGGGGGAGGTAGCATGTTTAGCTAGCTCACATTGTAAACGACTTGGTTATTCGGTCCGTTTGAATTAAAGGGTACAGGGGCTTTACTCTTTTTCGGTTACCTTTGGTTCTATTTGTGGCCAGCCAGCCAGATAGTTACTGTTTGCATTTTTGACTTGGGATCTGAGATTTAGTCTTCAGTTAGTAGGGTAACAGTTACTTGAGTCATCCATTCGGTTAGGTTGGAATTTTAAATGGTAAGGTTTACCGGAGTGCTCCGCCCCTCCCTCCTACAGTTTCTCCTGGGCGTTGTAGCTGCCCAAGATGAGTTAGTAAGCTACCGCTGATACTGTGTATTGGTTACTGGCATTTTCTGTTCATCACTTAGCTGGGTATTGGAGGCTCTCATCTGAGAACAGTATCTGGAGAAGCCAGGCTGTGATTATCTGGATTCTGAGCTAAGCCTAGCGATATTGCGAACTAGTTTACTAGCCGATATTGCTGGGATTATAAAATCAAGTCAGTCATCTGAGTGCTTATTGCATATTGAGTTTGTCTCAATTTGGTACTTCATTTTTGTTTACTGAAATCTTGCCACTGCTAAAAAGGAACGTACCTTTTTAGTTTTACGGTTTTCCTACTCGTGACTACTGCTCAGGGCTTCTCAGGTTAATAAATTGGTTCCTGAGCTTCCATGTTAACAATGATAATTTTAACATTTATCTAAAGGTACTTAAAAGTCATTAGGTAGGGTTCAAAATATGCTTCAAAACTATGCTGTGATTGTAGAATAAATTTTACACTTCTGGAAAGAAGATTTCCAGGAATTAGGTTTGTATCTGCCACTGGTGCAGCTAATTGAGCATCTGAAACAGATCCTTGATCTTCAGGAGGCCAGTTAGCTGACACAACGCAGACCATAAACAGTATTAGAGGTTCCAAGAGAACTTCAGTAATATGTCATTTAGAAATGGTGTATTAACTTTAAGCAGGGTTTCACGAGAGCCACAAACGAACGAGAGAAAGTCGGGTGACTGTGGGGCGTCAGTGCAGGAAAGGGCATGCCGCCCGCTTTAGCGATATAGCTCCTCCAGTGGTTGAGTGTCAGCAGGGAGCTCGGTGGATTTTGACTGGGTGCACTGTGCACCCAGATTTTGAAAATGTGTGCACTCGTGCGTGTTTAGGTGTACAGTCTAAAACTTGCTAAATTCAATTTAAAAAAGCCGCTTGACATGAGTACAAAATGAATAAAGCAAATGTAAACAAGCTCAGATTATTTGTACCCTTAGGACTACTGTAAATTTGCAAGAATTGCAACAGGTTAGGATTATTGGTGGGATAAGATTTTTATTAAAATCACATGTATATAAGAAAAATAATGGAATAATGCAAAAAAAAAAAACAAAAGAAATGGAGTGGAAACTAAGTGTACTATTATTTATTTATACGAGTCGATAATATTCAATCTAAATTTAATTTCCTTTGTTTTGACGGCGAGAAACTAGAGTGGTGCCACGCTCCATCCTTAGAACCCTCTGGCCTCAATAGCAGCAACAGTGCTGCTTTTAGCTGTTTATATTTTGCATTCTTCATAACTCATAATTGAGACCCTCTCCTCTAGATTATATTTAATCTATTTTTTTTTGTAGATTTTCTTAATCACCCAGCAGCCACTTACATTATCAACGAGTAAGTGCTTATCGCCAACGAAATGGATCTTTAAACATGAATCTGATTACAATAATTTCAAAGTGTCTACCCAGTATGTGCGTGCACAATTTCAAGTGTCCACCCAATCAGTGTAAAAAGTCATTTATTTCTCCCGTTAGGACGCAGTCCCATTGGTACAGGGGGTCGTGCAAGATGGCGGCGCGATAAGACGTTGTTTTCGAGCCCTCGGCACAAAACTTTAATATTGACTCTTTAAACGGTTTAAATGAAGTAGAGGCGACAAATAAGCTTGGATTAACCTTCACAGAATTATTTTTGGCTGAGTTTGGAACTTTGCACAATTAAAGATGCCCGTCAGGCAGAAAAGTGACCTGTAAAGAATTTCTTTTTTTATACCGACCATGACTATGATGGGATGAATGAGGTTTCCTGCGCTGCCTGTCCTCCAAGTAAACCACCTGTTGTAAAAAGCGGTCCTTGTAAATCACATTCGACAGAAAAACGCACTTGCATCGGATGATACTTTTTACTCCTTCAATTTAATCAACTCAAAAAGTGAAGAACAAGTAAACCAACTGAAAAAGCTTGAGGGGATGTTGGATGCTGTGCGCACAGACATCAGAAAGATGAACGAAAAGATTGTCATCATTGAAAATCGGGTGGAGAAGAATGAGAAAACTACGGAGAGATGTATGGCTCGTGTGATTGACCTGGAGGGCTACGGGAGACGATGGAACTTGAGGCTACATGGGCTGCCCGAGAGCGAAAAGGAAAATGCGCGTGCAGCGGTGATAGACGTTTGCCGACAAGTGCTGCCCTCTGAGAAGGAGAAACTCCCCGATGCAGTCGATATCGCTCACAGAGTGGGGAGAAAGCGCGACGACGACTCGAAGCCTCGCAGTGTCATCATCAGATTCATTTCTCGGCGACACAGAGAAGAGGTATGGAAGGCTGCTAAGAACTGTGCCTTTTTGCGATCCAAAGGACTGCATTTCTGAGGACACTGCGATGGAGACAGAAAACAGGCAAAAGCTGTGGCCAATGATAAGAAAGCTCGAGAGGAGGAAGATGGCCTATTTTGTGGGAGGATTTGTGAATGGTTCAAGAGCCATCCATAGTGTGAGTAGTTATTGAGTAGTGGTAAAGGGTTACTGTAATGGTGTGTTATGTTTTTAGGTTTTATTCTATGAAGGTGCGCACATCCACTGAGTGGAGAAATGTTGTCTCGTTTTTGTTAAATGCAATAGTTCTAATAACTCTTATGTTTTTACAAGGGGAGGGGGGAAAAAGGATAATTTATTTTAGAAAAGTCTTGGAAAAAAAAGAAAAGGGTTATAGTTAGAAGTAAAAAATAAGGTTAAACTACCTCACATAAATAATTTTCATCATTTAAGTAATCATTTTCGGGATTCAAGGAATAAGAAAAAATGCCTTGAGAAAAATTGTCAGTCACTTTGCCTAGTTATTATAATATGGTGCTGATCTCGATGTTGCACTGTTACTTACCCTTAAAACTACTTGAAGCACTTTTTGTTTGTTTACTATTACTACTGTTTGTTTAAATATGCTTAGTCTTTCTATTCTATCTCTTAATGCTAGGGGTTTACGAAATAATATCAAGCGCAAAGCCTTATTTCTCTTCGCCAAACGGTTCCAGACAGATTTTGTCTATCTACAAGAATCTCACTCTGTACCAAATGATTATAACTTCTGGAAATCTCAGTGGGGCAATGCTTTATGGCTCTCTCACGGCACAGAACATTCAGCTGGGGTCAGCACCTTAAAGAATAGATTTAATGAAGAAATTTTATCAACTGAGTGTGACCCAGCTGGTCATTTTCTCTGCCAAGCCATACAAAACAATGATCAAGTTTACATAATAAGTAATGTTTATGGATACAACACAAAACAGGAAAATGATGGTCTTCTTACGACTATAGAAGATATACTGTTAAGCTGGTTAACCAAATTTCCAAATGCAATCTTATTGTTAGGTGAGGGACTTTAATATTATTCTGGGCCAGCACAATGGATAAATGGCTCCTGGTTTGTAAATGAAAAATACCAATTTTTATTGCATTTATGGGTAAATTTGACCTTGTGGATATCTGGAGAGGAAAGCATCCCAATTGCAGAACATTTACTTGGAGCAACAAAGCAGGGTCAAGTCAATCAAGAATTGATTTTTGGTTGATTTCCAAGAGTGTCAACAAAAATAACATTGAGGTGGACATATGCACCACTCCTCTTACAGATCATAAGGCTATCTATATTAAGTTTAATTTATCCACTTCTAAATCATGTTTAGCCCGCTCAGTATATTGGAAACTCAACAGCTCATTGCTATCAAATGAAATTGTAAAGAGGTAATAAGACTAATCTCTCACTTCTGGTCTAAAGCAAAAAAAGAAACACAATTTTGTTCTAACTGGGAATTTTTAAAATTTGAGCTTGATAAATTTTTCAGAAAATTCAGTAGTAATCTAGCCAAATCTAAGAGAAGCAAAGAGCTAAATGTAATATCGCGGATTACCGGTTTATCCTGTAAAACCCCAGATACACTGTCAGAGGAGGAGAAACTAGAACACTCTAGCTTGCAAATTAAAATTGAATGATCCATACAGTCAAAAGCTGAGGTGTATTTGTGGGTCTAGGCAAAAATGGCTTGGGAAGGAAATAAAAATTCTCATTACTTTTTTAATCTAGAGAAAACATCATTCCAGCATAAATAAGATCAGTAAGCTAAATGTTGATGGGGTGATGACAGAGGAACATAATCTAATATCTAACTACTGCAGTCGCTTCTACTCAAAGCTGTATAGTTCAACATTCTGCCAGGCAGCGGCCAGCACCTTTTTGAACTCCTTGACAGTCAAAACAATCAATAACGATGAGATGAAGCTATGTGACAACCCCGTTACACTTGAGGAGGTTAAAGATGCAATCAATCTGCTAAAAAGTAACAAGTTACCTGGTACTCATGGTATAGTATCTGAATTTTGCAAATCCTTTGCTGTTGAACTTGCTCCTTTCATGTTTGAAGTCTATTTAGAAAGCATAAACAGGGAACAACTTCCCACAACTATGACTCAAGGTTTGACAACATTAATCCCCAAACCAAACAAAGACACCATTTTGATCGATAATTTGCGTCCGATTTGTTTACTTAATAATGACTCTAAAGTATTTGCTTTGATCTTTGCCAAAAGATTGAAAATGGTATTAGACTCAATTATTGAAGAAACACAGTCAGGTTTTATGTCCAAAAGGCATATAACTAATAACATTAGGCTAGTTATGGATATTCTGGATTACTCTGAAATTTTAGATGATCATGGCTTTTTTTTATTCCTAGATTTCTATAAGGCCTTTGATACATTGGAGCATGAGTTCATCCTACAATCATTAAAGAAATTTGGTTTTGGTAACTATTTTTCCTCTGCTATAAAAACCCTTTATAGAAACAGCAATAGCTCCATCAAATTACCAAGTGGCACTTCCCCTAGATTTCATCTGTCTAGAGGTATAAAACAGGGTTGTCCGGCTGCCCCATATCTTTTTTTGATAGTGGCACAGCTTATGGCATATCATAGCAAAAATGGTGCTGTAGAGGCATTTCCTTTAGGTACAGAACTAGGATTCTTACAACTAGCGGATAACACAGCCTTATTTTTAAAGATGAAAGCCAAATCCTGTAGCCATTAATATTATAATTAAGGGACCCCGCATATTTGGTCCTTCTTTTAATACATAATGGCTAATGTTATAATATGGTTGTCCTGCTCCAACCTCCTGAAAAATTCTAAACATAAGATAAAAGGGATTTTGGCGTAATCCAGAACGTGATTTACGTGGCGTGATTTCCTCTCTGAACAGCTCACTCCGAGATGTTCGAGATCTGGGCAAAACCTGACGTCAGGTTGTGCCGTCCAATTGGTACAGACCTGGCCAGAGCCAACCCTGCACTGGACCTGCCCCACGGTAACTATTCTGCTTGGGCACTAACAGCGGCAGATCATACTATGCCTTAGTAGTGTCTACTTTTGAAATACAAAAGAGAACTGCAGATGTTTGAGGGTGCAATTTTGTGATATCTCTCCCAAAGCTGTTGTCCGTTTACTTTGAATATGAAGAAAAACAAATTTCTCTTCCAAAAGGCAGTACACAGAAATCAGTGGGTAGCTTTTTTTGTTTGCTGTGGCAGCAAACAGCCGCCTTAAAGGAATGTTGGCTGCTTGACAGCATTTCGCAAGACAACTTTGTCAATAAAGGATAATTCGACACAGTTAGCGTTTCAGCTGTTCTCAAACCTGAAGCAGTTGCATCGATCAAAAGCGCTCGAATACAAGCTGTAGTAACCATATAACAGAAAATAATGTAAGTGAAAACCTGTTACGGGTGGCTAGCAGGACCGCTAGCGATAGTTAGCACTAACAACTGGCCTCAAGCGCAGGCTTTCT
The DNA here is from genome assembly GCA_029692085.1 of Gymnothorax javanicus. Classification (NCBI taxonomy): domain Eukaryota; kingdom Metazoa; phylum Chordata; class Actinopteri; order Anguilliformes; family Muraenidae; genus Gymnothorax; species Gymnothorax javanicus. Next base: position 54,441,750 of record CM056205.1, on the reverse strand, counting down.
AAAATATCTGAAGATAAAGCCTGTATCGGTCGCGACTGTCCGTGACTCACAGACACAGAAGCTGTAAGTTGCTTTTACTGCATAAGCCAACCTGACGTGATAGCCAGTTGATTGTGGCCGTAGCACAGCGGCTAACGTAGCCAAGTTACTGTTGCTAAATGTTTGCGTCCTAAATATGCAAGAGTGATATCGGGGAAGGTGTGTGAACATAAACCTCATTTGAAGCTAACTTTTAATACTTGTTTGTAATTTGGATGCTTGGTACAACTGTTCACAGTAACAGAACTTGCTGTCTGTGAAACCTGTATTGCAAGGGTTTGTCTCTGTGGTTATGACCGTTCGGTTACCAGCTACTGCATGTTAGTTTGCGTGCTGTGCTAATTAAAAATGCTCCTGGTTAACTTATATGCAGTAATTCTGATCGGTATGCTTGTGTTACTTCGGTAAGCATCAATGTGGCAGTTTCATCATAACGTTGCCCGATTGTAGCCACTACAGTTAGTGATCGCTTCACTTATCCATGACCGGGATCAGCCGGATGCTTCACAAATGTCTGAGCAAGCTCTGTAGTGCTACCGTGAAAGCAATGCGAAACGCAGAAGCTTTACCGGTTTACAAATGATTTCTCTGCACTACCTTGACATAATTTCATCCCCCTTTAGAAATGGTTGTGGCTAATAAAAAGCTGAAAAAGGCGGAGATTAAATAGGTAATTCTTTCCTGTAGAAGTGATCAATTCGTTAGCTCAACATAAGCAACTTGTCCGCGCTAACGGAACTTACGGTCTGCAAAACCTGTATTATGTTCATAAGATTACCGAGCTCTCTCTAGCTGTCGCGTACTATCCATAAAGCTGCTTTCACATCAGACACGAAACAAATTTTTCGCAGGACAGATTAGCCTGCATTCAAAGTCAATGCAAAGACGTGAATACACGTTATGGGCACGTCAAGCCGCTTTCACACCGGACGCAAAACGAATTTTTCGCGCGACAGATTAGCTACATTCAAAGTCAATGCAAAGACGCGAATACCGGTGTTATGGGCGCCTTAAGCAGCTTTCACACCGGACGCGAAACGAATCTTTCACGTGACAGATTACATTCAAAGTCATGACCGCTTATCAGCTACTGCATGTTAGTTTGCGTGCTCTGCTAATTAAAAATGCTCCTGGTTAACTTATATGCAGCAATTATGATCGGTATGCTTGTGTTACTTATGGTAAGCATCAATGTGGCAGTTTCATCATAACGTTGCCTGATTGTAGCCAATACAGTTGAAGCTAACCGGAGAGGTGCTGTATGTGTCTGCCGAGTTGGGCTGCAGTTAGACCAGACGTAGATTTTGCAGAGCTTGGGGTGCGTTTTTGGGTGCTTATGAAACGATCGCTTTACTTATCCGTGACCGGGGATAGCCTGATACATCTCCAATGTCTGGGCAAGCTCTCTGATACTACCGGTGAAAGCAATAGGGAAGTGCACAGCCTATAACATGTCCGGTATAACAAACGATTTCTCTGCATTCCCATCGATTGAATATTAAATTCTTTCCTGTAAAAGTGATCGATTCGCTAGCTCCACATAAGCAACGGTTCACGCAGACGGAACGTACGGTCTGTAAAACCTGTATTATGTTCATGACATAACCGGAGCTCTGTCTAGCTCTCGCACGCTATACATAATGCGCCCATTTTCCGCGAGGAAAAGCCGGTCATTCCGAAGCAATAAGTAAACCATTACCACAGGCAATTTCCGAAAAGGCCGTTTAGCTTGGAGCTTTCGCCCCTCCGTCATATACCAGCGCGGAAGCTGTTCGTTTCTCCACGCTAACAACACACCACAGCTATGCACACGAACCAGCAGGTCCTAATACATACCGAAATAGTCCATAAGCTGTTGGTCCACTTTTAGCTGGTCCTCACTGTCCATGTTTCCCTCTAAACTCAGACCCACCGGATTTCTACGGTCTCCGGTCTACACTTGGGCATGTGGACCCATTCTACAAATGTGTCTATATGGGATGGATTCTAGCTTCCCCTGCATCCTAGCTAGGAGTAGAAAAACCGCGGTACTCACCAACTGTTGCCGTAGCAAACTGTAGCCGATAGCAAATTCGTGCTTGAGCTGCCAGACTTTCGCACTGCGTCCTCCACTTTCGCCGTTGCATTTATTAGAACAAGTTAATTTTATTAGATCTATACACATGTACTGCGTTTGATTGCAGAATTTCCCTGCTGATTCCTTAGCTCAGATGGCAGACGCGTCTCACGTTTCACTCTGAGACCCGGAAACTGCGTTCAGCTGCCTCGTCCCGCCTAGATCCGGCCTCCGCAGAGCTGGCCAGTCAGAAGAAAGTGGGCACACGGGGAGTGGGGGCCATAGCGGAAGAGCCACCCCATGAGGCGTTTCAGGCAGAGATGGACTATGGACTACAAATGGGATTTTTTGAGGATGGCAGTACGAGCGAAATAAGTACCCTTTTTTTTCTTTGCGCGAACAGGAGTACTCTAGGGGAATCAAAGACCAAAATATAAACTTGGAAAAATAGCATATTAGGTCCCCTTTAAGGAGTTTTCATGTGCCTCTGGTCTGTGTTTGAATGTCAAAAAATGTGAACTTATGGCTATTAAAAATGGCATAAAATCTGAACTTCACAACATCCCAATAAAAAATGAAGTGCAGTATTTGGGTATCTTAATTACAAAGGATCAAGATAGAAGAGGCTCCTTAAACTTTACCCCAATCATACAAAAAATTCAAAAGAAATTAAATCAATGGCTCTTACGTGATCTGTCACCGAGAGGAAGAATTTTACTAAGGCAGAGGGACTAACGTATGCAGCTCTAGCTCTGTATCTTGATGACAAGACCCTTAAAGTGATTGATAAAATGCTCTTTAACTTTGTTTGGAAAAACAGGACTCATTATTTGAAGAAGACAGTCGTTATGAGCTCTTATGAAAATGGCGGGCTTAACTTTCTGGATTTTCACACCTTAAATAAAACATTTAAAATTAATTGGATAAAACAAATCTTCAATAATCCCACTGCAATCTGGAATATTATTCCTCTCCATATGCTAACCAAACTTGGTGGCGTTGACTTTTTTTGGTTTGTAATTATAACATTGATAAGGTCCCTATAAAAGTGTCAGCTTTCCATCGCCAGGCCTTTCTTTCATGGTCTCTCGCCTACAAGCATAACTTTTCACCGCATAATTACCTAATTTGGAATAACAAAGACATTCTGTATAAACACAAGTCTCTTTTTATGGACTATTGGTATCAAAATAACATCTTATGGGTAGATCAGTTATTCACTGAGGAAGGACATTTATTTACATAGGAAGAGTTCCTTGGCAGATACAATATCCCTGTGTCTTCTGGAGAGTATGCCAAGGTGTTTGGGGCTATCCCCTCTGGTGTGTATACGGTTTTCAAATCCCAAAGGAGGCTTGATGTCTACAAACTAACATGTTTACTCCCAACAGACACACCAGTAGGGAAAGTTTGTCTATCCAGTCGTACTGTAAATCAAAATAGATCTATAAGAACCATGCTCCAAAAAGATGTGACAACATTACCCTGTGTTATCTCACATTGGAATAAATTTGTGGATGACATACCATGGAAGAAGGTTTGGCTCATACCTAATAGATATCTGGTCACAAATAAAGTTAAAGAAATATCTTTTAAACTTATTCATAAACTGTATCCAGGGAAAACTTTTATAAAAAATAGATTTAATAAAGATATTGATATAAAATGTAGCTTTTGTAATGAATGCCCTGAAACTGTTGTCCACTTATTTTGGTACTGTCCATTGGTGAAAAACTTTTGGCGGAGACTATGTGATTTTATTCATATTAACATTGAAAATAATTTTTCTTTCTTTTGGAAAAATGTTTTGTTTGGTCTATTTGAGAATTTTACACCAAAAAGCAAGTCTGCTTACTTGATAAATCTCTTACTCTTGATGTCAAAATATCACATCCATTGCTGTAAATACTCTGGAAAAAAGCCATGTTTTACTGCCTTCTATAATGAGGTCAGACAATATATTATTTCTATTAAACATTCTGGAAACCTTAAGGCACTTAAAACTGTGGAACTTTGTACTGCATTGAATGTATTTTTGTAAACCCTACCCCCAAGCATGAGATGAAATGTTTTTTTTTTTTTTTTTCTTTCTGCCTTTCTTTCCTTTTCTTATTATTGTTCCTGTCTTGTTTTTTCTTGTATTGCTCTTTACACGAATGCTTCTAAGAGATGTTTTGCTTTGGATGCATTTTGAGCTGTTAATCTGTAACAATAAATAAAATTAAAAAAAAAAAAACAAATAAGTCCCATTGGTACGAGTCGTGATCTGTGCTGGCAGCGCCCCCTAGTGCCGCGGAGGGCAGATGTCCCACAAACTCCCTGATCCTGGATCAGGGACAGTCTTTGATGAGAAATATACATTACGCGATCAGCCAATGTTAACACACGCGGCTTCAGACCAAACGTGTTCCACAGTCTTGTAGTCCCATCGATATTGGCATTAATTCTCATCCCTGACCGATAAAATTTATCATTCCAGGTGAGGATGAGCGCATTTGTAGAAAGGGTATTTATTTCGGGGGCAGATTTTTACTAGGTGCACGCGGTGCATCCGACTTTAAATTTTGGGTGCACCTGCCAAAAACCGGGTTCGTACGTGCACCTATGCACCCGCTATTTTGAGTCCTGCAACCGATTCCGGCCCTTGCAGGAACTCGACTTTGCCCCTGACCCTGAGAGTGGGGGGATTGATGAGCATCAGGGCACCCTGTTGGCCTCTTCCCCTCAGAAAAGGGAGTTAGTGATGGTGGGGGACTCAATTATTAGAGGAATAGACAGCTTAGTCTGTTCGGAGTCTCGTACGGTGTGTTGTCTGCCTGGTGCCCAGGTAGGAGACTTCCTGGAGTGTGCGGACAAGCTCCTGGCCAGAGCAGGGAGGGATCCAGTGGTCATGGTCGGGACAAATGACATAGGTAAGGGTAGGTTTGAGGTTCTGCAAGACAAATTTATGGAATTAGCTGAAAAGCTTAGGAGCAGATCCTCCACAGTAGTTTTCACCGGGATTCTACCGGTACCACATGCAAGCAGTGAGATGCAGAATTTTATCTGGAGTTTTAACACGTGGCTACAAAACTGGTGTAGGAATGAGGGGTACAGGTTTATGGGGCGCTGAAATTTCTTCTGGGACAGGGGTGACCTGTTCGAGCCTGACGGGCTACATCTGAACCGGAGGGGTACCTTTGCACTGGGTCAGTGTATGTTGAGGGTAGCACAGGGTTATTATACCCCCGACGACGAAATGTCGGGGGTATATAGTTATATACCAAGAATTCCGTTCATCATTCTGTCACTCCGTCATTCCGTCCAAAGATATTATTTGTCTGATCGATATCTCAAATGTTATTCATTGGATTCTTTTCAAATTTGGCACACACATTCTCTACGACAAGGAGAGGTGCAGTGCAAAGTGTCGGCCATCTGGGATGTCCGTCCGTCCGTCATTCAGTCCGAAGACATTATTATTATTTGTCCAATCAATATCTCGAATATTATTCATTGGATTCTTTTCAAATTTGGCACACATATTCTCTACCACAGGGAGAGGTGCATTGCAAAGTTTCAGCCATCTGGGATGTCCGTCTGTCTGTTATTCAGTCCGAAGACATTATTTGTCCGATTGATATCTCAAATATTATTCATTGGATTCTTTTCAAATTTGCCACACATACTCTATACCACAGGGAGAGGTGCACTGCAAAGTTTCGGCCATCTGGGATGTCCGTCCGTCTGTCATTCCGTCCGAAGACGACATTTGTCCGATCAAAATCTCGAATATTATTCATTGCAGGGACCGCGCTAGCCGCTTGCCACGTTCGCCAATGCGAACAAAATAACGCTGTGGCGAAGAAATTTTGCGGGGAATAAGCCACGCTGGCGAAGGCCGAAATTTTGAAGAAGAGGCAATAAAATCCTATGTTACGGCGATCTTCTAAATTCTGTCGGAAACGAAACGCGTAAAACATCCCTGCTGTTATCACACACAGCTAATCACCCTGAGATCCACGCACTGCACCGTGGACCACTAATGTATCATTAAAATTCACTATGAGCAGCGCGCTTAGCCAATCACAGACAGCGAGAAGCCAAAATTATACTCTTCGCGGGAACTTGGTGAACTGAGGCCAAGAGCAGTGGTTATTATTCCTACATTGCAGTGCAAAAATGGCTGCTCAGCTAAATCAAGATAGGGCACAGCGATCACTTCATGATTTCGTTGGGGCGAATTCTTTCCAATCAATAAATCTAAAGTTTCAGAGCAGCCACACGACAGAAACGAAAGCAGGGCTATTCAGCCCAAATGGTTCCAGGATTTTCCGTGACTGGAACAATCAGAAAATGCCGACGGGCCACGAAAGCACTACTGCGTTTGGTGTAAAGCTGACAAGAAAACTACATTCGCCTCGGGGAAGACCAGCATTCCGAAAAGGGACGATATTGCGAAGTACAAGCGTATTAACGACCACAAGTAAGTTACTTTCTCTGTAATGAAACGTGCTCATTTAATGTCATGACAATAATCCATCAGCCTACAAGAGCTATCGAAGCAGGCTTGGTCACTTGGCCGGAGTTTGACAGTGCATTACGTTCAGAACGGCCTGCACTTAATTGGGTAATTCGGGAACCGATAGTAACCGATAAAATTTTGCGAATGGTTTATGAACGAATTTCCGCGTACCATTGTTTATAAAATAGCTGCTGATAGGTGCCATATGGCGTTTGGGTGATGGAGCCTGACTAAATAACCACAAATTAATTTTCAATTAAGACCTCCTCTTTCCCCAACAGAATTATTCACTCTGCCTTTTTAAGCTGTTCTTTCATTTTTGCACGGTCCTTCTTTATTTCTGGCTGAAAAACTAAGTAATGGACAAGGAAACCGTCCTGACAAGAACATGCATTTCAGCAAATGTCCCGTCCGAGTTAAAAATCTCGCAAATTGTAAACGGTCATATTTCGTTGGCTTCATTCTCATTTTCAGAATTGTGGCCAAAGCAAGAAACACCCCCCTTTTTTTTTTTTTTTTTTTTTTTTTTTTTTTTTTTTTTTTTTTTTTGAACAGGCCACCAAAAAAAAAAAAAAAAAGCACACAACAACGTGAAGGACGCAGTCACTGAACAGATGCGGACAGTGCATTGGATGGCGCAGGAAAATATCAAAAAGCAGAAATTCAGAAGTGCAATCAAACTGCAATGCAGCAATGTAAGTTAAATGGTGTCAGTGCCAAATCTTTTATAGTTTATTCCCCTAAACCAAAATTGTCCCTCCTCAACTTACAGCATCAGTCAAAAGTTTGGACACACTTTGCTAATGTCACAGCACTGTTTTTACAGTCATTTAAACAGCTTAACTTCTCTACTGTACATACTCACAAATGGAATCCTGTCAAAGGTTAACAGTAAGAAGTGAAAAGAGAGTAATTCACTTGTTTAAATAGTGTCAAAAATTTTGGAATTCTCAAAGAAGCCATATTTTGCTGACAAATAAGCTCCTTCTATTTTCCAACAGCCGAAATTAAAGTCAAGCAGTTTTGACTTTTGGGCAAAAAGGTTGATGAAAAGCACACCTCAAGTGCAGCACGTCTTTAGGAAGTTAGACAGTCGTGCAGCTACAAATTCACTATATGACTGCCCTTGTTAAAAAAAAAAAAAAAAGTGAGAGTGCTCTGCAAGTACACTGCCTGTCCAAAAAAGAAAAAAGTCGCACACTCAAATATTTAGTTGGAACCCCTGTAGCTTTGATTACAGCGCAAATTCATCTTGTGATTGTTTTGACAACATTTATTTTCGATCAAAATGCCATAATTTTTGGCACTAGATCTTGTCTTCTTGACAAATTGGTTGAACCACTCGGTGGTCTTACTTGAGCACATCCCAATAACTTTCAATGTGGTGAAGGTCAGGACTTTGTGGTGGCAAACGTGTCTGTGAAAATGATTCCTCATACTTGTTTTTCTCATTCATTGTTTTCTTTGCCAAATACAGGCCAATAACTTGCCCCTTCTGAAATACTGAAAAATCTTTTCAACCATCAAGGGATGCGTCTTCCAACGTGATTTTTGGGCTGGGCCGCGAATAGCCGCCCGGCCCCTATAAACGCGAATGTCGCTGAGTGAGTGAGTGAGTGACTGACTGCCTGAGTGATCAAGTTCAACGATTGGTTGGCCAGCGTGGAAGAAGTTCAGTGACTGGTCGGCCGGCGGGGAAGAACTTCAGCAATTGGTTGGCCGACAACCGACTTCAGCGATTAGTCGGCCGGCGGGCAAGAACGTCAGCGATTGGTTGGCCGACGATTAGTTGGCTGGCTGGACGGGCGTTTGTCGCTCGTATCTCCTGAGGGGTATACTACGAAGCAAGTTCAACATAGACAGGCTATAGGCTATTTGAGTGAGTCGGCTCAACAAACCCTGAACTCGCAATCAGAGATAATTGCTACCACAACGGTGGTTGTAATATTTCTTTGTTAATCTCCTTTTTGTGCTTTCAACACTGTACGCGCTTTCAACAAAAAAGTGTTTCATGCGTCAATTGATCCTATTTCTGTTCACAAATTGACCGATCACGTGCTGTACGTTCCCTGAGGACATTATCCCTGATCCAGGATCAGTGACACTGTGGGTTGTCTCCTCTCGCGGCACCAGGGGGGGGCGCCGACAGCAGCTTAATGGGTGACACATATAGACAGACCATATCTCACTGAACCGGCTCAACAAACCCTGAACTCACAATCAGAGATAATTGGTACCACAACGGTGCTCGTAGTCTTTTGTTGTTAATGTCGGTTTAGTGCTTTCAACACTGTACGCGCTCTCAACAAAAGAGCGTTTCATGCAGCAATTGACCCTATTTCCGTTCATAAAATGACCGATCGCGTTCTGTATGTTTCTCCGAGGAAGCTATCCCTGATCCAGGATCAGTAACACTGCGGGTTATCTCCCCCCGCCACCAGGGGGTGCCGCCAGCAGCTTAATGCACTGTTCAACACATATGGTCGGCCTGACCATAAAAAATATGGTTACATTAAACGTGACCATAAAAAAGATGGTCACAAATTTGTGGTCGACCCTGTCCGACCATAAAAAATATGGTTACAATAAACGTGACCACAAAAAAGATGGTCACAAATTTGTGGTCGACCCTGTCCGACCATAAAAATTATGGTTACCTTAAAAGCGACCATAAAAAAAGCTGGTCGAAAATTTCTGATCAACCATGGGTGACCATAAAAATTATGGTTACTTGGAATGCGACCATGAAAATGGTGGTAAAACATTTAATGGTGGTAAGGGAGTGCGGTCTCAATTGTTTAACATTTCAAAACAATAATTAAACAACAAGATGTTGACTTTTCCTGAGCTAAGTATGAACTCTAACAGACTCTACACGCTAAGAAAAAAAGGTTCGTGAAGGGTGCGCGTTGGCACCGAAAAGGTTCGCACTTAGGAATGGTTCCCTTCAGAACCTGTAGATGGAGCTGAAACCTATAGGGTGCCCATCCGCACCCTTGAATAGTATCTCACGCAACTGCACTAACGATCATTAGCCTAATTAACACTTCGGACCTTTTTTGTGTTGAACTTCTTGAACTCCTATTTTTTTTTATTGTACAAAATTAGTAGAATGCCACGCTGCCGCATTTTTAAACTTATTTATTCTCATAAAATAAACTGGGACACAAAAATTACAACTGATACAATTAACAACTTTTCGATTAGACTACTCCTCGAAAAATACAGCAACCAATGGCAGCGCGACAATTGTACAAGCGAGGACAATCGACGTGGACAATAACTGGCGTTCGTCGCGTTCAAGCTGGCTTTGTTCATCAAGCTATATACGCTAGTTCACTTTGTTACGTGGCTGCCAACATCCCGCAATGCGAAGATTGTTTAAGGACTAAAATGGATTTGTTTTGCCATTTCTTCTCATCATATCATTTATGCAGCTGCTTTGATATCTGGTTTATAAACAAGTGCATTAACTTTACATGAAATTCAAATGTCGTATTATCAATTTGTTCTCAGTGTCCGTATGGAGATGCCAACAGAGGTTGAATGCACATGACAAAAAAAAGTCTTCATGCATGCAAAACTGGGCAGCAATGTGATTGTCATTGACATGCACTTGTTTGCCCCTTACAAGTGTAAATACAATGAGTAAAAACACGCCTCCTGCCAGCCAGCTCATCGCTCCATGAGACCCCGGAGCGTACTTTTAATGATTATTCAGTTATCATCTATCAATCAGCCTACACACCTGTTTGTTGTTCCCTCAGAGGGATATATATATGAGTCCTGTGCAAAGGCTCTTTTTGATGTCTCTTAAATGCCACGCAGTAAAGCCTGCACCAGATGGTGTAACTTTGACTGAGGCATGTGACATGCGTGTATACTGCATCAGCATACATACCAACTCCACTGCTTTTGGCGGTAGACTATCGCTTTCGGGGCGTTTCATTCTGAAAAAACGCCCCAAAAGCAGTAGAGTTGGCATCTATGCATCAGGCAATGTTGTACCGTGTGGTGATGGTTTTTGCTGCATAACTTCCTCATGTAACAGTGTAGCAGCCTATCTTGCATGCTAGATATTTTTGCGGCATGCGAGAAGTTTCTCAACGTGTGGGGGCTACCTGCTGCACTGTTACGCTTGCTCGACCAATCATAACATTACAGCCCATCATACGATGTGCAGACGAAGCACATGATACAGTAAATGGCAGAGCTCTGGGACTACAAGCGCCATTTGGCAATGATATCCAAATGCAGCCGCGGGTAGATTATGCAGCACGTGGGTCCAGTGCAAACCACGTCTCTTACAAAACAGGCTCCCAACAAAAGGGTTGAGGTTAGGGTTAGGGTTAGTGTAGGGGCGTGTGTTGTAGGGCGCGTGTTTTGTACAGGGCGTGGTTTGCACTTGGCTGCAGCTGCAGCTAGACCCTTCTCCCTTTTGGGTGCTTTGAAAAAGGTATAAGTGAGAATCCTTTAAAGGTGCAGACAAGCACCCATTAGACGAGTTACAGATGTGCACCCTGTGAAATGGTAATAAGAACCTTAAGGAGGTGCTTGCAGTCACCCTCACGGAGTCTTGCGTAGTCACCCCTAATAAGGGTCCTCATCTGCACCTTTCAGGGTTCTTGCGTTCACCCCATACAAGGGTGCTCAATAACGCCAGTTTAGGGTGCTTATGTTCAGCCCTTTTTAGGGTGTTCATGAGCACCTTTTAGAGTGCATGTATCCACCTCTTCTTAGGGTGCTCATGAGCTCCTTTCAAAAAAGGTGCTGCTATTGTAGCAAACGTGCGCACCCATAAAAGGTGCTGAATGAACCTTTTTTTCTTAGAGTGTAACAATGAGCCTGAATAATTAAGTCAAATTAATCACAGCTTATTCTATGATATACCTTTTTACAGTGGTCACAATTAAAATAAACAATCCCTCCATAAGAGCAAAAGGAGAAGCTTAATGTTGGGCACCAGAGTCTCATTGAGATCAGAGGCCACTGTTCTAAAATAAATTCAATTACATTTGTCAATTCTCCAAATGTGTCCCAATTTTATAATGAAAACAAAAGTAGCTGGTACTTTTAGTGGTTAGCCACTACCACAATTCACTGTACTACAGAAGACAATCAATAAATCAATAAGGATGACAATCAGTGTGGTCTACAAAGTTCATTGAGCATGAAACATAATAATATACTGGACAAATAAAGTTAGGGATCACCCCAAATTTTGAATTTGAAATATTTGATAGTTTGTATTTTTTTCCATATCATATTTTAATATTGAAAAGTTGGGTGATCCCTAACTTTCTTTGTCCAGTATAGTATACTATTTGCAACTTGTTTGTAAGCATATTTTGTATCAAAAACAGGCAATGAGGGTGCCCCGGTGGCTCATCGGTCAAAGTGCGCGCACCATAAATGCTGTGTCCTTCTCGCGGCGACCTGGGTTCGATTCCAACTCGGGTCATTTGCTGCATGTCTTCCCCATTCTTCTCCCCAACTTTCCTGTCTCTCTACACCATATAACTGTCAAATAAAGGAAAAATCCCCAAAAAATGATCTTTAAAAAAAAAAAAAAATCGACCATTATTTTTATGGTCAATCCGACCATTATTTTTGTGGTCGCACAATGACCATAAAACATATGGTACGTCACGTCTATACCATAAATTTTATGGTTGGCTGCGACCATATTTTTTATTGTCGGTTCGACCATATCTGGCTAACAGTGTGGGAGACCTAAATGAAGTTTTACACTCATTGGTTGGACACTTGAAAGACTGTATGATTATGCATGCACATACTCAGGTGGACACTTGGGAAATTATAATTGAGATTTATTTTAGTGCATTCATGTTGGTTGATGGATGCACTTGTTCGTTGTATGTAATATAAGTGGTTGCAGGGTGATTAATAAAATCTAAAAAAAAATAAAGAAAATCTCCTAAGAGTAGTGGGTCGTGATTATGGACAGTTATGAAGAATGTAAATATATAAAAAAACAGCAAAAAGCAACACTGTTGCTGCTAATAAGGCCAGAGAGGAATTCTGGCGGAAAATTGCTGACCGTAAGTCCTCTGATGAAGGACTAGTGGAAATCATATCAGTTTCTCAGCCAAATCAAACGAAATGAAATTAAATTATAGAATGAACTTTCTTATTTCTCGGCAAATTCTCATGATCTTGCTGTTAACTACAAGGCCTTTTCGAGAGCTTTCAATAGGTCATACATTCATTAAAATTAATTGCATTTCAATTTCACATAGTTAACCATATTCATTCATCGCCAATATCAAATGATGCTTTATGTAAACACATGGCAGCTCCTTCACTCGAACATGTTTATTTAGCGGTTTTACTCGAAACTGTGGATTCTTTGTCCATAACACGCCCAAAGACGAAACATGGGGGAAAAAAGGAATCTTTGAAGTTTGTTCCTACACCCTCACTACATAGGAACTGCCATGTGTTCACAAAAGTGACGTCATGTTCCCGGTTAGCACAACTGTAACAATAACTTTATTGTTTCATTACGATTCAGGAACACACATACATACTTTATCTACTATCTACATTTGTTGCCGCTGTCTCTCTCAAATTCACATTCACAGAATCAATAACTGCTACCCTTACTCTAGCTCTTTGTCTATTCAAATGTATAACTTGCTTTTGATATGTTTTCCTTACTCAAACCCCCCCCCACTCCCACTACCTCACACATTCTCACTCACTCCCACTCCCTCACTCACTCTCACATTTTCACACTCCCACTCTCCCCACCCACTTTGTAAATAATTTATCAGCTCCAGCTCATAACTAAACTTGCGCTTCATATAATTGCGTGAGCTTTGCCCCATTTAGCACCCTTTTCTTGGGCCCACATTTTCACACAGCACTTGGCGGCCAGGCCATATACTAGGTTGCACCTAGTCTTGTTTAAAAAATGAGTAGCAACATGCTTCATCAGCCAGGGTTAAAATGATTATTGCCTGCTGAAACATATTAATAACCGCAATAATGATCCAATCATAGAATTTGTTCATTTATTTCCAAACGGTGACTTATTTTTGGACGGGCAGTGTATGACAACAAATGGTGATTAGTTCGATGGATTTAAGAATTAGAATTTTTTTTGGCAAAATAAAGACTGCTTATTTTTTATTTAACATGTATTGTAAGAAAAATGTGGGTGTGACCAAACTTTCGACTGGTATGTCTGTGTTTTTAATCCAAAGTTTTACTATGCATGTGGCTAAAATTTTTTTAATGTGGCTAAAGAAATTTGAGCCGAGTTAGCCATGGTGGCTAAAAAAATTTTTCTTCTAGTGCAGCCCCTGCATTGGATTCTTTTCAAATTTGGCACACATATTCTCTACCACAGGGAGAGGTGCAGTGCAAAGTGTCGGCCATCTGGGATGATTTCTCACAAAAATACTGCTATTTTCCTGTTTTTGGACATTTTCCTGTTTTTTGGAAATATCTGAAACTCAACATTCCTTGCCCTGTGAAGATATCTGGGTCAGGCTCGTTGGCAAACACGAGACAGGTTTAAACACAGGAGTATGCTATCGACCGCCAGCTTTGGACAATACTGTCAATGAAATGCTCTTTAAGAGGATTTGGCAAGCTTGTAGAGGAGGAGGGACTATTATTATGGGAGACTTCAATTATCCTGGTATCGATTGGGAAATGGTGACAGGACAGGGTAAAGGGGAGGAAGAATTTGTAGGTGTTATAAATGACCATTTTTTTGGTGCAGTATGTTAATAAACCTACAAGAGAGAAGGCAATTTTAGATTTAGTGCTGAATGTAATGACCCTGATAGAATTAGCAATGTTTGAGGTACTGGAGCCTCTTGGGACTCGTGATCACTCTACTGTTAATTTTGATGTTTCATGGGAAGTTAAAAAGATGTCTTCTAAAACCAAAATTTTCAATTTTAGGCGAGCGAACTTTGAAAGGATGTGCTCATATTTAAGCATAATAAAATGGGAGACACTCCTGGACTGTGAGTCTGTAAATGAGATGTGGGAAAGATTTAAGGGGGTTTTACTTGATTCACAAAGTAAATTCATTCCAAGGGTGTCCTAAAGTAAGGTGAAAAAGCAGAACCCTCAGTGGATGACCACTGCTATTCGTACGAGTTTGAGGGAAAAGAGGAATCTTTATAAGATGTAAAGGATAACAATGAGAATACTAAGGCTGAATACTGTAAAATGCAGGCTGTGGTCAAAAGGGAGCTGAGGAATGCTAGAAGACTGTATGAAAGGCAAATTGCAGAGGGGGCAAAAACTAACCCTAAGCGCTTCTTTCAGTACTGAAGCAGAAAAAGGAAAGTCAAAGAGGAGGTTCAGTGCATAAAGAATAAATATGCATCGCTGCTATATGATAACAAGGATATTGCGGATACTTTAAACAGTTACTTTGTTGAGAATTTTACCTCGGAGCAGGTTTTTATTCGGCCAGAGGGCATGTCCAACCCTCTAGATTATTTAGCGGAAATTGAGGTGAGGAATAATGAAGTATTAGACAAGTTGCATAAACTAAAGGCAGATAAGGCGGCAGGTCCTGATGGCTTATATCCTAGAGTGCTCAGGGAAGTTAGCGAGATCATCTTTAAACCGCTCTCGGCCATCTTCAGACGGTCTTTATAAACTGGAGGAATACCAAATGATTGGAAGCAGGGCAATATAAAACCAATCTATAAGAAAGGGGTCCGTACTGAGCCAGGAAATAAGCCGTTCAGTTTAACTTGCATTGCATGCAAAATACTGGAATCTATCATAAATGATGAGCTGGAATTATTTCTCGAACGTTTTAAGACTCGCTGATTTTGAAGTGTGTCGCACTGGATTATTACGAAATTTAAATTTATAAAGCTATGCGTTTTAGACACTACTTTCCGCTGAAATATACTTTGGCGAGGTGAAGTCTCTTCCTTCAAATGAGACCAGATGTGAGAATGAATTTGAATGAACACATATTGAGCACAATAAAGGAAGCTCAGACATTTACAATGTTGCCAAACACAATAATTCCCCAAAATAATAAAATTACATAACAAAGCACATGCATAAAAAAAACTTTAATGTCCCTGAGTCAAGTCTTTTAAGTGTCGGTTCAGTGGATCGATCTTTGCGGGCCAATCATTGTTAAATGTCCATCCTACCGCGCCGTGAAGTGAAGAGCAGCAATCCTCAGTGTGGTAAGTGTTGATGATTCTCCTAAATGGGATGGCTCACCATCCAGTTCACTGGAATCTCTTCTTTTCAATGGATGCCCTCGTGGCTCCGGATGAGTCCCAAAATCCGTCATTTACCCCACAAAATAATCTGACCTGTAGACAGGTCACATATCCATTTAACATCACATCCACATTCAATAATCAATGAGAACTGAATCTAGTTTCTAACACTTAGCATAGAACATCACTAAGTACGATAAACTTCTGATAACCCTCATTTAGCCTATAAATGGCTCTGTTGCACAAAAAAAAACATATTTCATCCTCCCAGTTTCAGAGTAAAATTTGCCTAAATACTTTCAACTCGTAAGTTAACAGTATTAGCAACAGGGTTTTAAAGTAACACTTAACCATTTGCAGTAAGCCCTTTACGGGGGCACAATGGCTATATTCTCTGAACTAGTCAAGCTTTTTACTAACAGCACACACCTCAAGTGGATACAAATCATTAACCAGATAAGCCTATGGCAGGATTTGCTTCAGTTTTGCCCCAGTTTATGCACAGAAAGTATGGCTTTACAGTGGTAACACTTGACATTCACAATAACGTTACTAACTTTAACGTTACTAACACATTACGAGGGTAAATAAGCTTTTCAGTCAGTGAATATTAACATTCAAAACTACAGCGCATTTCTCCAATCGGAGATGTTTAGGGCCGTTGCAGCATTATTTACCCTAGTTGGCCACCATAGTGAGGTCAACTTTGTCCTCGAAAATAAACAGGGCTTCTAGCTAAGAGGCTACTTTGGAAATTTAGGCTAAAAACATGGTGAAAACATGTCTTCGAGTCACATTTGAAAGTCGGGTCTTGCGGACACTTGGATAACGCCGCACGAGCAGTATGGAGGAATTTTTGTTTTTTAATTGTTGCTTTTTACGCTTGAAAGAGTGGTCACTAATGACTTCAGTTGATTCGGATTTGTCTTCAATGCCGTTTTTCTTTGAGACTCCAAAAGCATTTTGAGGATGAACGAAAGTCACAAACCCTTCAATTAGCCTGGGGGGGGGGTCAGAAGATGATGAGTGAATTTTCATTTTTGAGTGGACTATCCCTTTAAATGCAAGTGAGAACCTGACACAAGACATTTTGTTCTGTCTGCTGTTGATTTTATTCTACGCTTAACCTCCTTTCTTGTGTCTTTTACTGGGGATCATTTCTCTCCCTGATCCTGAGTCCGTGGACCATGAAGCCCCGCCCCTCACTGTGAGGTCATTGACTGCTGCTGTCCTGATCCGGTTCCACCCCTGGTTTACACTCATGCCTCGCCACATCCTGAAGCTCCATGCTGTACTGCATGGATTCTTTTCAGATTTCTTATCAGGCTTAAGCCGACCTGATTACAAGTAACCTGCCAGCGGAGGATGGGCTCCCCGACTATAGCCGGGTTCCTCCTGAGATTTCTTCCCACCGGGGGGTTTTTTCTCACCACTGTTAAAGGATTTTTCTCCCTACTGGGAGTTTTTTTATTATATTTTATTATTATTTTTTTTACCTCATTTGTTATTGTGGGGATTAGGCTGTGCAATGCCCTTTATCTTTACTCTAAGTGGCTTTGTGACACTGCAGTTAAATGCATTATATGAATAAAATTGAATTGATTTGAAAAAAAAATAATGGGAAAAAAGAGATGGAAATCTTTCTTGGAAATAAAATTATTGTCCTGCTAAAATCCACTTGTTTGATCAGTTCTGGTTTTATTATGCTAAAGAGATTAAACCCACAGACGTTCAAAAAAGCCACATGGTCACTATACCCATCAACCCAACCTGCTCATTATTCATATTTGCCATAGAAGGAAAGGAACAGTTTAACTGTCATGACCTTGACATATGGGTCATTCCGTGTCAATTCACCAAATTTCAGAAAATCTTCCCGCATGACCACCTCAGATTTTCTTGAAAAAATTCATGTTGGTGAATTCAGTTCTTGATAGAATGATCCCAAAATTGTAGGTCTCTACTGCCAATAGTTTGGCCACAAAAATTTATTAAAAGGACAAAGATTTGGGCGATTTTTAGCCTTTTTTTAGCATCGACTTCTGAAGTTCTAATTTTGAGCTGGAATATCTTAAAAAGTCCTAGAGCTAGGACTTCCAAAGTTTGTATATCAAATATCTGGTGCTATATCTGAACATAATTTAAATTTCAGCTGTCTGGCTCATGTGTAACATGCAGTAATAGGCCCCTAGATTCTGTCAAAAATTTCTATTCGCGAACTGCAGCAGCACTTTTAAGGGCCTGTAAACTCGTAAGTTTTTATGACGGGGCTGATATTTTGTAGGGGGTGTCTTTTGAATTAGGTACATGGTTTTCTGAAAAATCACCAATGTGAAGTAAATAGCATCTGAGATATTGCTGATCAAAAATGAGAAAAAACACATTCTCCTGCAACTTTGAAGCTATATTCCTGTTGAATGACACCATGTATCAAATCCAAATCAAGTCCACCTTAAAGAGCAGGTTTTTGTTAATGATATATTCAAAAATTGTGATGGTGTTCTTTCTCTTTTTGCCAATATGAATTTTTAAAATTATGTTATATATTGGAATGCTAATTCTCGATTATAGCTTCGTAGTCTTGTGGACAGCTCTGTAATTATGTCAGAGATCTCAAATTTTGAACAGTGCCTCTTATAAACCATTTGACATTAACTTTAAATACATATTAGTCACATTCACACTAGTATATGACAAGATATTGAAGGTTGAAAATGGAAATAAAAATAAGCTTTATTGCAGTTCAAAATCGAGTGTTTTAAGTATGTGACAACACAAAACAATCACCAGAAATCATTTCCGAGTACCTCTCGCTGTGACTTTTTTAAGATGGAAATTTTTCTATTGCAGCTGAACTGTTCAAATTAAAATTCAAATTGACATTAAAGCTAAAGCTGGTCAAAGTTTCTAAGTTATAACATTATATGAAATTGGCTGATACTTATTTTGCCAATGCTTTTATTTTATTTTATTTTTTGTTTGTTCCAAGATAAATACAGTATGTTGAGCTAAATCGTTACTTCATAATTCATTTATTTTATTTTTCTGTGGATAAGATTTTAATATTGAATTCATTCACATGTCATGACAAGCCACAGAAAGCTGATCTCAGACAGATCTAAAGCCTTATTAGGAGACAGCCTGTACTTTTGTATGCTGCAGAACATTTATCATTATCACAATATAGTTGAAAAGTATATGTGTGTGAGTAGGTTAGCTGCAAGGGTATGGTTATCTGCAACATTTATTTTCTTAGAAGTAATTGCAGACTAGATGCTACCTTACTTTGGAATAATTTTGACAATACTTTTTGACCAACTGTTTCTTACAGTCGCTACATTTCCTGCCTCAGCGTTGTAACATGTTGCCATTTTTTTTGTCACAATAGCGCCAATGGTTTATTTTCATTACACCAACACAATTCTACATTTAAACTGTGGACAATGTTGCTTTTGAACTAGCTAGCTAAACCTTAGCGTTACAACCTAACGTTAGGTCCGGGGCAGTTGACTGAGCTACGGTAAACATTTATAGCCATTGAGACTAATCTAGTATGCTACTGTTGACAAATAGTTAAAAAAAAAAACTGATCGCTAAAAAACTCACCTCCAGTTCTCACTGAAGAACTGACAATCCATGCTGACCGTGTCTCCACAACTATTTTCTTACCCAGACCCGTTTCATTTTTGGCCGATGTTATTCGCACTCATACGTGTGGCCAATGCTGAAGTTTGGCCAAGAAAAAAAATTTAGCTTTGGACACACTTAAAATAAGTGTGGGCAGTGGAGCAATGTGCATCTTGGCCACACTTATAAGTGCGTCTAATGCGAATTTCGATCAATTTTTGTGCTTGGACGCACTTAAAAGGTCCCATCCCAGGCGGCTGGACTTACAATTTTTTTTCGAATTGCACAACTGATAAGGACCCACCCCCTCCATCCAATCAGGAATCACCCAAACAACGCCCCCACCACTCAGTTTGTGCACGTGCGCATGCTTCATTCCACCACAAACAGCTGACCGGTGCGGCCGGAGAGAACATTACAACACAGACAGCATTAGCAGCGGTGGATATCGATGGCATCACACAAAGCCACCAACAACATCTGTATCTTTCATCACTGGATTCACAGCATAACCAGGGCATTATAGCCTACACACAAGTTTCCTAGGCTAGTGCCAGTCTCTAGGCATACAATAACAAGAAAACATTAGTTACCCAATACTAGGCTGAAGCTAACATTACTTGGCTAACACCAAAAGTAGCCTAGAGCTTACTGCTCGATGTGTACAGACTACACTTTCTGTCTAAGTACAGCATTCACACAGAAAGAAAGACAAGAAGCTAGCTTACCAGTCTAAGAGAAACTCCGCTGTGAGTGCGTCGGTTTTAAATCCTTTCAGTCTTCAGTTCTCTCCAGCGGTCGAATGCTTCTCTGCCAATGGATATTCGAGTTGCATTTGCAATTTTTACATATTGTTGTCACTCTTGCATACTTTCCATGAAGGTTTTTGTTTTTTAGCTGGTGGTTGACCGCTGGGTGCAGTTAGAGGTCGGACACCTGATTGCTCATTCGGCTGCACCATGACTCCGTCCAAATGTCTATCTTGTTAGCTATTGCTGCCTATGTAGCTACAGCCAAAGTGCATGCACATTGGAATGCACGCGCAGAACACCTTGCACGTTGATATGGCAGTTTGAGTGACAGACGGGCCATCCAATCAAAGTTCTCTGAGACAAATTTGATTGGTAGCCTAATTTTGGCCCCTGCTCTTTACACAGATGACCAAATTTCGTCATTGATATGTCAAATCACTTATGTTATCGATTACTGTCTAATACTTACCAAATATACTCAGATTTTAATAATTTTGCCAAAAAATGAGCTGCCTGGGATGGCGCCTTTTATAACTGCGAATAGTGAGTTTGTTCATTTGGCACATTTTTTTGTTTTTTCTTCTCACTGCAAGTGATTATATTAGCAAGTATGTGCTTCTTGTCACTCTCCATTTTTAAATTTTTAAATCTCCGGGCTTCCCCATGAGATCGCGTGAGATCTCGTCAAGTGGAGCGCTGCTCCCTCTGGCACGATAGTCTTAATAATTTCCAATAGTGTGAAATGCACCATAATTTTCAAATCCTGTAGTGTGAACATGTTTAAGATTAGACAGCAGATTATCTGTGAAGATTCTCCTTATGTGTGTAATGCAACCCGATTTCAAAATCGGTTAGGATTTTGAAAATCCTGTAGTGTGAACCCGGCCTAAGATGACGATCTGTTTGATGATCTAGAAAAGTATTGTGACATCACAGGCATTGTCTGTGTCATCATACTGAGAAACTTGGCGAGATGTACAGTGCACCGATTCACGTTTTTCATTAACGAACATTTTTCAGGAAAGAGAAACATCGAAGACTTAATCAGTGCTTTCGTTTGACGTTTGAACGATTATTGAGGTCGCCTCTGCTAAAACACCATGCCACCCCACGCACTTCTGTGTGGTGGGCTGCTTTTTTCGCTGTATGTGTTCTATTATTTCAGTTATGCAGCAATTCCCACCAAATTTGGTAAGTGGAGAAGTGACCTATTGCTCACTGTGATAGGCTGTAACTCACAAAAAAGTTTATTCAAGTATTCTATTAGTATACTTAGTTGCTTTTAGTTGAAGCTTTTGCATAGGCTATTCATCAGAGAAGGAACGACTCATGGGCTATCTGCACGTTTGTGCAGTGGATATGTCGTTTGCTAAAATGGACTACAAACTGGACCACCAGTGGAATAGCATTACATTTTTGACTATAAACCTAAAATTTAGTGTGCCCTTTTCATTGTAAACCCTGACAAGTGCCGTGAACTGAAATGTTTTGTGGAAACTAATTACCTTAAAAAAAAAAAAAAAAAAATTGAGTATGCCAACTGAATGATTTAGTGTTCACAGCACTTAAAAACATGTAAAAAATAACTTTACCGTATTTTCTTTAAGTTCCTTCCACACAATGCAATTAAGTTGGCCTTCACAATTTTTTTGAGGTACGCTGTTATAAATTGACTGAATTTAACAGTTAAATTAACACATTGTCTCCTTGTTATTTTAACTGTAAGTAGAGTTCTGCGCACATTTAACTGTGGTTTACAGTTAACATACATGGAACCTCTGTTATAAACTGATTGTAAAATTACAGTTGAAATAACTGGCAAAAAAAAGGTGCCAGTTTATAACAGAGTAATCGGTTTTCACAAAACATTTGAGTTCACCACACTATCAGGGTTTACAGTGTTGCATCTGTATGTGCGTGCATATCCTCAGCTACACAGCTGAATACGAATATGGTTTGCTTGCTACTCATGTTGTACCCAGGTCTGTCTGCAGATGTTATGGGTTTTTATACGTTCGCTACACCGGAGGGTGGGCGTATACTGTTTTCGCCCCCATCCATCTGTCGGTTCATCTGTTGGTTAATCCACAATCTATTGTTTCACTCCACAAACCACAATTTTGGTTGGATTCTTTAAATTTTTTTGTGAGTCAAAAGTGATATGAAGAGGATACCCACTGATTTTGGTGATGTTAGGAACATTTTCCATGGTGCTGTTCCACTGAACTCAACACATTCTGATAAATGGCTTATATTTAGGTTCTTCTCACTCTGCAGGGTACAGGTTATGGCGAATCCTTTTCATTTTTGCCATCTGGTTCTATAGTGAGATGAAGAGGATCCCTTTTGATTTTGGTGATTGGAAAATTTTTAGTCTAATAACGTTATCGACAAGGCTGCCATGTGGGCGTATTAACACACTTTGCATGGCTGTTGTCTTATTATGTTCTGTATTTGGAAGTGTTGTCTGAATTGTGATTTGCGAGTGATTAACATGTAATGAGGATGATTCCTCCCTTTTTCCCACCTCTGCATTTCCTTGGATTTCTGTCCAGGGACTTTAACCAGCTTTCTGAAAAGGTACTGTCAAACACTGCTCCTATAAAATCTCAAAAGATTCTTCACAGCTGAGAATAGTATACAGACTTTATACGATGTGGTTAGGCTGACTGAATGTAATCCCAGTGATTTCACCAGGACTTCTCTAAAGTCTATTTTAACTCATTGACTGGTTGCAGCAGACGCTGAGAGAAGGAAAACACCTGGCACATATGCTCGTGCTTCTGGCAAGTGTAATACTGCTGATAAATATTCTGAGGGCAGTGCGCAAGGTACGCGTTTAACTTATTTCACCATTGTCGTTGTCCCTATGTCTATTATTAAAAATTGATGAAAATGAAATCAGCTAATTCAGCAGTTAATAATGCTTTTATGCTGTAAAGCTGTACCAATAATTGCTTTCTCTTCTTTATTCCAGGTTAAACTTTTGAAAAAACAATGTAAGTTTACGCATAATTGATTTATAACTTACAGCCTCAATAGCTTATGACTCGTCAGGAGGCTTCTGTATATGTGAGATTGGCCTAATTAATTTATTTCTTTTGGTTCTGATTATGTTCAGGGACAGAGGAAGTCCAGATGCTGTCCTCAGAAAAACATACAGCACGAAAAGCTCATAAAATCCCTGAATAAGGATGAAAGTATCACTTACCCTTTTACAGTATATGAGTCTCAAGACACCAATGACCAACACATGCTTTGCTCTCTTCAGGTGAGAAAACTGAGATCCCAGCTTAAGAGGTGGAAACGAAGAACCGATCGCACCGAGAATATGAAGCAGCAGGAGGTAAAGATACTGACCTGTATTCTGAAGTCAGGTCAAGGTGTGGTTGAACTTAGACCCTGGTCTAAGTGTGGTTTAAGTGAAGTTTATTCATCTCATCCCATCGTTCTTATCAGAAACGAAAACTGATTCAAACCCCAAAATCACAAAGAGCGTAAAAAGGAAAACTCCAAGGCTCTCTCTTAAAAACAATAAAATGCCTTTATTGTAGTGGCATGGTCATGGAGAACCTTAAAAACAGATTCCAACGCGTTTCCCTGATGAAGGCTTGATGCCAATGAAGGCTTGATGTCGAAATGCGTTGCAATCTGTTTTTAAGGTTCTCCATGACCATGCCATTACAATAAAGGCATTTTATTGTTTTTAAGAGAGTGCCTTGGAGTTTTCCTTTTCGCGCTTTTTGTGATTTTTGAAGTTTAAATGCATCCTTTTCCAAAGAGCACCTCGAACTAACGAGTTTTGAGTCCAGGAAGCCCTCCTTCCTATATATTTTTTTGATTCAAACCCCACTTAGACAAGACCACTGTTCTCCTGCTTTGCTACAGTTTGTCTTTGCTGCTGGAGCAACTTAGTCAACATGTTATTTTTTTCGGTCTCCGGATAGAGGAACTGAAGGAACGAATTTTGGACATGGGTGACAGGATAGCGTCCAACGATAAAGAAAACCAAATGCTGAAGGTGAGGTATTGAGATGAATACATCAGCAGTGTCCTCAAAGCCTTAACATTTGGTCAGAAATGCTTTGAACATTGTATTGTGTGATTCATGGCTGAAAAAGCCATGCATGTAAGTGTTTGCCGTGGAGCAGCTTGTCTTCGCACTATTTCATATTTCCAATTTGAATCTTTCAAGGCCTCTACAATGGAGCATACAGAAGAGATTACGTCCCTGGAGCGCCAGCTGGAAAGGGCAACCATCAAAATGGAGGAAGTCAAGAAGACTCATAATCAGTAATGTGTCAAGGCCTTGCATAAGATGTTACCAGATTATAAATCAGTCACGATTTTATCAGTTGAATTTCACTCATAATAACAAACTAGTTGGTAAATATAATGGGTATGCTTCAAAACACCATTTCAGTGAGGTCTTCTGATTTTGAATCTCTTCCATCCAAAAAAAACTCAGGAGCCCCCAAGTAGCGACAGAAGAGATTTTTAATGTAAACTTGTGAGGCTAGCCACTCAGGTACATCTCACCGCATTTTCATCAGGTAGAACAAAATGTTGAGATGTACCTGGCTGCCAAGCATTTAAATGGTGCATTAATAACATCTTTTGTAGCAACCTGGTTGCTCCCAAGTCTTTTTGGATCTCCTCTCCCCCGAGGGCCCGTTTTGCTGATCTCTGTAATTAATAATCTTGTGTCAAGGGATGTGAAATAGAGAAGAATGTCACTTGAATTGGCAATATGGAAGAAGGCTAGTGAATCTCGTGACCTCCACATTACAGGGAACTGAAGGCCAGGCTCAAGGAGCTCAGAAATAAGCTCCACAATGTGGCAAACGAACGCCAACAGTTTCTGAAAGCAGAGGTGAGCAAATTTACCCAGTGCTAATAACAATAATAACAACCTAATACCACCGTGATAAGACTAGTGTTGAATATTTCCTCAGTTAAGTGACTGTTGCTGGTTTGTTTTCCTGAAAAATTTAGAAAATGCTATAACCACACTCAGTGGCTAAGATAACACGTTTCTAGAACATGACGCAGTCATTTTCACACCCGTAGTTACAGGTTTAAGCAAACTGAGGGCTGTGTGATTCTAAATTAATATGCACAGTTTTTGATCTGCTCAGCCAGTCAGGCTATATGAATCTATTCCTGTTCTCTCAATGATTTCCTTTGCCAGATCTTAAGCACGCCGACAATCCAATTTCTCTGTCTGTCTTTGCCTTGCCTCCTCCCTCTTTTTATCTGCAGGTAAAACGCCATCGGAGAAATGCAGAAGAGAATTTGGTAAGCACAGTATTCTAAGAGTTGATACATATGACTGAATTAACACACAGAATACTAATTTCTCTCCTATGCCTCCAGCTGGCTTGCTGGAGTAAAGACAGGGAGCTGTCAAAGGAGCAGAAAAAGACGACGGAACTACAGAGGAAATGGGTTTAGCAGCCAAGCAATACCACTTTAATTAATTACAGTTAATTACAGTGAGCAAAATTGATTCTGGCCAATCAGTGCCATTTTTTTTTCCCACTCACCTGGATTCACGCGTAGTGTTTTCTCAGATAAATAGGCTGAATTCTTTTAATAGGAGACAGACGGTGGCTGTCTTTAAGAGTTTATTTGTTTTCAGGGTTGAAGAGCTCAATGCGAAACTGGGAGAACATGCCAGAAACTCTACGGCAGCCTCCAGAGAAAAGGGTGAGACAGTTGTCCTGCTGATCCCTCAAAGATCCTTCGTTCTTGAGGTGTACAAGACATGGACTTAACCAGTAGCGGAGCTACAGGGGGGGCAAAGACACGTCCCTTTTAGTCCTGGCTAGATCTCAATCATTTTCCTTTATTGACGTCTTTTCCAATTATCGTAATTGGCCACTGAAGACACGGTTTCTCACCATATGCGATCTAACAGCGATGAAATCATGGGCTAAATTCAGTGCAGAAAAATAATTTACTTATTAATTGGCCAATTCTTCGCGTGATTGAACTGGTCCATGTTCCAATGAAACGCGGACTTTCACTCTCGGTATTTCGTGGGTTGATTTAAAAAAAAAAAAAAAAAAAACAGTGGCACTCGGCAGTTAAATAGACTAAGTTATAAAAGCGTGCGGCTCAAGCCATTTGCGTGTGAGTCGACAGGTAGGCTATGCAATTTTGAATAACGTAGATTTAAATACAGCAAATATGCGTCCAGATGAATGATTGTCGTCTTACCTAATCGGGGAGAACAAGCAGCACCTGTTAAGTGTGGAGCTCTCGGAGTGAACCTTTTGTTAATCATGAAGATGACTGAGAATAGGTCAGGATTTATAATTGTTTTAAACAGCTGTTTTGTGCAACCCAATTCTCTGTTCCGCCACTGTACTGAATTTAACCCGCGATTTAATCGCTGTTAGATCGCATGTGGAGAGAAACCGTGTCTTCAGTTGCCAATTACAATAATTGGAAAAGACGTCAATAAAGGAAAATGATTGAGATCTAGCCAGGACTAAAAGGGACGTGTCTTCGCCCCCCCTGTAGCTCCGCCACTGGACTTAACCAAACCCTGCAATCCTCCTTGGTTCACACAATGCCCAGCGATGGACAGCCCTGTGGTTATTTTTTGTATAACCACAGAGCAGGTCTTCACAGGCCAACACATCACCCAAAATGGGTAGCAGTTGTTGGGATAGTCCATGTTTTGTCATGAGCAAACCACTCCTTACTGGATGTAATTTCATTACTATTCTGCAAATCACAACACACGCAATACAGAGACTCCTGTAAGGGACTGACTGAAACCCACTTTTCAGCTTCCTGGTTGAGAGCCTGTGTTGTCTCCCTGGGTCACCTGCAGAGTGATATCAATTTTTCCCATGAATAACAAAAGGTCACAAGTGACATTCCTAATGAAACCTGTTTTTCTGCGCCACAATGCACTACAGCGGCTGTAGTACTTCATGGTGCAGAAAAACAGGTTTCACCAGGAATGTCACTTGTGACCTTTTGTTATTCATGGGACGTAATCAGATGTTTCCAGAACACATTTTTCTGCCCCAATAAACTGTTTCCCTCAGATCAGATCAGTCCCCCCCCCCCCACCCGCCATAGAGACCTTGGTCTCTCATTCTCTCTCTCTCATGTGCCCAATCCAGTCAAACCCATTTCCCACGCTTTGTCTAATGCTGATATCCTATTGTCATCTCTTCTAGAAGATACAGCTCCAACCGCTCTTCCCACTCTTCCCAGGGTTTCAAAAATAACAGTAAGTTTCTGGAGTGAAAATTGTCTTAAAACATTTATGATAGCACTGTGTTAACATATTTGCATGTTTTTAAATCTCAGTGGACTGCTAGTCAAGGCCCAGCATACTTTTATTACTGATGAAGCTGCTCTGACAGCTTATATCTGTGAGTTGTTTCATTTTCAATAACTGGATTTGTTTGATGCATAACCACCACCCCCCCCCCCCCCCTTTTTTTTTTTTTTTTTTTTTTGAAGGGTGTTGATGAGCCCTGGGATGCAAGACCACCTGAGGAGGAGGTGTCTTCTCTCTAAAGCCATGGAGGATAATTAAATTAATCCCTGGTCCACATGAACATTTTAATTATAAGTTAAAATTTATTTACTTTTCAATAAACTCAAATATCTGAAAAAAAAAACTATATTTGATCATTGTTGCTCAAAATTGTAGCATTTCAAAGACAATTGGAGATGTGGAGCTTTCCTTTATACAAGATAATTGATGAAACGAGCACACATTTTGCTCATGTTACAATTATTTGGTAGACTAGCTTGGTAGCTTGCATGCAATGTGGAGTCTTTAAGAAACAATTCAACCAGCAATTCATCCAGCAAAGTTCCTGACTTTGATCTGGAAATAAAAAATAAGCATGTTCACCTTACCAAGCAGTTTAAAGGGATAGTTCACTTTTCTTGAAGTGGGGTCGTATGAGCTACAAATTGCCACCATGTACATTAGATGCAGTAGAAAGCTCCCTGCTCTCCCCCAGTTAGCCGCACCAGCGCATAGTGCTGGGCGGAGATTTACGCGATACACTGTTGTGAACAGTCCCAAAGTAACAGCATATTTTCGCAGCCTAAAGGAGGTCCTACCTGAAAATAATACACCATTTTAATTGTGCGTTATATTACAAAAATTTACAAGGCCAGAAAATTTGAAATGAGCTCATTTTGTGGATAAAAATGTAAAATGTCTCAGTTTCAACATTTGAAATGTTATCTATGTTCTATTGTAAATAACATATTGGCTCATGTGATCTGAAAGTCATTGCATTTTGATTTTATTCACAATTTACACTTCGTCCCAACTATTTCGGAATTGTGGTTGTAGATAGAACATAAAAATCTGTGATGAATCTAACTTGATATCAGAATTACAAGGTTCCAATTCCCCTGCTTGGAAGTATGCATACTGTTTTCTAAGAACAATAAAAATATTTGTTAGGACCCTGTAATTCCAAGGTCACAATTTGCCATTGAGATGAGATAATTTTGACTTATTTCTAGATTTGCCAATGGGATAACAAAATTTTACTTGTCATGCACATGGTAACTTAAAAGAAGCTAATTTTTTTTGTTGAGAGGAAAAAAATTAGGGAGTTTTGTCTTATATTCAGGCAAATGACTTGTCAAGACAGACACTTTTTGCAGTGATAAAATGCTCCATGCTGTTATTTCTTCCAGAGGTGGATGCACTAAGTACTAAACCAGGGGTGCAATTAATTGGGGGGGAAAAATACATTTTTAATTGAATGAATGAATAAGTTTGGTTGTTTCCATTAATACATTAATAAAGTACAGTACTTCTTTCATGTTGGCATTTTCAGTTCCTCTCCACATTGTTCCTGTTTATTTTTATAGTATTTGAGATGTGCTGGAGCCCCACCGTAGTTCTACAACCCAACAGGATGGATGAAACAATGATCATAGTGCAGCTTTATTTTGGGAAACTTACATTCATATTGAGTGATCCATATTAGTACCAGTTAAAATGCAGCACCTCAATTTGTATAGTTGCATTTGTAAGCAGCCAGACATAGGCTCATTTATTTATGTTTTGGTTGCATACAGTCCAGTTTTCATGTGGTCTCACCAAAATTATGACTAAATTAAATGCTTTAACTCATACATGGCTAAGACCAGTGATCTGATGGACAGACAATGACTCTTCACAGAAGTCATGTTGTTCTGTTCAAAGACGTCATATGTGCTTTCATGACTTAAGGATGAAGAATAACAAGTAAAATTGCATGAAGGTTTTCCGTGCATCATGCCTTTGAGGGTGGTGTAGTTCATTTCTGCAAATGCATAAATTAGCGAGCACACTGAAAGGCCATTGATTGAGCAGGGAAGAGTGCTGGAATCAGGTGAAATAACCCTCCAACCCTCTGCAGTGCAGAATCAATCCTCCTCTGTCTTCTTGCCTTTCAACAGTTCTGAAATGAAAAAAAACTGCAAAAGAGTGACGTTTCCTATATGACTGAAGACCCAAGTTTAAACCGAATGAGAATGAGGTCTGATGTAAATTTGTGCTCAAGCAGCGGAAAGGAAGCCAGATAGCAAAACCATAGACTGTATAAAAAGATGGATGAAGCAACCGTGACGTCACCCATTGGTTTCAGCATGCCATTTAGGAAGCCTCGATTTTGGCAATTTGAATTGTGCCATTTTGTCATTTCAAAACCGGATGTGACTCCAGTTGGACGAGAGCGTGAATTGAATATCCAGGGAGGAGTGAGGGGTAGATCTACGTGTGGATCTGACCGTATTAGACAAGGACCAGAGGATAGCCATGCCCCTAAAGCATATTCTGGCTTTATCCTTTATTCTAGTCTATATGGGACCATAATTTACAAAAATGAACATCATGATATATCGAAGGAGACTTGAAACTTGCGATAGATACAATAAAGTAATGTGGAAAAGTCATTATTTAAATAATAAATCAGGTGGGAAAGTAGGGTCATTTTCTCATAGACTTCTATAGGATTGAACGTCTTTCTGCAACCACCGACGTCGTCATCTGCTGGCCATTAAATAGAATGCACATTTTGGAGACTTCAGCATTGGCCTCAGTTTCCAGACCCGAGTGCAGCGTCCATCTTTTTATACAGTGGCTGAATCCAAATCTCCACCCACTGGACTTGCAGACTGAGCCCTCACGGACTTCAGGCGTATATAATGTGACGTCTTCGACCATCATCACGTAAAGTCTGCGAGAGCGGGAGTCTACAGCACAGAGATATAAGAAAACTAGAGTGCACGACGTGTGGGCTGGACCAAAGCGGAAACGGCAGAATAGCTTCGCCATCTTGTGTATGTATAAATGTCCAATGGGGCACATGTAAACAGTAGGCTAAACATGGGTGTCAACAACTTAAGAGACTTGTTTTCCGTGTTCTTTTTATCCTTTCATACTTAAAATGGACACGAATAAGGAATTGTAATCAAACAACAAAATTTATTTAAAAAATATTTTTTTTTAAATCCGGTGTATTCAATGTTTATTTAATCGGAAGACATTACAGAGAAATCGGAACTTCAGTTGTTGTCCCGTATGAGCGAGTTTTCATTTTTTTTGAGCGCGGTTTAGGCCAGTTATACTGCATTTTCCATTGAACGTCTGCCCCGATATACATACACAAGATGGCGGCAGCGTGCTGCCACGGAAACGATGGGATTGTCCACTCTAGTTTTCTTATATCTCTGTGGTCCACAGCATTACAAAACGAGCTGATAGACAGGCTTCGAGTCTGTTTCACTCGTTTCCGTGCAAATGCATATTGATTACCTCTGTAGCCTATATTTCTGAATGATGATGTTGAATTTTATATCTGACCTACGTTATTCAGGTAACGTTTTAATATTATAAATTTCTAATAAGTTTATGTGGTTTTGTGTGTGTGTGTGTGTGTGTGTGTGTGAGAATGTGCTTTTCTTTTGTCAGCAATTTGGAAAAATTAAAACGTCACGTCCGTATTGCAATGAATTATGGGTAATTACACTAGTGAAGTCTGCGTCCTGCACCCCAAGCGGACTCTCTGGAAGTCCGCTGAAAGTCTGCTTGAGGCCCGTTGTGGACTGGATCAATTGTGGGTTTGGACAGCCCTCAACACTCCCGGGCTTCCCGTGAACGCGCCCGCAAAGTCGCGAGTCTGCAAGTGCGGTGAAGTACGGTCATTTGGGTGCAGCCAGTCTATGCGCAAAACTGAAAAGGGAAGTGGTAGGTATCTTTGTGGGAACTACATGCCCCCTGATGGTTTGTCAGTGTTCATACCAGCCGTACTGATGGCGAGCAGAAAATCACTCGACTGTTTTGCGTGGTAATGCGATGTACTGCACTGCCATCAGAGCACTCCCCTCTCACTGGGAAATAACTCTTTGCGCATGAATATAGTATGATGTCAGCCTTAATCCTGGCTTTTTAAATTGAACTTTTTTTCGTACTGTTTAACTTAAAATGTTTAATTCAAGAAGGAAACACTTCTCATTTTTCAAAGGTGACGACTAAATGCTTTGACATTTTGCTAACCTGACAATCTCCATTTGTTTCTGGAGGCAATATGTCTGCACAGAATGCTGGGAGTTGAAGTTCAGTGCAACCACAGGACCAAATTAGGACCCTGGTGCTAAAAGTACACAAGTCACAAAATGTCCATTATTAGAAAATTGAGAAAATCGAGTCAAGGAACTTTAAAAGACATCGTCCCATTCTCATCTCAAGAAAATGTGACTTCAGTACTTGTAGCACTTGGCTCTTCAATTAATTTCTACCATCTGTGAGCAAAAACCAATGTACAATACACTACCATTGAGAAAACACATTATAACATCATTTATGATCAGGCCACAGAATGTATAACTACTTTAAGTTGACATTAATATGTTGATTTACAGCTGATAGATGAGATAAATATGTTTTATTATTTGCCATGTATACAGAGGACATCAGCCACAAACTTACAGTTTAGTTATTCACTTCAAGTCAAATTTACCGACCTCTCAAATATTTTTTCAGTATCAAGCTCTTAGTAAAATTCTTTGATGGAATTTAATGAAACATCATAATATAACTTACATTTACATATACTAACAATGTGCATTTTGCAATGTGCATGTAATCACTAAGGCTTGTATTACACTGGGTGGTATTACAGCACTGGCATTGACCAAATGATAAATGTCACAAATCTGTAGAAAAATCAAACACATTATTTATAAAATTAAAATACTCTCACATGTATTAAACTCTGATCTTCTGATAGTTTCTTCTGTGGATACTGAATACTAAAGTATTGTTCTTCTTGGCTTGTGAATAAATACTTTTTTCAAACTGTATCTACAAATATATCACCCTTCTTGAATACACAAATACACATGGATTCAAATACACATAATTCAGAGTATTATGTTCCCAAGAAGTACACAATTCAATATGGTTGCAGAAAACAATGTCACTTCAGTAGATTATAATATGGATACATTTCAGATTTAGAGAAAGAGAACATTGCCTCCTACAGTAGCCTCATGCACAAAAGTACGAAGTCATTCCTAAATTTTCATATTCAGTTACTTAGATAGGTTACCCACACTCCAAACAGACATCTCACAGTTTATCTAATTCAATTTATCTTCATGATGAACAATGTATTTGATGTTTAAATCCTTTGCCTGTCATGGGAATCTGCTCCTGTAAACTACATAATATGAAAAAATATTTTTTCCTGATCTCGAGGTATTCAATATCTGTGGTTTGTTTTGTGATAAGCACAGCTTGGATATTTTAAGTGCATTCCTAATACAATTATTTCCGGCTCTGGAGGACTCCAGCCGATTTACAATCAGCGTTAGCAGTGTTTAAATATTCAGGTAGAACAAGGACTTATTGCTGATTTCATTTGACTAGTGCACTGCAAAAAATGAAAAATAAGTCTACCTTACCAAGCATTATAAACTTGGATTTAGACTTATAACACTTACTTCCATTGCCTTTTTTCTTGGTTTGACAAAAATATTGCCAGTGAGGTGAGACAATTTTGATTCATTTCTAGACTTGCCAATGGGGTGAGAAAATTTCACGAGCAAATCGTAACCTAAAATAAGCTAATAATTTCCAAATAAGAGAGAGAAATGAGGAACTTAAGTCTCATCTTAACCCCTTTGTACAGAATACAAAATAATGGAAAGTTTTTGAGATGCATGAGCCTATTTAAGGCTTTATAACTCAGTATTTGTGTCAGAGACTTTGGAAAATTATTCCAGTGAAGAAAAACATTTGGAAATTCAATTTCAGAATAGTTTAGGAATTAAATTTTGGAATTTACGGACGCCGGCATCTATATCTGCGCAAAGGGGTTAAGATTAACCTTTAGAGCGCTATAGGCAACTATAGTTGCCCAATGATGTAAGATATTAAAATCAGAAACTGTTGAAAACCTATCATGTGGTGACTTGCTGCCACATGATAGATTTTCAACAGCTCAGGATAATTACATTTTTAATTCCTTGAAAATGTATTCAGCACTCCAAGGGTTAAAAGACTTGCAAAGACAGAAGCCTTTGGCCGTGTGCTTTCCCTGTGAATCCCCATCCCTGTTTGCTCCTAAGGAGAAGAGTATGAGTTTTCACTAATCACATCATTTAAGTCCATTTTTAAGCAATAATAATGAATTATAAGGCTATGCATTATGAAAAAGTAGCACAGCCCTCCAAACCAATCAAAAATGAATATCCAGCCAAGCTGTTGATTGGAGACATGAAGTCTGACTGACTTAATTAATTAACATCTAATAATCTTGACTTGCACCCTCTGGGTTTATGAAAGCAAACTGACTTTTTTTGCCTTTGCGTGAGATCTGATTGATGGATAAACTTTTTTGAAACTCTGAGCCTAGACACAGTTGGGAAATTATGAGCCTAGACACGCTTCATTACTGTTTAGAAATATAAATAAATAATCCGGTAGTGGCCTCTAGCATGAAGCTTAAACACAGGTTAGCTACAAACGGGGCGTGTGCACAGAAAATTTATTCACAGCATAATGCAAGGTGAAATGGACGGACACTTTGAGAGCCATGAAGATAAACTGCAGGTGAAACGGAGGACACGCCCTTGTGCTGTTTATAGGGATGGGTCCCACAGCCCTGGGCCCAGTGAGCCATTAAGCCTGGCCGGTTTTACTGTCCGACACAGACTCAACTATCCCCATCAAGCGAGAGAAAGACAAGATCAGCTGCATGTGATTGAATAAGAGCAAAGTCACAATGAAAACCAGGGGAGTTGACGTTTCTCCTAAACCAGCCTGCTGCAGACCCTGATTTAGGACAGACATGAGATGAACCTGTTCCGGCTGGGTTGCTAAGTCTATTGGTTGACAGATGTCTCCTCCGCTGCTATTCGTCCCCGCTCTTCTCAGAACCTGTTCCCATGGCAATCTCATACCTAGGCTCCGCCCCCCACTCAGGGGATTGGCCGAAGCAGTCGTGAGCCATGCCCCCTGACCCCGTCCCCGAGCGACTGCGCACTCCCGGTTGGTACAGCTGCATTGTGGGACGGTCCTGCTCCAAACCCGGGGCACAGAAACAGAAAGAAAAGCTGTACAGTGAGCTTGTGTGCCCATAATTCCCTCTGCTTTAGTCTGTGCTGATCAGATAATCAAGAATCTATTATAGCTGCCAT
Organism: Gymnothorax javanicus; assembly: GCA_029692085.1. Classification (NCBI taxonomy): domain Eukaryota; kingdom Metazoa; phylum Chordata; class Actinopteri; order Anguilliformes; family Muraenidae; genus Gymnothorax; species Gymnothorax javanicus. The sequence continues at coordinate 54,406,845 of CM056205.1, read as the reverse complement.
CTCTGAGAGACGCTGCTATAACACACATCCTCACATAATAGGCTACGTCCACACTCAAATGTTTTCATTTTAAAGCGCATAACTTTTGCTGTGTTTTGCGAAGCATCCACACTACTCCGATGCTTTTGAACCCCTAGATGTAAGGGTTGATCCTTACAGTCCCTCCCCTTCCACATCCTTCTGCTGCCACCACAATTTTGCAGATCATTAAAGTTATTATCCTGCATACACTCACACAGCAGGTCTGTGACAATGTCAGCCATCACTATTCCCTTGTATATGTTTTGATTGGAACCTCGATTCCTGCTTGTTTATTCATTTATATTTTATTATTAAATCCTTTTCTTCTCCCCCAGCCTGGCATATTGAGTCTGTTTTTATTAGGCCCTTGGTCCTAAAGCCCGCCGGATTGCCTAATCAGGCATCCAGGTGAGACGAAACCTTGACACTAAAACAGTGACTTTTGAAAATACTGCAGACCCCATTTTAGTTTTAAAACTCCAGGACTGCGTTTTTGTGTGGATGGACAGAAGCTGCGACTTTTGAAAACGATGACGCAGACACCCACGTTCGCTTCTGGATTGGGTCTTATTTCTTTTGTGATGGCTCCAAATCTATGTTTTCCGCAGTGGTGACTGCCATATTTATTTATATTCTCAGTTATTTTCAGCAACTGCTCCATGTGGTTGAAGGTCCGAGCCTGGAAATCTGTGGACTTAAGTTTTCGCCATACCTCTCATTAATTCATTTCTGCAGCTAATTGACCAACCGGAGAATAGACGATCTGTTTCTTGTTTACACCAGCGCGCACATGCCCAGTGTACTTCAATGGTCATGTGATATACGTACGTTTTCAGGTGTGTTGGTATTTACAAAGATTATTTCTAAAGCAGTCCTAAACCTTTGTGTGGACGGAGATCATTTTTGTTTTTAAATGCTGTTTTAAAATGAAAATATATTGTGTGGACGTTGCGTAAGACATGCTGCTTTAACACCCTGCCTCACAGTCTTAGAGGTGCTGCTGTAACACCCATCCTCATTGGCTAAGAAGAACTGCTATAACACACATCCTCTCAGTCTGAGAGGTACAGCTGTAACACACATCCTCATTGGATGAGAGATGCTGCTGTAACGCAGTCTCTAAAGCTAGTACCTCACTGAGTGACGAATGCTTACGAATGTAGCGAATTTTGAGTTTCGTCAGAGTTTGTAAAAGGGCGCAAAGCAGTTCGTTAAAAGTTTTTAGGATCGCAAACAGTTTTTCTTGTCGCAAAGAAATTTTGAGCATGTTCAAAATTTCTTTGCGAATTTATTTTCTCACAAACAGTTGCAGACGTTTGTAAAAGAGTTGTAAGCGTTTGCAAATGGTTGTAACACGTGTCGCTAAAGTTCTATTTGGTTTGCGAAGTAGTGACCACTATACAACAGAGCTACGAATGCTGATGAATGCAGGCGAATATTGGGTTTTGTGAGGATACCATCAAGATTTCGTCAAGATCGCAAAAGAGTTTGCAAACGATTTTTAGGGTCGCAAAGAGTTCATTTTCATATTCTAGAAAGCTATTTCCTATTCTTTCGCAAACAGTTACGGGAATGTTGCTAACTGAAGCTAAATGTTGCTAAATGTCGCTAATGACACCTAGTTCTATCCTGATTTTCACCAACTTTCGACAGAAAAGTTGGCGAATCCAAAATTCGCTACATTTGTAAGCATTCGCTGCTCAGTGAGATACTGCTTAAGTCTGAAAGGTGCTTCTGTGACATACCTGTTGTGATTCTGATCTGTCATGCCCTGTTTTGCCATGTTTTTGTGCTTACCATGTCTTTGTTTTTATGATTTTCCATTTATTGTACATTCTGGTTTTCGGTTCTTGCCATTGCTGTATTCCATTGCACCATTGTCTCCCCTGTCTTGTGATCTAGTTGGTTCAGTCCGTCTCCCCAGTCTGTGTGCTTAACTGCTGCAGGTGATTTCAATGGTTTCTGGGTTTCCAAACATTCCTTCCAATCTTGTTTACTTCCTTCACCTTACTGTTCTATCATTACTAACTAATACTAACAGTTTATTATTATTAATCTACAAACAGCAACTAACTTTGTACATTATACTAACTTACTAACAAGCACTTAGGGATTGTATAGCTGCACATTACTAATTGACTAACAAGCTCTCAGCACTCGCTCTGCTCTAGTCTCCGCCCCTTGCCTTCGCTCAATTTACTTTGCTGTGCTTCAGCGGATTCTCCGCACCTGGTTAAACACTGTTCTGCCTCTCACTCTGTGCACTTTAGAACTCCCTAACCGGAGCCGTTTGTTTGTCATAGGCTGTCTGTGTCATCCCTGTCCATGTTTTGGCTTTCGCCAATTTCATTTGCTTAGGAACTTCCTCTTGTTCATTCCTTTGTTAATTAGTCTCATCCAGCTCACCTGTTCCCTGCATAGCATGTGACTTCCCTTCTGTCTATTTAGAGTCCTCACTGCGGTTCTGACTTTGTCAGAACGTTAATCATTTCCTTTTGAACAGAGAGCCGTGTATGCCAATTGTGATTTGTTTCTTCTTCAACACCCTTCCGTACGACCACGAGATTGCCTAGCCTGATACTTTGGATTTTTTGACCCCTGCCTGTTTGACTACGATTCCTTCTACTGACGCCCCTTGTATGACCATTGCCTGTTTTTGGATTTCGAATTTTTGCTTTACGTTTATGTACCGTGAGAACTCTGATCCTTTGGTTTTGACCCCTGCCTGTCCCTGGACTACTGTTGTTGATTATCCCTCCGGTACTGCAATCTCTGCTTCTTTGGTCAAGACTTGGAACGAATAAAGTTTTACGAAGTTTGGCATTTCGATTCTCGCGTGTGGTTCCTGAATCGTACCTCACAATACCTCCTCATTGGCCGAGAGGTACCGCTGTAACACATATTTACATTACCTGAGAGGTGCTGAACATTCTCATTCTGAGGGCCACCATATTGATTTAGAACCCTAGATTGCTGACCTTATTTCATACCCAAAAATGAATGGTTTCCTAAAAATGAAGGCCAATTTCAAATAAATCAATATAAGCGTTAAAATGCCAAGATGTGCGGCTGCCTTTTGCAGCAATATTCATTTGAAGGGCTCTAATAAAATGTTTCATGCGTAAATTAACGTAGAAACGCAAATTTGTCACTTTAATAGAAAAAAATCGCGTTCCCGTGCTAGCTAGCTAATTAGCTGTCCCATTGACTTGAATAGACCGCTGACTGAAAGCAAACGCGAGCGATAACGGTCACCAGCGAGCTACCTTGGTATCCCTACCGTCGCGGGGACTTCATTGACTTAGCAGTTAATAAAATTAACAAGGTGGCTAACTAGCTAGCTATTTGTAATTGACATTCAGCGACAGTACTTCTTACCTGCATAATATTTAAAACAGTGGACAAGTTGCTTTGTCTGTTTATACAGAGTTCCAAAAGACAAGGAGGGGAAAAAGGCTTGGCTGTTAGAAATCAGGAGAAAACCTTTCTCTGTCCCCTCGATCCGTGCTGTGCAGTGATAATATTTTGAGAGCAGTGTCATGGTACAGGGGCAAAGATGAAGCTTAGAAAAGGAGTAGCCAGAGTGAACTAGCGTTTCCTTTTAACAACGTTGGCATTAGCCATATGATTCAATATGAACAATTCGGTTGACAGCAAATATGCTCAACCAGGGTACAGTGAAGAGAGGAAACCAGAGAGTAATTTGATAACGTACGCGGACATTCATCAACGTTTCTTATAACGGTGAAAACGTCCAAGCAATTATCTTATCAGAGGGTCATTAAAAGCCTTGGTCACGTTAACTAAACTTTTCTGTTCGCACTTTAACGTTGACACCGAGTCACATTTCGATCTTCCCTTTAGCAAGTGTGCCGCTTTCCATCCTCCAAAAAGACAAGAAGAGGCCGAAGAGGGCGCAAGATTTACAAGGAGTAAAGGCCAACTGAAACCTGCAGGCAATCGGAAAATGCTAGCCTAATTTTTAATCTATCTGACCAGAGACTGTGTGATGAAGAAACCTCCATTCTCAGCAGAGGACTTTCGTTTGTACCAACACCTTCCCCTAATCCATTTCAAGTTCAGGTAGAGCTATTTAAATTCTTTCGCTCTATTAAGCTTAAATATTTCTATGGTAAGGGGAGAACCAATCTGCCTTTAACTGCTCAGAATGTTGCTAATGAAGTGAATGCTCCTTTGCCTTTGAAATGTAAAAGTACATTCTGTCCACAAGTTAATTGTGCAAATATTGAAACTTTCTGTAACCTAGTGCAAAGAGATGTAAATGAACTTCTCCAGTCACCAAGACCTTACTTTAGATCCAACTGTACTCCTGGTGAACGGACTGCTCTTTCAGCTCTGTCAAAAAACCCGAACATCACTATTAAGCCCGCCGATAAAGGTGGTGGAATAGTTTTGATGGACACTAGTATGTATGATGATGAAATCAATAGGCAGCTATCTGACTGTAAATTCTACAAAAAATTGCAATGTGATCCAACATGCTCTTACAAAGGTGAAATTGACCGGTTTTTGAAACAAGCTTTGTCACTAGGTCATATAAATCAGACTGAATACAAATATCTGACTAAGGATTTTTCTTTTAAACCTGTGATTTATGGCTTACCCAAGGTACATAAAACCTTTGATGGCTTTCCAAAATGCCGTCCTATCATTGCTATTATTGTTTCTCTGACCGAACCCTTGTCTAATTTTGTAGATTATTACATTAGACCACCAAAGGAGAAACTTCCATCATATCTTAAAGACACTGGTGACTTCATCGCCCAACTTTCTGATGTGACCTTGAACAGTAGTGAGCTAATTTTAGCCACTATGGATGTAGTTAGTCTTTATACTAACATTCCACACTCTTTTGGCCTTGACACACTTAGATTTTTCCTAGACTCTAGACCTGATCATGTCCCCCCAACAGATTTTCTAGTTGACATGTCTGCAATTGTATTAATGAAGAATTACTTCCTCCATGGTAAGAGTTTTTATCTCCAGACACATGGAACAGCAATGGGGGCAAGTTTTGCCCCTGACTATGCGAACCTATTTATGGGTTGGTTTGAATCTCAATATGTGTACAATAACAATCCTTTCTTACCATCCATTGTATTTTGGAAAAGATATATAGATGATGTTTTTCTAATCTGGGGAGGTTCTAGTAGTGATCTTCAAACTTTCCTCCAACATCTTAATAATTGCATGGAGTCAATTGAGTTTAATCTGAAAATTTGACCATGACCAGGTGAGTTTCCTCGATACGAGGGTAATTTTCGATGGGGGACACATCTATACCACGCTTTTTACCAAACCTACTGATAGGAATAGTCTTCTGCACTATAAAAGTTATCTCCCTTAAAAAAGGCTTGCCATTTAGTCAGTTCCTCAGGTTACGACGTATATGTGCAAGGGAGGATGACTTTCAGGTTGAGGCCCACAAACTTTTTACCAAGTTGTTACAAAGAGGGTATCCCCGTGAAGTCTTGAACACAGCATTTGTTAAAGCACAGGGTAAGAAAAGAAATGATCTGCTTCATAAAACTGGGCCTAAGAGTAAAAAATCTTTTTCTTGTGTTTTTAATACCACTTTCTCACCACTAGGCCACTCCATATGTGATGTTGTAAAAAAGCATTGGAATATTTTGTTAATTGATGATGTATGCGAAGAGATTTTTAAATCTCCCCCTTTGTTCTCTTTCTCTAGAGCAAAAAATGTTCGTGACACATTGGTAAATGCAGATACGCACAGGATATCCACCCGTCAGGAGCGTCTGGACAATGCCACAGGTTTCTTCCCATGCCGCAATTGTGCTGCATGTTCTGATGCAAAGAAGTTCAACATGTTTATGAGTCATGTGACAAAGAAAGAATATAAGATTAAAAAGCTTATTACATGCAGCTCGAGTAATGTTGTCTACCTTCTTTCATGTCGGAAATGTGGTATTCAATATGTTGGTAAGACCACAAGACAGCTTAGATTTAGAATTAATGAACATAAAAGTTCTATCCGTCGAGCTGACCACAAATCAGCTGTTGCTAGACATTTTGCAGACGGCAATCATTCAATCAAGGACTTAGAATTCTGTGGCATTGACCTTTTTACTCCTAAAAGACGTGGTGGAAATGTAGACAAATGTTTACTGCAATGTGAATGTAGATACATCTTTTATTTAAAAACACTTCATCCGAATGGCTTAAATGAGGAATTAGATATGTCCTGCTTTCTGTGACTTTTACCAAATGTATGTAGTCGATTGGTTCATTACACTTTGTTTGGTTGTCTGACTACTATGCCTAATGTGTTGTGTCCATCGAATGAGCTTTGTGTGTACCTTAATTGTCCAATTATGTGGTGATTTGCTTTGAATGAGATGTGATCTATTAGGCCTTTTGGCCACTGATTGTATGCACCTGTTTTGGACTGGTTAAAAGGTTGGCTCTACATGCTGCTACTCATTTGCACTGAGGATAGTCTGAGGGACTGAAACGTTTGCACAGCACTTTTTTGCACTTTTTGCACATTTTGCACTTTTAAAAAAATATATAAAATACAATTGTTTTTTTAACTAGACTTTTTTTTGACTAGTGTTTTCTTGAGTGCGAGTCCTCCCTTGTCTGCATCCTCCAAAAAGCACATATTTAGGGAGACAAAATGTTGCGCTACACAGCGATACCAAAATAATACCGACTCACACGCAAGTGTTTTTGAAAATGTAATTTTCAAGTAGGCGAAAATGAATGGGAGTCTACGTGCGAATTTTACTTCCGGGTGTATAAACAAATGCTTCACTTGAGCGTACCCTATCAGCAATCTAGTGTTCTGTATATATATCTATGGTAACACACAGTCTCTCAGTCTGAAAGGTGCTGCTGTAACACACCACCTCATTGGCTGAGAGGTGCTGATGAGCCAGGAACTGAGCTGAACTGCTCTTTTTCTAACAGAAAGTTCACACAGTTCTGCTCCACAGGCATGTTTTGAGCCGTGTCTATCAACCTTATCAACCCTCAGGACTCTCTCTCACATCTCTCTTTCCCTGCTGCTTTCCCTTGCTCAGTCTCTCTCTCTCTGTCAGTTAAATTCATTGCGCTTTTTGGACATGACATAAACATAGGTCATATTATCAAAGCAAACACAAAACAATCAAAATAAGAAGTAATATAGTACTTAAACACTGTCTCTCTCTCACTCTCGATCACTCCCTCCCTGTCACTAACCCCCTCTCCCCTCTCCCCTCTCTCTCTGACTCTGTCTCTCACCCGTCTCCCTCTCTCTCACCTTGTTTCTGATTCGCTCCTTCCTGCTGGCCGTGTCTTCTCTGCAGTCCTTCCCAGGGGCGTGGCCAGTGTCGGGGCAGTGGGTGTACCCATGATGCTGGTGCCCGTCCTTTTTGGGCCGGTCCTGGCAGTGCCCTTTGCCCCACTTGGTCTCCTCTTTGCGCCGTATGAACTTGTCGAACTCGTAGTGGTGCCGCTGGCGTTTGCGCGTCTCGTCACGGCCGCGGTGCCGGTCGCCCCCGCTCTCCCTCTCTCGCGCCCGGCGTCCGTGCTCCCGCTGCTCTTTATCACTCTCTGTCTGGCCTCTAGGGGAAGACAGAGAGCCGCTTAATGACCACAACCTCACTTACAGTATGCACACAAAACTTGCACAAATAACAGTAGGCAAAAATTTGGTTTTAGACACAAACTGGGTTCGTATGGATAGAGTATTATTGGGATTCTACAGATTTCCTGAATGTGACACACAGGGCTGGGAACCAACCATTTTATTGCACTTTAAAGGTGGGAGATAAAGGGCAGCATGTGCATAGGGACACGCTTCAATTTACAAAACCAGTCACAAATTTAGACACTCATGTTTTAGAAATCTGTATTTTCTGAAATTTAAGCGGGCAAAATCTCTGTAATAACCACAAATGGAGCAGGATAAGGTATAAACTGTCAGAGGAAAATAATAATAATAATAAAAAAAAAAATAATAATACAACCCCAATTCTGAAATAGTTGGGACAAAGTGTAAATTGTGAATAAAATCAAAATGCAATGACTTTCAGATCACATGAGCCAATATGTTATTTACAATAGAACATAGATAACATTTCAAATGTTGAAACTGAGACATTTCACATTTTTATTGACAAAATGAGCTCATTTCAAATTCTATGGCAGCAACAGGTTTCAAAAAAGTTGGGACACAGGCAAAAAAGGGCTGAAAAAGCAATTAATATATAAGAGAATCAGCTGAAAGAACATTTAGCAAGTAATTAAGTTAACTGGCATCAGGTGCGTAACATGATTGGCTATAAAAGGGATGTCTTTGAGAGGCTGAGTCTCTCAGAACCCGTGAAGGCTTGCGTAAAAAAATTGTGGAGTACTTTAAAAACAATGTTCCTCAACGTCAAATTGCAAAGGCTTTGAAGGTCTCATCATCGACAGTGCATAACATCATCAAAAGATTCAGAGAAAGTGGAAAAATCTCTGTGTGAGAGGGACAAGGCTGAAGACCTTTACTGGATGCCCGTGATCTTCGGGCCCTCAGATGCCACTGCATCACACAACGGCATGATTCTGTCATTGACATTACTAAATGGGCCCAGGAATACTTCAAGAAACCCCTGTCTGTAAACACAGTCCGCCGTGCCATCCACAGATGCCACCTAAAACTCTCATGCAAAAAGGAAGCCATTGTTGAGCATGATCCGGAAGCGCTGCCGTGTTCTGTGGGCCAAGGCTCATTTAAAATGGACTGTGGCAAAGTGGCAAAGTGTCCTGTGGTCTGACGAGTCCAAATTTGATATTCTTCTTGGAAATCATGGGCGTTGTGTCCTCCGGGCTAAAGAGGAGAAAGACCACCCCTCCTGTTATCAGTGTTCAGTTCAAAAGCCAGCATCTCTGATGGTATGGGGATGCATCAGTGCATATGGTGTGGGACACTTGCATGTTTTAAAAAGCACCATGAATGCTGAAAGGTATATAAATTCTATCTATTCCATCTATTCCAAGGAAGGCCTTGTGTATTTCAGCAGGACAATGCAAAACCACATACTGCAGCTATTACAACAGCATGGCTTCGTAGTAGAAGAGTCCGTGTGCTGAACTGGCCTGCCTGCAGTCCTGATCTTTCACCGATTGAGAACATTTGGCGCATAATTAAACGAAAAGTCAAAAGAGACCCAAAACTCTCCAGCAGCTGGAAGCCTGTATTAAACAAGAGTGGGATCAAAATCCAATGGCTAAACTCAAGAAACTTGTCTCCTCAATGCCCAGACGCCTCCTCTCTGTGTTAAAAAGAGGAAGGCATGCTACACCATGGTAAACAGGCCCCTGTCCCAACTTTTTTGAGACCTGTAGCAGCCATCAAATTTGAAATGAGCTCATTTTGTGGATAAAATTGTAAAATTTCTCAGTTTCAACATTTGCTATGTTATCTCTGTTCTATTGTGAATAAAATACTGGCTGGTGTTATTTGAAAGTCATTGCGTTTTGATTTTATTCACAATTTACACTTTGTCCCAACTATTTCGGAATTGGGGTTGTAATAATAATAATAATAATAATAATAATTTACTTCATGAGCTAGTGCCCAAAATTTTGTGATTGATGAAGATTCTTTTTAAAAAATAAAAAGACTAACATAGTCTCTCCATTTCTAAAATAAAAGGTGTTTTGCTTTTTTAAAAATCTTTGTATGAAATACACAAATTTTAATCTGTGTTTGAAATATGTGGGTGGTTCCAAACCTTTTACTGGTACTGTGTTTCGCCAGTGTGGCAAAACAGAGAATATTCACACAAACGCACACACACACACACACACACACACACACACACACACACCAACACTTTTGGCTTCATGCTCCGTTATACACAGTCTTTACTTGTCTCTGGCCTCCTTGTCAGTGTGTTTTGCCTTCATGTGGCTGGAGGATTTTTCCGGTTTGTTTCTCTCGCCATCAGCACTGTCCCCTCTCTCCTTCAGCCGGTCGGAATCCACATCATCGTCTGCGTCACATTTCTTCAGCAGCTACAGGAAAGCAGAGATTCATATTCTTGTTATAAAGCCTGAACAAAGCATGTTATACTTTGTGTGTTTGATTTACGTGATCTTCTTACCCTTTTTTTTTTCAAATCTAAGATTTTTGCTGACACAAAACCTGAAATATGACAATGGTTGGTTTTAGTATTTGCAGCGCACCTATCACTGGATATGCAATGGGTTTTACATATGCTAAAAGGCAACCCCAGGCCCTCGATATATTGAATAGTATTTCAAAATATACACTTATTTCATATACTTTACCATTCACAGCTTCGCTAAATTTAAATATATATCAAATGAAACAGTTTTAGTGCTAAGCAAAAAATTTTTTTTCCAGAAAATGTAGACGAGAATGAAGTGAGCCAGAGACTCGTTTGCCAGTCTGATCAATATTAGTGACGGCTAGAGGTTACAGTTTGTTCAAATAGGTGTTAATAGGTGAAGAACTGTCAAAGGCCTCAAAACGGCCATTTTTCTTTTTTAGACATAGTCAAAATCCGTCATTTATATGTTCAGACATGTTGTATTCTTCTTACATACCGAGTTTTAGCTCTTTAATCCATATTAAAAAGGCATAAAATGCTCAACTCCCGTTTTTCCAATATGACCACCCTGCCCTCTGGTGGTGCAGGGCTGAAATGCAACCCCCAAGCAGCTTGTGTGTTTAAGAGGTTGCATGCCAAGTTCTGTGAGTTTTTATCAATATTTGTGTCTGCTTGAGGTTGCGGCTCATATTGTTTACGAAAGACAGACGACATCAGACTGCAGAAACTACGACAATGGAATGTACACTATCTTAATAACTCAGCTGGTCAACGACCAATTGAGTTAAAAAGGACAATTTTGTTTTCATCTATATAGGAAAATTAAAAACTAGGACAAACTTTGAACTTTATCTCCTTTTCAACCATCTTCTTCTGCTTCTCCACCTCCTTCCTCTTCCGCCTTTCTTCCTCCCTCCTCTTCCTCTTCTCCTCCTCTCTCTGTCGCTTCTTTTCCAGCTCCCTACGCCTCCTCTCCTCCCGCTTCTCCTCCCTGATTCTCTGTGGAGTGAGCAGCACCTCCTCATGAGTAGAACCTCCTCATCCCCCTCATCAGTCATGTTACAGTCACACTAAGAGCTCAAGGGCCACAGAGTAGAATTAGCTTCTTCGGCTAACTCTGCTGGATGCACAGAAATGTTCATAAATGGGAACTAAGCATGCTGTTAAATAAACAAAGGCTAAATAATTGTAACACCGTTGCTGTAATATTGAATGTTAACACATAAAGAGACATTCAAAAGTATTTGGACATTCGATCCCCGCCTCGTACCAGCCGGCAGTGGTGGTAGCTTTTTCAGAGTAGCACACAATTGGCTATTGCGCTACAGGGTTACAAATTGGGAAGGGACTGCCCAAAATAATATTTGCCTTGTTTGTTGCTCAAGCACCTCCTGTTGGCCAGACGGGCGCTCGTCAGGAAGATTCTAAGCCTGTTCATGTTCGGGTATCCTCCGCCCTCGTTCTGAACTTGCGAAGATTCAACCAATGAGTGTATAAGAAGCGGTGGCTGACAGGCGCGTGCTTCGGAGGAGAGCCGCGAACTGTCTACACTCTCCTGAATTGGCAGCAGGGGGTCGCATACCAGCAAGCCTTGCACATAGTTCACCAATTGGGCATTCCAGATTCGGGTGGGATTGGAGATGCCAAATTTAAAAAAAAAAAAAAAAAAAAGTATTTGGACAGATTCCATTTTAAAGGACTGTAATTTCAATATCGTAATCCACTTCAGCTGTTCCAAAAATGTGGCTGCTCATATGCTAGAATTAAATTCTTTGTTAATATTACCCAAATATTAGCATCTCTCCTCTGGTCCCTAATTAAATTTTGCATTGACTTCACAATATTTCCCATATTTAAGGTTTTAAATGGGTTTTACCTCCTTTGCCCTTATGCCCCCCAAAGAACCCTTTCTTTTCGAAGTGCCTGACTGTTCAAAATTACTGCTTGCGGTCGAGCCTTCTCCTATCGAGCCGCTCTCCCATGGAACAATCAACCCCTGAGATTCAGGAAGCAGACTCTTTATCTCTCGACCTTTAGAAGTGAATGTAGTGATTTTAGCCTTTCTTGCTAACTCCCGTTTGGTTTGCAACAAAGTAGTTAAAGCCCCACATCCCCCCTCACTCTCAACTCCCTCTCGAAAGTCATGAACACATACTCATGCAGCTGTACAGGACACGGAGATTTCCCACTCATTATCACCAGCTCAGAGATAATAGCCCAGTGAAATATGAAATATTTTTAAATCAAACTTTAGCAATGAATATAGCAGTCTATCATGGTTAAGTATAGTGTGATAGGTGATTTTAGCAAGGAAACGGCAAGGTTGCTAATGATAATTTGCATAATATTAGCAATGCCAAGCCCAAACTGGCTACCAAGTTACCAGCTCCCAGTTAATATTGACTGATGACCTAATTTGGCTAATCTAATACAAGTTGCAGCGTCTGGGTAGTCTTCCCAAACTATGGATGAAATGAATGAAATTTGTTTGCTAAAGTTTATGTTTTAGGTCACTCACTTAGCTATGATGATGGTTAGCACATTTGCAAGCTTACTTAGCTAGCTAGCTAGCTAACGATTATAACATTTGAGGTTCAGTTAACCAACATGCTAACTAACATTGTATGGAGTGTGTGCTTATGTTAGAAAACTAATGCCTAGCGGAAGAGATGAGTGAAGGCTGTAAAGCTAGCTAGCGTGGTAAACACCACTTTTCCCATTATTCTTTCAGAGGTTTCTTCTCTTCTGCAATCTTCATTCAGCATTAACTGTTCAAAAGCATGGAGGATCTTCCAATCCTTTAAATGGACCCCGAAGCGATGCAGAACGAGGAGAGAAAAGGCGTTCTGAAAGAGCTTAAAACAAAGAAACACAGGTGTATCCTCAAAAGCCTTTTATCATCACGCAACCTTTAAATGCCGCACCTCCACATGTGACGTTGCTTAATGGAACCAAGGATTTAAAGGATTTAAATAACTCTCAATCACTCTGCAAGCTTGCAAAACAAATACTGAACTCCACAGCATTCCTGATGCCTACCCCTTCTCACACTCTGGAGCTCCCAATGCTGGCTCCTCCCGCTTTTTGTCACTCTGCCATCTTCACCTGTGTTATTTTTATTTTCATGTCTACTGCTTGATCTGTATCCATTTGAATAATCATACCCATGTGTACAATTATAATAAACTTCTGGTAGACTGTAATGCACTTCCCATTATTAAAACCACTTAACGTTCACATAGCCGGCCAGCGGAGCATGGGCACCCACACTGCAGCCGGATTCTGCGTTTTCTTCTAATTGCAAAGTTTTCTCCTCACCATAGAGGATTATTTTCCCTAATAGGAGTTTTTTCAATTCATAACCTATTTTTGGGACTTCGTCCAAGCGTCTGCCCTTTTCTGTAAGGTCAGTTGATGTCAGTTATTCTCCAAAATGCGCTACACACATGAAGACCAGAAAGTAAAAACCAAAGTCCAAAATTTTGCATTTTTGTATATTTCATATATATTATTAGAATATTTTTAATAATATGTAATAATGTTATTTATTATTATAATATTTAATACATAATTTTTGCATTTTTTTTAGTGCTTTGTTTCTAAGATTGTTTTGAATTTTTCATTCATCATTTCTCCGCAACGTGAAAATGTGACTGATCATTTTTCCTTTGTGGTCTTCAAATAAAATTGAAGTGTGTAATACTTTGACTGGCTGATATTCTGCTTTAATGTTAGCGTATTTACATGCATATGTAATGAACACATACGATTACAGCCCTCTGTCCAAACACTTATGACCCTAACTGTATGTTATGATGATGAACACTGGCGAGAGTGCACTCCTACCTGCTTCTCCAGCTTCTTGTTTTTGATGTACTCCAGAAGCGGTGTCGTTCTCTTGGCTAAAACAAGTCAGGTTAAGTCAAGTCAGCATTATTAGTTAAATACATTTGAAACCAACCATTATTGACCAAAGAGCTGTAAAACATCAATGTATTAAAGGGGACCTATTTTACTATATTTCCAAGGTTATATTTTGATCTTGGACTCCCCCAGAGCACTCCTGATCGTTCAAAGTCCAAAACAAGGTCCTTATTTAGCTCATACTGCCATCCTCAAAAAACCCCATTTGTAGTCCATTGTAGTCTCTGCCTGAAACGCCTCATTGGGGTGGCTCTTCCGCTATGGCCCCCACTCCCCGTGTGCCCACTTTCTTCTGACTGGCCAGCTCTGTGGAGGGCGGAGTTAGGCGGGACGAGGCTGCAGAACGCAGTTTTCCAGGTCCGCCTCCCCAGAGTGAAACGTGAGACACGTCTGCCATCTGATAAGGAATCGGCAGGGAAATTCCGATATCTAATGCTATACTTGAATATAGATCTAATGAAATGAACTTGTTCTAATAAACGCAGTGGCGAAAGTGGAGGACGCAGTGCGAAAGTCCGGCAGCTAAAGCTCGAATTTGCAATCGCTACAGTGTGCTACGGCAACAGTGGTGAGTTACAGCGGTTTTTCTACTCCTAGCTCGGATGCAGGGGAAGCTAGAATCCACCACATACAAACACATTTGTAGAACGGGTCGACATGCCCAAGTGTAGACCGGAGACCGTAGAAATCTGGTGGGTCTGAGTTTAAAGGGAAACATGGACAGTGAGGAACAGCTAAAAGTGGACCAACAGCTTATGGACCTGCTGGTTTGTGTGCATAACTGTGGTGTGTCGTTAGCGTGGCGTAACGAACAGCTTCTGGGCTGATATATGACGGAGGGGCGAAAACTCCAGGCTAAACGGCCTTTTCGGAAATTGCCCGTGGTAATGGTGGTAATGATTTACTTATTGTGTCGGAATGACCAGTGTTTCCTCGCAGAAAATGGGCGAGTTATGGTTAGTGCGCGAGAGCTAGATAGAGCTCCTGTTATGTTATGAGCATAATACAGGTTTTACAGACCGTAAGTTCCGTTTGCGTGAACCGTTGCTTATGTGGAGCTAGCGAATCAATAACTTACAGGAAAGAATTAATATTCAATCACCGATTTAATATTCAATCGACAGCAATGCAGAGATATCGTTTGTTATACCGGACACGTTATAGCCTGTGCGCTTCCCTATTGCTTTAACCGGTAGCATTAGTAAGCAGGCTTCTGTTTAGATGATTCAAAAACATAATCAGGTGATGTATTTGATTTCTGTAGCTTTGATCAATATTTGTTCGGTAAAATCATTAGTCGTTACTGAAAAAAAAACAATTGAATCATTTATGTATCCACTTGTATCCTATTCCTTTGTCTGTACTTTTCATCTCTTGAGTGGAACTTTCCGCTCCTTTTTAGTGATGTGCAGCTCATCTTTGCTTTGAATTCCTGAAGGATTAGCTGGCAGTGTTTTGGTTTGCCTGACAAATTGTAGCGTGAGAATGAGAATGCGGAAAGACCATATTTGGAAGATATTTCCTGTGATGAAGGTATAAAAGCTGGGTGTGAAAAGTAAGATGTCAGTTCTTCTTGCGCAAAAAGAACTCGGCTTTACATTTATCAATATGCCTCAATAAAGCCTAATCGTCTGAAGAATCTGTCTCTCTCCAATTGCTTGAGGATGGGGGAACCTCATGATATGAAAATATGTTTGAATGAAAACCACAACAGTGTCACCGTCTGACTTATGTGCAGTTTCGCAAAAGGAGTACGGGGACGGTGTGGACGTCAGCTGCAGGTGCACTCCCTCTATTTTGCGTGCACGTAATCTTGGTTGGTGTTTCTCTAAAACATTCATGTAGTAATTTTAATTTAAAGATTTTAGTAGAGCTGCTTTGAATTGACAGAGCCATTCCTGAACAATAACTAACTCGTATTTAAGATCTAAAGGTCTAAATTGTTATGCAGTTTCACACCGGCCCACTCAGACACAGAAATAAACCTGACTGCGCGTTGTACGTAGTCGCTGCATACTCACAGGAAAAGCATTACTAGTAGTAGGCCTCGTTGTTGAATCAATGTCCATGATGCATCGAAAAAGCCAGAGGTGCGAGCGAATATTTGCATACACCACGCTCTGAGTGCTGATGATGCAGCCAAGTGCTGATTGGCTGGTTGCACTCCATCACGCTCCATCGTAGAAGATCCACAATGAACGAGAAATCGGCCTACTACTATCGCAGATTCGGAGAATACGGAAGAAGTTTCAGGGTCGCGCACGCGCAAATCGACTTTGGCATCAGTTTACCGTCCCAGACGCCTGCCGTCGTAGTTGCGAAAACTCCCTACTGACAGAACTGCACCTCAAATGATCTGCGGTTCTTCTTTTGTATTTCTGGAAGTATAGATGATGCAAAGGCATAGTATGATCCATGGTTGTTCATGTCTGCTAGAATAGTTTCCGGTGTGGGCAGGTCCAGTGCCGTGATTTGGCTAGGTCTGTACTAATTGGACGGCACAACCTGACGTCAGGTTTTGCCCAGATCTCGTGAAGATCTCGGGAGGAGCTGTTCGGAGAGGAAATCATGTTCACGAAATCACGTTCTTGGATTGCGGCAAAACCCCTGCATCTTATGTTTAGAAACTTTTCAGAGGTTGAGTATGGACATCCAACATTATCACATTACCTATATGTATTATAAGAAGGATCAGCATAATAGGTCCCCTTTAAATAAAATAAAAAATAAACCGTGATTACACTGCTAAACGTGGCACGTGAGACTGACTAAAATAAAGAGGATCTTACTATGTACAAAAGATGTCTGCAAAGGATCTAACCTAACACACACTCTCACACACACAAACACACACACCCACAGTACCTATGAGTTCTCGGGTCTTGGCCTCTATCTCCCCAAGCAGTGTTTCTGGGTTTGCCGTCACCTTTTCCTCATCACAGCAGTAGTTCTCCAGAAACCTCCGGTACTCTGGATCTGTGGGTCAAACAGACGCACAGACAGACAGACATACAGACAGACAGGATGACAGAACAGTGAGTCAGCCATCAGAGCCATTTCCACATGAGGGACTAAATAAGCAAGAAGTGCAATTTGGTTAATGCATCAGTTAAACAGCTATGACCATCAACTCTACTTCACAAATAAATAGGGTCAAATTCTATATGGCATGTAATATACTGGAAGCCAGGCTTGGTTATAACAGAAAGAAGCACACTGTGGTGACATTGCAATATAAAAGAGCTTGAAACCAAACCTTCCTCAATACTTCCAGCTTTTGCATCTTTCTTCTTCAGCTTCTTCTTTGAAACTTTCTGAAATGGTGCAAATTCCACTATGGCAGGATATTCCTGACCTGGATGAAGGAGAGCAAAATAAATAAATAAATAAATAAATAAAACAAAAAACACATTATTGTTGTACGCATTGTTATTGGTGGCATCGTCCTATCGCAATTGTACTTTGTCACAGAAAATATCTTTATACGAAAACATCAACATTACTGTACCTTTGTTATCAATAAACACATATCCATCAAATCGGTCTCTGAAGTGCACAATGTCTTCGGGGTTTTTGAAATTAATGTATGCTCTGGAGAAGAGGTGTGGATAAAGGCTGCAGGGAAAAAGAAGATGGGTAAATTGAAATGTATTTCACAGTCAGATCAGAGAACCAAGTTAATGCTCCACTCTTGGTCATGCACATCACTGTGCTTAAAACATGCATCCACACACCAATCCTCTCTCTCACTGTGCTTAACACATGCATCCACACAATTCTCTCTCTCTCACTGTACTTAACACATGCATCCACACACCAATCCTCTCTCTCACTGTGCTTAACACATGCATCCACACACCAATCCTCTCTCTCTCACTGTGCTTAACACATGCATCCACACACCAATCCTCTCTTCTTTGTGGGAAATATGAAGAGTTTGTTTTCCAAAACACAATAAGCGCCAAAATTGCAAAAATTGAGAACGCCATAGAGCGACAGCCCTGTGGTTCTTACACATGGTTCAAAAAAATCTGTTTTTAGATAGTCATACTATAAGGTGTATTTTTTCATGGTCAAAGTTTGTGTTTCTTTATAAAATGCAATAGGCGCCAACTTAGACAAAGCTGATTTACTCAAAATGAGTAAAATGGATATATTGCATTTTGGAAACAAACTCTTCATATGTATCAGTGTGTTCTGGGTCAGATTTTTTGCTGATGCATCACCAAGCAATGTACATCAAGCCTAGAACATGGTTTTAGTGGTTCTCAGCAATATTAACTAATTTTATAACAATCCAAATCAGAAAAAGTTAGGAGGGTACGTTAAATTAAAATTAAAACTGAAAGCAGTATTTTGTAAATTATATTTGAACTATATTACATTGAAAATGATACAACAACATGTTATTTGATATTTAATTTCTTGGATTTAATTGATTTTTAAATAAACTCATCTCAAATTTGATTTTTGCAACATCATGTATTTTCCATTTGTTGTCAGTCCTTTTCACAACACTTGATAAACTAGAGTGACTTGCATGTGAGTTGAAACGGTAGTGTTTCAGACTTACAGAGTCACAAAATCACGATAAAGTGGAATTGCAGATGGAGGGTAAAACAGTATGTCCCCTGCTTTTCTTGGGGACATGACAATTAAGAACTGAAGACACCAAGTGAATAAGTGTTCCAGGTGTAATTTTACCCCATTCTTCCCCTCAAAGAAATCTTAAGGTGTACAACAGTACAGGGTTTTCAGTGTCACATCTTGCGTTCAAAATACACTTTGCACAAAATACGCACTTTGTATACTGGGGACAAGCGAGAACTGCATGCAGGCCAGGTCACCGCCTGTACCCTCTTCTTATGCAGTCATGTCCTTTCAATGTGTGCAAATTGTGGTTTTGCCACATTGTCATTAAAATATGCACTGGCATCCCTGGAAAAGATGTCATCTTAAAAGCAGCATGCTTGCTCCAAAATCTCAGAGTACTCGTCAGAATTAATGGTGCCTTCACAGAAGTGTAAGTTACCCTTGCCAAGGGCATCAACACAACCCTATATCATGACAGACCTGGGCTTCTTGTTAGTAATGGTCTGGACAGTCTTTTTCTGCTTTGGTCTGGAACACCTGACATCCATTTCTTCCAAAGAAGACCAGAAATTTTTCAGACCACAGTGCACGTTTCCACCGTGTGATTGTCCATCACAGATGCCTCCAAGCCCAGAGAAGTCGACATTGTTTCTGGACAATGTGAACATAAGGTTTGATTTTTGCACAGTAAAGTTTTAACAGGCATTATTTTGTGAATGTATCTACATATTTTGGTACTTGACAATGGTTTGTCAAAGTGATCCTGAGCCCATGTAGTTACTTCACTTATAGTTTAATGACAACTTTTGAAACAGTGCTTCAGTATTATGGAAAAACCTAGTGAAAAACAAAGAGCAGATTTCGAGAAAAAAATTGTGTCCCTCTGGGATTTATCTCTTGTCCGACAATGGTACAGCCTTGGCAGGTATGTATTCATTACATTATAAGTATTGTTTACGGAGGGCATCAGTCACTCTACAAAGGGCAGTCAAGCGTATGAATTGTAAACAAACAGTCAGGACATGGATCCATGGCAACTCTGTGGTAAAAAGAAACCACATACATTTGATTTACATATGTCTCCAACAAAGATACTTTAATGGACACTAATTTGCAGGTTAGCTGACAAGGGAAACAAAAAAGCCTGCTCTGTATGCTTTTTATTTTTATCGTTAAGGCCACCTTGTCTATTTCAGGCATGTACATGCCCTTTAAACCATGGAATCAGAGTTTTCACAAATGCTTCCATCAATTTTCATATTTTGAATTGAAAAAAAATTGACAAATGAAAATACCATAATATACTATAAGAATGTCACACTAGTCATACAGACTTACATTGGAAAAGTTAATGCATCAGATATGCTGCTATTTTCGGGTTGAATGTCACCAAAACTCTGTCGTTATTGATTTGGTATCATCAGTGACATCAGGCACCAGATTTCGCAAGGTTAGGTTCAGACACATTCTCCACATCTGTAAGACGGGCTGATTCTATCACTGGAATCAATGGGTCTAACTATTTCCATGTCCAAAATGTTTGCGACTTGTGCTTCAACTCCAAAGGTGGAGTCCCATTAAGGGCGTTTTCTGGCCCAAATTACCGATTTCAAAATAATTTTCAGCATTGATAAACCACCCCATGGGGTTCATGAATCCACCAGAGAAACCTGCGATATCAATTTTCTTATTGACAAAAAAAAAAAAAATTATATTTGTATTATTTTTTAGTTTTTGGGAGGGGCCACCCATTCTGGGGCCCCACAAAGTGTCATCAATGATTATAATCATGTGCTTATCAATACACATTGTAGCTGATATATTTTCCTAATGAATGAAAAAAGAATTTGTTGAAATTGATGTCATACTGCTGAGATAGGAAGATATTTGTTCTAAAAATATGTTCTGAAATGGAGATTTCCAACGGCCACTTGTGTAAACGACAGTACTTTTGACAAAGTTCCTGGCCATGACACACTAAGGGAATTTGCTGAAATTTGCTCTTGGGTATGGCCAACATTCAATGAAAAAACCAGGATGTGTTGAGACCGGTAACATCTTCATCCGAACGCTTGCATCAACCGAACGTTGAAAACCCTAAAATGGAGTGTGTTGATACGAAATGGATTGTGTGAGAATGGCTGTCACTTAATTCTTCGAGTTTAAGTTTTTTCAGTGATTGATATAGTTATTAACTATGACCCTTATGATGTTTATGCTTAAAATTATTGCCTATTCTTAGACGTTCAAACTGAAGGAGCCTCAAGACTCCTCGATTGCCCTTTACGCACAGAAATGCCTCCACTTTCCTTGAATTTTTTTATGTTCTGCACCATAGTGGGCAAATATAACATTATTTATACAATATATAAATTTATATTTATACAATATATTTATACAATATATACAACATTATTACTCCCCCCCCTTAAAATACCCCCCCCAAGATTCTCAAATTGATCCAGTCCCAGCTTTTTGCGGGACTGAATAGCAGGACTGAATGCGCATTTACAAATAAAATTAAGCAGACCGGACAACACATTAAATATCTTGTCTTCATACTGTCTGCAATGAAATACAAGTCGAAGAAAATGTAAAAATCGCTGCTTTCTGTTTTCATTTGCATTTTTCACATCCTTGCTACATTTTTCGAGGTGGGGCGGTACAACAGTATTCCCAACAGACTGCCTTCCAAGTGAGTACCGAACCTTTTAATATTCCATGAACGTGTCTTCATACGTATGTGAGTGACACAGGTTAAGTTCAAGCCTGGATAAAACAAAATATTTCAGGTTATTTATTTATTTATTCCTCAACACTGCAGCAACATTGTGAGAACGTTGCATGGTTATTGGGAGTATCTTTCATTAAGTAATGCACCGCTTAGAACCATGCCCACTATTTGAGGAAAATATTGAAAGGCTAACGACTATGCAGCCTAAATAACATGCATTGACTGTATGTTAATGGCAAAAATGTTTATAGACGGAGCAAAAGTGGCTGTTCAGATCGCTCCAACCTGGGAAGCAGCATTATCCCACCTCGCCAGATTTGTACCTTTGATCGGCAGAGAAGAACTCGAAATAGTCGAAAGCAGGTAAAGGACTGATGTGTTCTTCCAGCTGGTGCTTTGACAGATCAGGTGGCAGCCGCCGCAGGACAACCTGTAAGGAGCGAGTGTAACACGACCGGTCTCAGTGCCGGGCGACATTTACGTAGTCATCCTGCGTCACACCGAACAGGTCACCTGTAATTTTCAAGCTAAAGAATCAAAATCCGCATGCAAGTTATTTACCATAGCTGTCAAAGGATTAGCGCCAAGTGACGTGATGGAGTAAAACGTTCAATAGATTCACCAGGTAGCTAAATATGCAACTATAAAAAAAATGCATGGGAAATTTCGCGCACATTCTGTACCCATAGCCTATTCGGGCGTCAAGTAAACGACCAATATGTAGTTTTGCAGGGTTGAATCATCTCACAGACCAACGCTCTGGCTTAACAGTTGCTTTACAACTGTGCACGAACAGACCACATTTAGCAATTGCGCAAAAACATCGATTCAGTCTCGTGCTTGAAAAACGTTATAAGCCCTCAAGGAAAAAAAAAAATCTTTGACTACTGTCTGGTTGAGGATATGTCGCATATCATCCAATATTATGTCAAACCCGTATGCAAGATTCATATAGTGATGAGCTCGAAGTTGCACGGTGGTGCTACGCAGTGACACTATTTCGCTGTCTATGGTGCTGATCCGAGCTCATCACCATAAGCCCACACGCAGGCGTTTGCACATGAAGGAAATGTATATCCCTACCTTTGTAAAAACCTCTTTTTTCTCTTCTTTGGACTTAGGATTGATTATAACGCTATCTTGTTCCCTTGGAAGATCTCTGAAGTGTATGTCGACGCTTTTTCGTTCCCCACCTTCGCTCATAAACTCCTTTTCCGCCTTCATCGCTCTGAATCTGCTGCTTGAGGCAGCCCTCTCGCGAGAACTCGCTTCCAAATACCGCGAGCATTGAGTGAGCTCCGTGTGAGCTGGGGTTACGTAACGGGCTCCATGACTCCATCTGAAGTAGGCCCTAATTTTAAGTCATAACTCAGTCACATGATCTGACGCCTTGTGTTCTCTCGTTTTTCATGACGGGATACCCAATCGCCTCTGGGTAATTTCCAATTCTTGACGCAGACGACCGGTGGATAGACGAAAAAGCTGAGCTAGGCTCGAGCTATCTTATAAGATGCCAGAGTAAATCATTATTATCAGCCATGTTCAGGTGATGAAAATGTAATACCCCTTTGCTTTAACTTATTCCAAACAAAGGATGTCCATAAAGTAAAGGAATTTAGTTTTTTGTTATTTCTCTATGCCGAGGAGGTCCAGTGAGCACAGGACTCTTTAAATGAATCCTGGATTAAATGGCAAAGAACAGAAGCAAGTGGAGAGATCATGAGAGAAAAGGCTTTTTGGGGATTAAGGTTCTTACATAAGGGCCCGATGGCAGAGTTCTTGCCAGCTTCACCCCTCCAAACACAAGTCATATTCTGAAGCTCCAGCAGAGGCAGACAGCAGAAACTGCACATTTAGCAGTCAGCAGCTGATCACATTCAGTGCTGGGCAGCACAGTGGCACAGAATCACCTTCCTCCCAGAATCCAGCAGACCAGTTTTCTCCCAAAGTCCAAACACTTGGACCATTTAGGTAATGCTAGACTAATCGGAGAATAATTGAGTGAGAGAAATTGTGTGAGTGGGTGAGTGGTGTGTGATTGGACACAAGCTTACATGTACATAAAGAAGATGAAGAATGATACCATATAACCTTAAAAATAACATTACTAGGCTTTTAAGTGCATGATTGCCCTTTCTGTGAATGGAAACTGACATGATGGCTGCCACAAGTACAAGCATATTTGTTTCTCAAAAACAATTATTTTGTCAAAAGTTTGACATTCACACAAAGGAATGTTTTAGGAATGTCTCAGTTTAAAAAAAAAATTTCTGAAAGGTGGGAGGGTGGAATCTGCACAGTGAATATTACACTGCCAGCCACAAACTGCCAACTGCTGTCGTCTAGCTACTCATCAGTGCTAGACTGTCCTGTGCCGATTTGTTACCTGCTCTCTTGTGGTTTCTTTGAGTTTATGACTGCTCTTTAATGCCTCAAGTCCTTCGTGTTACTGTGTGTCTCGTCCCAGTTTTCTGTCAGCCTTCCCAGCTCTTAAGATTCCTATTCCCTCCACTTCAGACTGACCTCCTTATTCCCACCCCTGCACAGATCCATGGGTGCATCTCAATTCTCTTAAACTGCATCCTCCTTCCCCTCACTTGCATTGTTTCCTTGCGTCTTAGTCCCTCCCACTGAGGATTCATTGAGAGATGCAAGGAAACAGGACAGAGGACAGATGAAATGAGCACATATGTTTTTAGAGCAATGACACGTTGTTTCCTCTGAAGCATCACATGAAGCGACAGTCCTTTCTGATGACAGCGTTCAGCTGGGTCTAATGTATCGTTATTTGTTGGATTGGCACACGTAAACCACAGATTAATTGCAAAATGTAATCGTCTGCATGAAATACAGTTTAACTGCTGCATGCTTTTTCGCACCAGACATGCCATAGGATAGCTTAAATTTTTCATCTTGGTAGTTTGTGCAATTGCCAGATTGATTCATGAGTTGCCATAAAATATTGAAGTCCTCCACTTATTGACTCCTCATAAAATTGCATTGTGTTTGCACACTTAAATAGAGCCAAGATAAATTAATATTTTAAACACGGGCATTTAGGCCATTGGCTATCTGTAGCACCATCAGATAAGATTAACCTCCCCCAATGTAAAAATGGATGAGAAGAGTTTGTTTCCAAAACGCAATATATCCACCTTATTCATTTTGGGTTAATTGACTTTTTCTCTGTTGATGCCTATTGCATTTCACAGAAAAACACAAACTTTGGCCATGAAAAATTAAACCTTTTAAGTATGAATTTCTAAAAATAGATTTTGGCACCTTGTATTAGAAGATCAGGGCTATCGCTCCATGGTATTATCTCAATTTTTGTAATTTTGGCACTTATTGCCATTTGTTATCTATGGTAATCTGTTACGAATAACCTGATTTAGTTTTTCTGATCACAATTGAAACGAAATAGAACCATGGCCGAGCGCCTGAAAAGCAGGAAAGTGGTCTGTGGAAAATGCAGTCAACGTGCTGAATATCTGTTTAATGACACGCAGGCCTATAAACACTCATTCACATTTACACAGTTAGCCTTCTAAAAACATTCGTTGTGAGCAAAAAAAAAAATGAGTAATCGGTGAATTAAAAACATAGACATCATCATTTTGAAAAAAAAAATTAAAGAATAAAATCAGGTCTGCTTTGCCTTGCTTTTTTACTATTATTATTATTTTTTTTTTTTACTTTTTATGATGTAGACACAGGCTATTATTTATTCTATGATGTTTCTATGTTCAAAGGAAGGTAGTATCGTGCCTCATATTGTACAACTGTATTTATTTTAACAATTGAAGAGTGAATATTTAATTTAGGCTATTTTAAGGTTTTATGGAAACATTAATGGGACATTTAATGTTGTTTTCAATAAAGACCACGTGTGACAATTTCCTTACCGAATGTTCTGACAGATTAAGTTGAATGCACAGATAAAATTGTCCCCCCTTTTAATTGTCCCCCCAATTTATTTTGTTGATCTGAAAAAATGTTCTGATCCCTAACTTAAAAATGATACAACCCAATCCATCACTTTTCTTGTTCATTGCCCTTTTTCACTGCCAGCTTATGCCGTTCCTGATTGAGGTTAGGCTTTCAACTGTCAGTGTTCCAGGAAGGCCGCTCTGGTGTAACCTCGCTCACAGCCGCGCAGAGCTCCTTTCTCCCCTCATCTCTCCTCTCAGCAGAAATAAGCGCACTGAGACGCGTTATTATGGAACCCGCCAAACGTTCTCACAAAGACCCGCCCCTCAGGAGCATTCAAGCGCTAGGATTGGCCAGTAATCTAAGTGCCGGGATTAGACAGCCATTCAGCTCTAGGATCAGAATACTAGCGCTTAAACAGCTGGCCAATCCAAGCGCTTGAATGCTCCGGAGAGGTGTGTCTTTGCGAGAACATAGGTGGGTTCCATTATGCTGCCATTGAGATGGCTGGCGAGGAGGCAGACCTGGAACAACTTCCAGTTCATTAAAGGACAGAGCTGTGAGGACATGCAAATAAGAGAATTCAGATGCATCCTATGACTATGCTCTGCCTGTACCTCAGCATCACAGCTGCCTGTGCTTAACCCTCGCTAGTTCTCTGCTCATAAACTACAACCCCAATTCCGACATAGTTGGGACAAAGTGTAAATTGTGAATAAAATCAAAACGCAATGACTTTCAAATAACACCAGCCAGTATTTTATTCACAATAGAACAGAGATAACATAACAAATGTTGAAACTGAGAAATTTTACAATTTCATCCACAAAATGAGCTCATTTTTAATTTTATGGCTGCTACAGGTCTCAAAAAGGTTGGGACAGGGGCCTGTTTACCATGGTTTACCATCCCCTCTTCTTTTTAACACAGAGAGGAGGCGTCTGGGCATTGAGGAGACAAGTTTCTTGAGTTTAGCCATTGGAATTTGATCCCACTCTTGTTTGATACAGGCTTCCAACTGCTGGAGAGTTTTGGGTCTCCTTTGATGGACTTTTCATTTAATTATGCGCCAAATGTTCTCAATCGGTGAAAGATCAGGACTGCAGGCAGGCCAGTTCAGCACACGGACTCTCCTACTATGAAGCCATGCTGTTGTAATAGCTGCATTATGTGGTTTTGCATTGTCCTGCTGAAATACACAAGGCCTTCCCTGGAATAGATGTCATCTGGAGGGGAGCATATGTTGCTCTAAAACCTTGATATACCTTTCAGCATTCATGGTGCTTTTTAAAACATGCAAGTGTCCCACACCATATGCACTAATGCATCCCCATACCATCAGAGATGCTGGCTTTTGAACTGAATGCTGATAACAGGAGGGGTGGTCTTTTTCCTCTTTAGCCCGGAGGACACAACGCCCATGATTTCCAACAAGAATGTAAAATTTGGACTCGTCTGACCACAGGGCACTTTGCCACTTTGCTGCAGTCCATTTTAAATGAGCCTTGGCCCACAGAACACAGTGGCGCTTCTGGATCATGCTCAACAATGGCTTCCTTTTTGCATGATAGAGTTTTAGGTGGCATCTGTGGATGGCACGGCAGACTGTGTTTACAGACAGTGGTTTCTTTAAGTATTCTTGGGCCCATTTAGTAACGTCAATGACAGAATCATGCCAGTGAGTGATGCAGTGGCGTCTGAGGGCCCGAAGATCACGGGCATTAAGTAAAGGTCTTCGGCCTTGTCCCGTATGCACAGAGATTTTTCCAGTTTCTCTGAATCTTTTGACGATGTTATGCACTGTCGATGATGAGACCTTCAAAGCCTTTGCAATTTGACGTTGAGGAACATTGTTTTTAAAGTATTCCACAATTTTTTTACGCAGGCCTTCACGGGTTAGAGAGCCTCTGGCCATCTTTACTTCTGAGAGACTCAGCCTCTCTAAGACATCCCTTTTATAGCCAATCATGTTACACACCTGATGCCAGTTAACTAGTTGCTAAATTTTCTTTCAGCTGATTCTTTTATACATTCATTGCTTTTTTGGCCCTTTTTTGCCTGTGTCCCAACTTTTTTGAGACCTGTTGCAGCAAGAAAATTTGAAAAAAGCTCATTTTTTGGACAAAAATGTAAAATGTCTCAGTTTCAACATTTGAAATGTTATCTATGTTCTATTGTAAATAACATATATGCTCATGTGATCTGAGTCATTGCATTTTGATTTTATTCACAATTTACACTTCGTCCCAACTATTTCAGAACTGGGGTTGTATATTACTTGCATTGGCTGGGCCTCTGTGTACTGACCAATAAAGATCTGGTTTTTGCTATCCCTGGTCTCGCAATTGACTCCTTTGGCCACCACGTCTTTTTTAAACCGTAGTGCAAATGTTTTTAGAAAAATATTTTGTGTAGCTTATTTACAGTCATTGCCTCCAGATATTTCAGGAATGTAGTGATAGGGTTGGCAGTGACTCAGAACTCTCTGTGGTGCACGAAAGATAGTCACATTGCAGCATTTTCTCACTGCAGCACTGTCTTATCTTACAACACTCCCAAAACTGCGTTGTGACGAACACCAACATTATATGAGATGTTATGTCAAGTAAACCCATGCAACTGTGTATAGTAGCTTTTAAGATTCTAATTCCACTTTATGAAGGAAGTTCCTTAAATGTTATTTAACACAGTTGAATTAGGTTGAATGAAATAACATTTTAAACTAAATCTAACAATTCACTCCTGAAAGTGCACACAAGTCAAAAGGGGACTCTCGTAAAGATGGGTCTTGGTGAGATTCATAACTTACTATCCAGGGCAGCTGGCCTCCATTTAGTCACTTAAAGTGAGAGACAACCTGTTAGATAAAAGAACTACCCTCATGGAGTCCAGATATTATGACTTGCATTTTTTGTGATCTTTCTGCAAGAGTTATACAATGCTTCAAGTAAAATGCAACCAAACAATATTAAAAAAAAAAAAAAACTGAAGGTCACCATCTTTCCATCCCTCAAAAAGGTTCAGCCAATGAGACGCTGAGGAGCGCTTTTTCTATCACTTGAAAGTGATGCAGACTGGACCATAGCTTAACCAAAGTCTGTATAGGCTCAACTCATTTCGTACTAAAGCCCCGCTCGTTTTAAGCTGCTTTGTTAACTTAAATGTGTTACTGCACAAACTAATCCTCTCCCTCTCTTTCTGAGTTGGTTGGCAAGCAACTAAAGACTTATGATTCGTTTTTTTCTCTCATTGTTGGTTACTTTAGCACAAAGTACGCAAGAGTGAAATGAGATTAGTCTTTCATGTTCACTATATTGAGCGAAAATCAACATTTGCGCTGGTATTTCTGTTACTTGCTGTATGTTGCTCCTTTTATAGTTCTGGGATCTGGGAAGTTTGTCACAGATTTGATCATTACACACTGCTACCATCTATGTTTTAGCTTCTGCATCATTCTGTTTTCGCTGCATCATTGTTTGAATACTACATGTGAAATAGGTTACTAAACACTACAATTGTGTTTTTTTGGTTATATAGCTGAGCATTTGTTGTATTGATGGATTTTATACTTTATCAAATTGCCGATGTATTCAGCTGCTGGGTGTCAGAACACTCACAAGAAAGCTAACAATTTGAGTCTTCAACGTGAACTTTTTGTACCTCTAGTTGTAAAAAAGCTATAGGGCATTTGATGTCATATTCTGTTAGTGTTTTTGTGTGGATGTTTTATTTACTTCTCAGTTCAGCTTTGTCTTAAAATGACTAAAAGTTTCCAAACATCTATGGGGCAGCTCTTCCATTCGCAGTTCAATTCAGAGGAAGCTTGTCTTTCACTTTTAGTCTCATTGACGCCTCTTATTATGCTTATGCACAGAGTTGGTTATCAAGCATTTTCATGATGGCTAAGTTTGTTCACTCGAAGTTTGAATTTTCAACCATCTAAAATGTGGAGCATGAGCTCTTGACTTTCAATTTAGTTATTAAAAATGCACTGAAATTCTCACATAAATCAATATTGCATTATAATATTGTTTTGAATATTGAAAATAACCACATTAAAAAAAATAATACAATGTCCACTTATACATTTCTAAACGAATGTGTTGCTGAATAATAGGCTCCCCCTTTGCATCTATCAAGCAAACTTTTCAGAATTTCTGGCAAACAAAACAAAAAAGTAATTGCAAGTAATTACTTTGATAAGAGAGTGTAAACATGCCCATACAATTCTGTGTAGACTGCAGTTTAAAAACAGCAACCTCTCAGGTTTTTGCTGCCTCCATTGCATGAATTAACAAGAAAGTAATTCCTCGATGACACAGTCCAGTTAGTGGCGTCGGTAGTCTCCATCTTCTTCGTACCGCCATCAGCAATTTTGTTTTGATCCAGCACCGCCTTAGTTTCCATCATCTGCTGTTTTCTCTTCTCTGCTGCTGCTTCCCAGTTTATTAGTGTCCTTTCCTGCTCCTACCTTCATGGACTGTCCCACTGATTTTGGTCCAGCCTAGAAATACAAAATGAAAAAAATTATTCAGGCAAGTGTTGAGCAAGCACTGGGGTGCAGCAATGCGTTCTGGGCTTGAAATGGTCTTGACTGAACTCTGAATCGCCGTATGTTGAACGAGCCACTCATTACCTTTACAATGTTCATGCTGCGAGGATAGCGCGCGATGTTTTCCTTGTATCCCTCGCTTCTTTCCCAATCCTCGTGCCACTTTCTCGTGTTGTAGCAAGGCCTGCAGCGCGATAAACGCTCAGCCATGGCCTGGTTCTCTTTTTCAACTCGACGAAGCTCTCGCTGCTGCTTCCCCAGACACAAACTAAGAGCAAGGGAGACGAGATAACAAGGAAGAACACAATCTTTCTCATCTTTGAAATTTTAACTTTGCCACGCGCGCGTGCAATGTTTACCTTTTATGCTCGTAGTTGTTTATGTTTCCATTTCCTTTAGTTGTTCTCAAATTGGATATCTTGTCCAGAAGCATTTTATCGTCACGATGGATTATAGACATGCGTTCCTCTTCAAGCTTTCGAGAACATTAACAAGACAAATATACTGCATCCAGTATAAAACATAACTTACTGCGCAATTAAGTATCATACAAAATCCCTCACATTGTACTTGTTGAACGAATTGTTTATTATATTGCGGTTTAGTCGCAACCGCCAAAAGTGCTTTAATCAGTGGAAGAACACGGGATTAATTACCTTCATCTTTTTCAGTTTGCACTGAAGGTGCGCGAACTTTTCAGGTGGGTGTGGGTTTATCGTCGGTTTCGCAGTTTTCACCTGTAATATAGACAATACATTAAAAAAGTTAATTCCAGTTTAATGCATGTTAATTCTCAATCTTGGAAACCACACTTTAATTTTTTTTTTTTTTTTTGGAAGGATCGATTGATTCAATAGCTCGCTGAACAATTGAGTAGGATATTTTGAATGCACTAAAATTAAACTGAAAAGACTCTTACTTTGTGCTTGGACTCGTTTGTGGGACTACTTACGTAAATGTATCAACATACGGGTCACGCGTAGGCCATGTAAATATTTTGTTAAAATGAACCCTACATTGTGCGTCCTCCTGTTGAGCGTTAAGCTGCAAATGATGGGCCACGCGCATGCCAGACAAGTACACAGATCACCCGTAACATTATGACCACCTGCTTTAAGTTGTGTAAATCCCCCTTTTGCCTCCTAAACAGCCCCGACCAGTTGAGGCATCGACTCCACTGGACCTCTGAAAGTGTGTTGTTGTATCTGACACCAAGATCAGCAGATCCTTGAAGTCCTGTAAGTTGCGCAGTGGGATCTCCATGGATCGGACTTGTTTGTCCGGCACATTCCACATCCCACAGTTCCTCAAACCATTCCTGAACCATTTTAGCGGTGTGGCAGGATCATAATCCTGCTGAAAGAGGCCACTGCTTTTTAGGAATACCATTTTCACGAAGAAGTGTTCTTAGTTTGCAACAATTTTAGGTAGGTGGTGTGTGTCCACAGAAAAGCAGGATCCAAGGTTTCCCAGCAGAACATGGCCCAAAGCTTCGCACTGCCTCCGCTGGCTCGCCTTCACCTCGTAGTGCATTCTGGTGCCAAGTCTTCCCCAGGTAAATGACCTGGCCATGTACCTGATGTAAAATAAAACGTGATCCATCCGACCAGGCGTCTTCTTCCATTGCTCTGTGGTCCAGTTCTGATGCTCACGTGCCCAGTTTAGGCACTTTTGGTGGTAGACTGGGGTCAGCATGGCATCCTGACCTGTCTGCGGTTATGCAGCCCCATACGCAGCAAACTGCAATGCACTGTGTGTTTTGACACCTTTCTATCAGAACCAGCATGAACTTTTTCAACAATTTGAGCAACAGTAGCTCCTCTGTTGGATCGGACCACACGGTCAGACCTTTGCTCCCCACGTGCATCAATGAGCCTTGGCCGCCCATGAACCTGTCGCTGGTACTCCGTTTTCCTTCCTGGGACCATTTTTAGTTGGTACTGACCACTGCAGACCGGTAACACCCCACAAGGGCTGCAGTTTATGAGATGCTCTGACCCAGTCATCTAGCCATCAAAATTTGGCCCTTGTCAAAATCACTCACATCCTTACGTTTGCCCATTTTTTCCTGCTTCCAACATATCAACTTCGAGGACAAAATTTTCACTTGCTGCCAAATATATCCCACCCACTGACAGGTGCCATTGTAATAAAATGATCAATGTTCACTTCGCCTGTTAGTGGTCATAATGTTATGCCTGGTCAGTGTATATTCATTACTGCTTTTACAAAGTTGTGTCTTGGAACAGCTGTCTTCTAAGTCTTAACAACATTTTGCTTTATAATTCAAAATAATTATAATAAATAACATGTTCCAAAGGAGCTGAAAGTAGCCATACCTTTTCTTTGTGTATCTGGTACTGGGCCTTATCCCACTTGTACTGGAGATATTTGCTCCCGCAGGGGAGAGCTGGTTGATAGGCCCGGTGCTGCATGGCTCAGTTCAGTCTCGTGGAGCCCCTGGGCTGATCTCGAGATCGTTCTGTCTCGCAGCCGCCTAAATTTTTGTGCGGGCCGTGTGCGTGGGCGTTGCCATGGTAGCCGCTGTAAGGAAGCATTTAATGGCTTTGTTTTAATCTTATAAAACAATTGCCTGGTAAAACAAGTTTGGCAGTGATATTCAGCGTAATTTGTGGAGTGCGTGTGTAATTATGCAACAGTTCTCCTCTGGTTTCCAATAGTAGCGTTACCAGGGATGGTTATTAGGCATTACATGCTGTCCTGAAGTTCAGCTGGTGTTTACTGAGGGCAACCCGGGTTATTGGGTTGCTGTTGCAACAGCAGCTGTACTCCAGGGAACTGTGCTAATTGTAAAATATGTGGATGGTGCTAATTTGGCCCATTGCCTTCTACTTGTCTGATGTCCCATGTTTATGAGTAGAAAGTTTGGCTATATATAGAAGTAGGAACTGTGTGTGGTGTAATAGCATGTTAAAACATTGTGTTTTGTTTATGTTGGATGTGCAGCTGGGGAGGGGGGTGGTTAACTTGTGCCTGTGGGTCCTTAGAGGATTGAGTAATGTTTTTATGTTCTCTGCTCCTAATGAAAAACAAGTAGGGCTTCACAATCACCATCTTATGCATGGAGAATAACTTGTGTCTGCATGCTGGCTGTCCCAGTTAGGGCAATCCTCCAATCTGAGTGGAAGTTCGGCTGTGGTGACGCTGTGCTGGCTCGTGTCCCTGGAGGACGGGAAGAGGGATTGTCCGCAAGACGGGACGGTACGGGAGAGGAACCCTGTTTGAGGTCGAGGTGCCAGGATTAAGGTAGGACCATGAGCTGCTGTTAGCGATGGGACTAGCATTGTGGGTGAGGTAGAGGTTTGGGTGGTCAGTCTCCACTGTAGTTATCAGGTTTGTGCTTTGAGCAGTATGTCTAAGATGGCTAATGCAGTGGGCACATTTCTGCTGGGACTGTAGGCTGAATAAGGTGCTGCTGAATGCCGAAAGTGCCCCAGTTCAGCTGTCTCTCTTTCTTCATCTCTCGTCCCTCGCTCCAGTGTGCTGACTGTGGCTGGTGGAGCTGCTCAGAGCCGCTGCGACAGCATAGAGGATGTAGCTCATGGTGAGTGTCGCCGGACTCTGTTACAACTGCAGTTTCTGTGTGCGGAGGACGTGCTTTCATCGCTAACTCGTTAGCCACCTCAGCCAGAGTAACTTACTCTTCAGCCAAGTGGTTTGTGCAGCTGGAGGTTTAGCAGATACAATTCAGGTAAAGATCCTTTCGCTCAATGGTACAGCAGTCGTGTTCCACTCGGGAATCAACCCTGCAACTATGGAGTGAGAGGTCCAGTTCCCTCGTCTCAGTGCTCCCATCGCTGTCTGCTGTGGCATTAGCACCATTCAGCAAATTTAGAAAATGAAACTGCTTTTTTGCTTAGCTGCAACAGGAGATCCCTCTCACTGGAACTTAAGCCTGTTTTAGACTGAAGGTCGGCAGAAAATTCTGACTAATGTTGATGCAACAATCACTGCTGGTCATTAAAAGCAATCAAAAGCAATCAAATTCTTGGGTCGATTTTTGTCAAACAACATATTCCAAAAACACCAACTGTTTGAAGAATTAAAAGCAAAGTTTTTTAAATTGATAATGCATAGATTTTTCGGGTGAGTGTCCAGTGTTGAGTGAGATGATGTGCTTGACAACTGTAGTGACAGGCTAGATTAAAGACTGCATGTCCTTGCTTTTTCATCCCTACTGTAACTGAAATACTGAGTCCACACTAATAATGAATCTCGGAGGGAATATTTGTATGCTTTGCTAATGCATTACTGATGGGTAATGTCAGTACTTTATTCTGATCTTACCTATTTTCCACTGCGGGATTTTACATGAATTAACTGTAAAATTAGAGCCTTTTCCACCCAAACTCACATCGTCATCTCCAGAGGCATTTAAAAAAAAAAAAGACTCCAATGGTGCAACCAATGAGATAATTGAGCAGCATTCTAAATAAAAATGTCTTAATAAAAAAGCTTCATGAATCATTTGAGACAGGCTTTGTCCTCTAAGCAGAATAATCGTCAGTGGTGTTGGAAGGTGGGAGTTATTTTAAACAGTTCAACAAGGACTTAACATATTCTGGTGCTGGGCTGGCGAGCTAGGAGAGATTCTGAGGTGGATTTCATGACCAGCAGAAGCAAGTCCTTCAGAAGCTGGGTCAGTTAGCTGTCCTCTACGGAGATGACTCATCAGTCTCATCATACAGTTTATATAAAGTCACTCAGCTGATGCTTTTCAGCATGTAGAGGGGCAGAGGATCAGTGTTAAGCTCCTTTCACACCGGACGCGAAACGAATTTTTCGCACGACAGATTACATTCAAAGTCAATGCAAAGACGCGAATACAAGTGTTCCGCGTGTATTCGCGTCTTGCATTTACTTTGAATGTAATCTGTCGTGCGAAAATTCGTTTCGCGTCCAGTTTGAAAGCGGCTTTACCATCTGGCAATCAAAAATCCAGTTTTAGCACGTGTCCTGAGGCACAATAATAATAATAGAATAATGCTGACGTAATTAAACAAGTTTGCTGTGTAACAATAGAAGAACTAGCGTCTCAGATCTGTTTCTGGAATGTTAGTGCTATGGCTATTATGAGTTGCTGTCGCCTTGACGTCTCAGAACTAAATGAGAAACCTGATTGTTAATAAGAGAAGTTTAGAGACACCCTGTTCCCTTCTGCTGGCTTGGAATCGATCGCATTAACAGCCATGGCAACAGTTGCTTGGTGTACGGGCTTAGTTCAGTAATATCCTCTCTGCTCAAAACTACCTCCCCAGTAAACAATGATCACTGCTCTCGACTCCTCGTGAATCAGATATGTTACAGTTTATCTTTCCTTGGTTTTGATAAGATTCATTAATTTCCCGTTAAAGTGTGATGTCAAATATTTACATATTAGTGCAAAGGAAGCATATCAGGTGTCTTCCAAGAAATATTTACATGATTTAATTACTTGACTACCAATCACTGTGAGTAGCCTATGCCCTCCGTGGCCACTTTATTACTGGATGAGAAGCCCCTTTCTCTCCAGAGTAGCCTGAATTCTTTGTGTGATGGATATAACAAGGCGGAATGGTTCTGTGGAAATTCTGGTCCATGTCAACACGATAGCATCTCACAGATGCAGCAGATTAGTAAGCTGTGCATCATGCAGGGAATGCCCCCTCACCACATCCCTAAGGTGCTGGAGTGGGATCATGTGACCCTGAAGGGTCCTGAGAGTGCTCTGAACTCATTTTCATGTTTGTGAAACCAGCTTGCGATTACATGTGCTCTGTGGCATGGTGCAATATCCTGCAGGAAGTAACCATTAGAAGATTGGTTGACTCTGGTCATTAGGGGATGCGGATGGCCAGCAACAATACTCACTTGGGCTGTGGCTTGTAATTAATTTTCAATTGGTGTACATGGGCTAATATTTGTAAAGAAAATATTCCCCCTCCATTATTCTACTTCTTCTAATCTGAACCGCTGACACAATGCAGCCAGGATCTATGGATTCATGCTTATGAAAGAAATAAAGATTTAAATGATCAGGCGAGTTTTTGCAGCCTTCTACTGTTCAGTTTTTATGAGCCTTGTCCTGCTGTTGTAGTAGTCTCCAGCTCTTAGGTGACAGGAGTGGATCTCAGTGTGGTCCTGTGCACCTGTAGCCTGTCCACTGCACGGTTTGATGTGTGCATTGAGAGAGGCTTTTCTGCAGAGCGCTTTTTGAGTTATTGTTGCCTTCCAGGCATCTCAGACCAGTCTGGCCTTTGCCCTCTGCTCGATCTCATCAGCAGGGCATTTTCACCTGCAGAACTGCCTCTCACTGGATGTTCTGTTTTTTTGCACCATTTTCTGTCGACTTGAGACTGAAAAGCCCAGGAGATTGATAGTTTCTGAGATACTCCAACTACACCGCCTGGCACTAACTATCACTCTGCAGTCAAAGTCACTTAGATCACATTACTTCCCCTGTCTGTGTTTGGTCTGAACCACAAGTGAACCTATTGACCATGTCTCCAAGCTTTTCTACGTTGAATTGCTGCCAAATGATTGGCTGATTCCATATTTGCATTGGCAAACAGGTGCACCTAAAAAATAAGCCACTAAGTATATGATACGCAGTGGATTATACATTGTAGTAGTAGCTCACATTAGAACATGTGGAATGGTAATTGATATGATTGTAGTTTAAATAAATGTTTCCTTTAATAATGTTCTTTCTATTTATAATATTAACAGAATGAGTCTGCACTGTTTAACATGATTAATGGCTTTTGTCCTCTGATCTATGAGCATCATCAGTTGTGAGCATGCACCTGGGGTCTGTTTCTCGAAATTAGATTACAGAGTTAACACAATAACTGTCACGGTAACCTTGGAACACCTGTTTTTACTGCTGTCCATTAAGAAGGGGTTCCTGGTTCTACTCAATGCCATTATCCAACTAACTCAGTATTTTTCTGCTTCGTGAAACGTGGCTGTACCCTAAATCAGGAAACAAGAGTTCGTGCACCTGGGAACACTTGTGACTACTTAAAACTCTGAGTAGTGAGTTTGCCTGTTGCAACATCTCCATCTGCTGGTCAAAGATGATATTACCAGTTTGAAGTTATGTTGCAGTGTTATTTTTATGGCGCTTGATCCACTATGCATGCTTGTATTTAAGTGCTCTGAGTAAGTACCCGTAATTGCTGCCACTGAGGGAGAGCTGTGTAATGATATATGTTTCATAATGAATATAAGTGTTTGTTACCCAGTTCTGTGAACTGGCTTTAATTGTGATTTAGATGGGATGCTCAGTGGCA
Organism: Gymnothorax javanicus; assembly: GCA_029692085.1. Classification (NCBI taxonomy): domain Eukaryota; kingdom Metazoa; phylum Chordata; class Actinopteri; order Anguilliformes; family Muraenidae; genus Gymnothorax; species Gymnothorax javanicus. The sequence goes on along the minus strand of CM056205.1, from coordinate 54,369,705 downwards.
CAGAGGACAGCGCTGATGCCTCTCAGTAAAAGGGTCTGAATCTGGCTTGGGGCGTTTTTGTGCAGTTTGCATGTTCTCCCCTTGTTCTAGGGGGTTTCCTACAGACATTGCGGTTTCCTGTCACAGTCAATCTTGGGGACCTAATGTGTTTGCTGGTTTTTTGTTCCAACCAGTAGTGCAATTTCAGAATTTTAACAAGGTGTTAATTTTTCTTTCTTGCATTTATTTATGTTTCTAAGGATTATTTACCCCTTCAAGCCAAAAAAAAAAAACAAACAAAAAAAATAAATAAAATATCTGCTTGCAATTATTGCAATAGTTTTTCATTGCATTGGAAGAAGGGGAGATTATGGCTGAAATTAAGCAATCATTAAGCTTGTAAGAAATCAAAGAGTGGCCACGTGGGCACTTAAAAAATAGCCATATTTTATGTGATATGTGACAAATTCAAAGACCAGGCAAGTAATAGAAACAAGCCAAGGGGAAAACATCACATTCTATGCAAAAAATAGGACCCAACTGATCCACTATCTTGTTTAATTTGCTCAGTTAAAAATTTCTACCTTTTTAGAAAGTAAAGTCCAGTATTTATCCTGCATGGCCCACAACGATGGCTGTTTGAGACTATGTGGCTTCAGAAAGTGAAACATCCCTTTAAACATGAAAAGGACCTAATCCCGAGCAAAATTGTGAAAAATGGTGATTGCAATTGTGTTTGGAATCCATATCTGCCGACACCAAGGTTTCCAGGACCACTAAGAATGTTTAGATGTTTCTTCTTTAACGTGTCCTATTTTTTCCATCAAAACTTTTGGATGTTAAAGGTGCGCATCTATTTCTGCCCGATTAAACTTAATTTATTTTTTGGTGTACTGTACATGGTGAGATATGAATCCTGGTTGGCTTTAGAGTTTTCATCACACTGAAACATTGTTCTGTGTTCAAATCCAAATCAATACTTTGGTCCGGTTGTGGAATACGTATATCTGTTGAAAGCTCATTCAGTAGGGTTGCATTGATTCTCTGTATCTGTGTGGGTCTGCAGTTTCCATTGTATTTGACCTCTGTCCAGAGGGCACTGTGGGTAATCAGCCTTAGCAGCTGGGGTGGGGGGGCATTTAGCATTCAGTAATACTAAGATTGATTTGGGGGGGTGGCCTTTTACGGTTTGAAGTGTGTGTGTGTGTGTGTGTGTGTGTGTGTGTGTGTGTGTGTGTGTGTGTGTGTGAGAACCTTCCATGCTCTGATAATCTGGTTGCAGCTGTTCCTGGAGATCTACAATCCTGTGTTAGATCTCCAACCCTAACAAAGCACACCTCACTCCTGTAAATCTCCTTCAGCTGCTAATTTGTGCAATCAGTGGAGGTGTGCCAAAGTACAACTGGCGTAAAAATGTAGGATGGTAAATTCTAGAACTCGTAATCTTAGGACTGAGGTGGGAATTTAATTCTTACAATCCACAGATGAGGACCCTGATGTTGTTTGTGCTTGGATTTAATGAGAGCTGTCTGTAAGCTGTGGGTCAAAGTGTATCTGAAGAGTAAACCTCAGAGTGATGGTTCACATCTGAAAAACTGGAGAGGGAGAGAGCTGGTGCTGTCAGTGCTAAGACTTGTCCCATGATCTACATGAGAGATGACATGAGACAGATATGCATAATCAACCCTCACTGTATGTACAAGCCCACAACTATCTGCATTTCATCTGAGAAAATTAGCATGTCTAAACAATGCAAATCAAGGGCTTTATGCATCATGTATGTTTCATTTGCATTTAATGAAACGAACAGTTGGCATATCGTAACACTTCCCATGTATACTGACTAGGGTGAGGGGAATTTATAAAAAGTGCTGGGGATATACAATGAGGGGAATGTTATTTCAAACCACGTATGAGGTGTTTGAAAGCTGAATGCACAGTCCACTTGGTTGTGCAGTTTCTGAAGTTTTAATTGTGAATGCCTAATCCAGGTAATCTGATACTGGATTTGCAGTTCTCCGCAGAACTCTTCAGACAGGAAGTTCATTTTTAATGTGCTTTATTCTTTGGTGCTGGAAAATTTATACATATTCAGTAAACCATTGTTGGGAACTTGATTGCTTTTGCTAGCCTTGTTTAAAACATTACTACAAGATTTATGCTTGTGTTTATGACAGAGTGTGAAAGGAGAGGGAATATAAATGTTCTGCTGGATGCGCTAAGGCCATGAGCTGTTGTTTTGTTTCTGTTGCCATAGGAGATGACTCTCAGGGCCAGTGACCTCAGACTAAGGGGATAAGGGACTGATTGGCTGTTTGTAGGATGTAGGGAGTAGTCTGAGTGCCGTATTAATGCACTCCTAAGAGAGGGGAATCTGGAGCTTGTACCTCAGGGCTGGTGTGAGGTGAGCAGCACACGCCTCAGCCCAGTCACAGAGTCTCTATTTGGGGCTTCTGATTCAGCTCAACCTCACCGAGTATCCTCAAGGACACTGTGGTGACTATTTGATTTTATTGTAACAAGGCTGCATAGAATCCTATGATTGGAAAGAAGTTTTCAGTGCTTTGGAAAATAAGAGGTTTTCCGCAGAAACAGATGCCAAATCAAGCCAATCCTTGCCTAATTGTGCATGACCCCTGTTTTAGGCTGAGTAACTCAGGATTTGAAAGTGCAAAGACGGGAGAAATGATTTCAAGCAAAGCTAGATACTCCTATCATTTGGAATTAAAACTTATTTCTGTTTAATTTAGTAATTTTAGGACAAAAAGGTGCCAAAAATACAAAGAAAGCTCATGAAAATTCAATATTGAAGGTCCTCTGCGAAGAAATAGGGAAACCAGAAATGGATAGGAGGTAAAACAATACATTTCCTAGATCACAAACACATTCCCAGAAGTGTGCTACATCTTAGGGTGGTTCTCAGAGATACTGATGATCTGTAAAGCCTATTATAAGCTGCCCCTCTACCTCCCCCAACAGCTATAAATGGAGAGATTTTTGCTTTGGTGTGAATTATGAATAATGGTGTTTAACTACTTAGCAACTGTTTTGACGCATAATACAAACTTTTGCATTAGATGCAAGCAGACCTGATTTTTTAATCCTTTTTACAGTTAAAATGAGGGGAACTCATATGGTACCTATCGAGTATCTAACTGAATGCTATTTGGTGATGGAAACTTAATAATACCCTCCCTTATCATGTAATGTAGTCCCCAAAATGAAAAATAATGCAAACCCATTCTCACTGACTCTCTTTCACCTATGCATGCCAATGAAATCATTCTCTGTTGTACATCATTTCCTTACTTACAAGTATATTTATATTATCATTATTCTTTTTCTGATGGGACCCACTTAGTCAAAAAAAAAAAAGAATTAAAGGCATAAAGGCATACATGCATACATTTAGTTTAATGATATGGCTCTGTTCTGATGCCTGCCCATCCAAGCATGGAACTGAAGGCAGGGAGCTGCAACTAACCTCCAAACTGAACCATGCCAGGGATAGGCTCGCTTGAACTGCAGAAAAAAATATGAGCAGTGTAGTTACAGCTACTACGTGGCTTGACTCCATTTCTCTTGAAGCTGATACAAGAGAAAAGTGGTCATTGAAATGCTGCATGTGTAGTGGCAGCCCAGTGGCTGACACAATTTTTCTGAAGCTTAAACAAGATGAATATACTATTTGAAACGTTTTATGTATAGTGGCAACCCAGCAACTGGCACAATTTCTTTTGAAGCTGACACAAGAGAAATATACTATATGAAGTGTTTATGTAGTGACAGCTCAGCTGTTGGCACAATCTCTCTTGAAGCCGATTCAAGAGAAATATCCTTTATAAAGTGTACTATGTGCAGTTACAACCCAATGGCTGACACACTTTTGCTTGAAAGAGAACTGTGCTACCCCACTTTTTTTTTTTATTAAGTGGTCTGTGTATAGAGATGGATAACTTGGCACGGTACAGTCCAGTGTTGCTTTGTGCCCTGGTTATGTGTGTGGAAAGATGTTCTATACGACGTGTGACCCAGAAGTGGATGGAGGCGAGTGCAATGAGAATGTGCTTTTACATTTACTACATTGGAACAATTAAAGCATTCAATCACAGATTACACAAACTTACTCATTAATTTTCGAGCCTCAATGATGTCCTCGATTCCAGGGTGAAGGTGACGTTACTAGGCTGATGATTACCAACATCCCATCGCAGTTCTATGTGCGAGACAACAGCCATGTTTTCATTTCTTTTGAAGTCAACAATACTGGAGAAACCTTAAATCAAGACACGTCAGAATGACACATTTCACAAACATAAACATAACCACAGTGCACTTTACAGTAAGTCCTGGACTGAACCCCCTAAAATGCAAGCTGGCAGCGACAGTGGCAACAAAAAACTCCCTATTTGGTACAAAATAGGAGGAAACCTTGGGAGGAACCAGGCTTAATAACGGAAGCCCATCCTCCTCTGATCGGCCCAGGGTATGGACTCATGGTTACCATCATGTTCAAAAGGTCATTTGAAAAAGCCAGTCCTGGATTTGGAATCAGCTGGGCTGGTGTCATGGATCAGACTATTCGATAGTGAAGACCAGGCAGCACTTTGGCAGAGAGCCATATGGCAACAAAGGCAAAAACCAGCAGTAGCATGCTCAGGGCAGGGCCTCACCACAGACATGGAGACAACCAGCAAATTAGGCAGTTAGTTGAGAGCGGCGGGTGGCAACAGTGATAAGAATATGACTGTATATATTATATGGTGAGACTTCGTGCACGGTGACACAAGGTTCTTGATTCCCTCGATGCTGATATTACTTGGAAATATTCTATGTGATATTACAGTGCCATGTACTCATTGCATTGAAGTTATTTTAAGAAAAAGGAATAATGTACCATGGTTAGGGACTACAATGCATGTATGCATGAATCTGAAAGCTGAGAATGCTGCATGAATCTGCCCCAAAACCAATGACGCAAGCATAACCCAAAAAATGGAGGCTAATGTATATGGGCCCTTGGAGCCAGAGCCCATGTGCTCCCGCATTTATGACATTTATCCCAACTGAATGAATGGCGCAGTTGGAGAATATAGAATATTCAGAGCACACAGAGGCGAAGCAATTTCAGATGTAGGATACAGATGTTGAGCAGATGACAGAAGGCAGTGTAAAGTACATGTCTAAAATCTGAACACAGGCCAATATCAAAAGGCTACCTATAGGGTAAGCTAACCATGACATGGTGTAAATACTGGTGAAGTATCAGTGATGCTTGCCTTCTGGGCTTATGTGCCTCTGAGCCATGGCATTGCTGGGCACGTGCGAGATAAGCCACGGTTAGAGGATGCAAGCTCAATTTTGGCAGGCATCCTATTGCGTACATGCCAAGCAAAGTGCTCTGTAGTTGTGGCGTTACCAAAACTATGGTACTAGTGCTTGTACACTCATGCAAAAAACATTATCGGCCAAAATTATAGGGATAGCATGCTGCTATGGAATGGCAATGCTGATATTCAATTCATTTACTTGCAACGTAGAGTAGACCTGAACGAACACAGAAATTCTAACTGTAACTGGGGTGGCTGATCAATGCTCTGAGCATTCCCTGAGGCGTTTTTTTTTTTTTTTTTTTTTTTTTGGAGAATGTTTGTTGAAAATACGTCCGCTTGACAAAATACGAGATTTGCAAATTGTTGTAAATTCCAGTAGCTAGCATTTGTTGCTTGTTGATCATTTGCAATGTGTATTGAACGTAATATTTGCAAACTATTATTTTAACTGGACGCTGCCGCTAATGATAGCACCTGCCAGGGATAATGTAATAACATTGATAACTAAGCAAGTAGTTTTGGCATGGAGTATCGGAACAAGTAGAAAACAAGTAGCATGTTCACAATTAATGTTAAAATTATTTGCGACAACAATTTGGTCCAGTTATTTAAACAAGCAGCAAGGAAACCATGATCTGAAAACGCCAAGTCTACTCTGGTCACCATTGTTTAAATTACAGAATTACCAAAAATGACCATAAACAATTTTCCAGAGTCAAGCATAATGCTGCTGATAACATTAATGAGTAGCCTCCGTCTATAATTGAACATGATTCATTCTTAAATGCAATTTCTCCTTTTTTTAAGAGTTAAACACATGTCTGGAACAGCAGGCAATTGCTCAATCAACATTTAACATGTTTGACAATGATGACCACCTGGAGACGATAATACGTTGTAGATCGCATCAAAGCCACATGCAGTACATTCGATGAAGTACGCCTCATTATTTCACAAGCAAAGAGAGAAGGCCGTTTTTATGATACAACCGTAGCAGACTATAAAATGTAAGGCTGGTGTCCTGACAAAATGAGCAGAACACCAGATAAATGATATTGATTAAGCGGACATATCCTTAATTAACAGCTCAGTGAGCTAAACTTGCAAATTATTATACGATAAATAAGCCATACTTTTTTTGCCAAGTAAGAATTATATCTTGGCTGGAATCGGCTGAACAGATTGTAAAAGACTATTCCTGGCCAGAATCCATGAATCCTAGGAGCAGAAAACTAAAGAAATTAGGATTTCTTGTTTGTATTTGTTCGGGCTGCCCCTGTATGTGTTTGTTTGGGGCTGTCCCTGTTTCTGTTTGTTTCGGCTTGTTCCTGTTTGTATTTGTCTGAGGGTGTCCCTGTATGTGTGTGTTTGGGCTTGTCCCTGTATGTGTGTGTTTGGGGCTGTCTAACTGTCTGAGGGTGTCCCTGTTATTTTTATCCTCCGCCCATGTGTGCTGTGTGTTAGCTTGAAGCATTAGCGTTGGGTTTTCTGAGGGCAGCACAGCTGATGGCTGGGGGTGATGATGAGCTGTCTCGGGGAGTCTCCAGGGGAGCGGGTCTCAGAAGGAGGGACAGGAAGTGGGGCCTCATTAGCGGACTCTGTGCTGCTAAACCTCCGTCCCTGAAGATACCACCTCAGGAGCCCAAAACACTGGACCTGCTGGTGTGTGATTGCCTGATGGAGCTCTCCTGGTTCTGTTTAAACTAGTATTGTCCAGTAAGATTCACTAGACAAATACAGTGTAAAAATTACCCCAGTGATTATTAATATTAAACTGAAAAAAAGGTCTAACGAATACTTTTTCCAGTTCTGACACTTAAAATTGCTCTTTTTTCCCCAAGTATAAAATAATTTTTTGCCTTAACTTTCTATTAGCTTGCCAAGTGAAATTTTCTCATCCCTATTGCACACCCTGAAATGAATCAAACTGTCTCAAGTCAGTGGCAGTATTTGTTTTATTGGGCAAATAAATTAGCCTTATATTAATAGGTGTTTATGTCTAAATATGAGACCGATGTATTAAGATATTGTTTCACCCATGGTGGCTTTTGGTGGCTCAGTTTGAGTGAATTATCCATGAGTGCAAATGGGACTTGTTAATATTTGTAATTAAGCACCACCACTCTTAAAATAGCAGCCCCCACCTGGGACTTAAAGGACAGATACATAATTTGCCCCCACCTGTGATGCTTTCCAAAGGATGGCTTCTTGTCGGATCAACATCTCAGTTGGGTTTTTCAGTTGCATTGAAGCAAGTTTGTAGGGGACAAATTCACAGATTTTCGCTTATCCTAATCTAAATTCAGTTTTGAATGATTTTCAGAACCAAACTCAAACTCCAGGACAAAGCTTGATTTCTGTACGAAAATGGCCCTTTATGTTAATAAAGCTTTGGAGGCAAGATTTTCAGAATAAGAAGAGGAGTGATTTTGCTAAGAGGCAGGCATTATGTGCATATAACGTCTGTCATGATTTTTCATAATTCGAGTCTTATAATAAGTCTGTGTTCGATCTCATGATTTTTCATGATTTATCTCTGATTATGACACGTCTGTGACAGAGCTTATGACTTTAATGAAATGAAAGCACTGAAGGAGCTGATGCCTCGGTGCTGACAGCAGTGACAAGTATGTCCCGAAATCAGGTACGCTAATGCGGTTGAAACTACCAGCGAATCTAATAAGCGAGTATAAACTTTGGACTCAAACGAACACAAATAACTGCAATTAATTTAAGGTAGCTAAATGAACGACAAATGACATCTGGTTATGCTAGATCGTTAAGAGCTGCTCACGTCATCTACTTTGACTTTAATACGAATTTAACAGGTTGTTATCTGACGATCAGTATAAACTAAAGCTGGGTACAGAAAATGACACTAACAACAAAATTCATTAGGGGTCAGCTAATGCGTCAAATTTCCCAAAAATGCAGTCATTTGATAAACTTACCTGCAAGCGTGTTCCAATGAAAATGAATGGAGGTCAGTGCTGGAACTATACATTGTTTGGAACAATTGCTTTCCCCATGACACGCATTACTTCCGCATTCCTCGATTCCTATTGGAGTCTATGGAAGTGTCAAATAGTGCTATAAGTCGAAAACAAAGCTCTATCTCAAAAATCTGGCAAATTTAAATCCAAGATATCATGGCATTTAACCCATAGAGCCATATTCTAGGACTTGATTTTGACCAGCATAGCAGCTATCCCGGTAACAGACAGAATGAATGACAGACACGCAAACGAATACCGTATGCCCCGCTTGTGCATGCGCACCGAGCATGCGCACTGAGACATAATGATCTAACTCCTGGGCAATTCCAGCATTGTGAATATGACATTGGGAAATAAAACGACGGAACAAATCGCGCAGAAGATAACTCCTCTGATATAAAAACTATAACTGCATATTCTCGTCTCACCCTCTTGGGTGAGTGGAAAGATCAAGAAAATAACAAAAAAAGTCAGAAAAAAAAATTACAGACATCCTGTGTGCTGGAGCTGAGACATAGAGACAGGTATTTTGTAGAAATGACAACTTTCTAAGAATTCTGGAAACTTTAAAGCCTAATGCTGACAGTTTGATGGGTACATAGTAAAATCTAAGGCCAGGCTGAACATAAAAGTGGCAGTGTTGAAAATGTTTGTTTCAGTTTTTTTTTATGAGAAAAAACAGTGTTGGAACCATGACGCCATTGTATTACATCACTTTTTTTTTTTTTGACTTTACAGTGTCCATCTGGTACTGTAATGGTAGCAGGCGCGTCGTTAGACCTGAAAATTCCGGGGCTAATATCCCTCCCTTTATTGAAAATAATTAGTCCTGGCTAATTCTAGATGGTTTTCCTTTATTAACACGTTTTCCAATTCAATAATAATCAAGTGGCAATTGAAGACACGGCTTCTCTCCCCCATGCAATCTAAAAGTATGGGCTACATTCAGTACCGAAAAATAATTTGATTATAATTAGGTCTATGCACCATCACTCGGCGACGGCATTTCAGAACTCTTCATTGAATGAAGGTAATTTCGGCGACAAGTACGTACACCTGTTTTTGCAGCACGGTCACTCAACTCGCTGTAAAAAATAGACAGCTGTCCGATTGGAAAATGAAAATGGACGAAACCACGTACTAGTCACCAAAATTACCTTCATTCGTTGAAGAGTTCTGAAATGCTGTCGCTGAGTGACGGTACTTAGACCTAATTATAATTAAATTATTTTTCTGTACTGAATGTAGCCCATTATTTTGTCGCTTTGAGATCGCATGGGGGAGAGAGGCCATGTCTTCAATTGCCACTTGATTATTCTTGAATTTAAAAATGTGTTAATAAAGGAAACCCATCTAGAATTAGCCAGGACTAATTATTTTCAATAAAGGGAGGGATACTAGCCCTGGAATTTTCAGGTCTAATGATGCGCCTGAATGGTAGTAACTTGCAGTTCAGTTAACCTACAGTTGTCCCATGAAATTTGCCCCTCCAAAGTATACAAGGGCACTCTGAGAGCAGAAAATCCCCCGCCGGAGTCGCGACTGTGATATGCGTATCATCACTCTATCTGTAGCATATGTGGAAAGTGTCAGGGATTTCCTATGAAAACTGTAGGAGGAGTTGATTTCACCAGCCAAGTACCTTCCGATATGGACGGACGGACAGACAGATGGACTGTGCCTTGACATTATCCCCTTTGGGCTTTCTCCCGGCAGGGGATAATAATCGAGGGAACGTGTAAAGCTCTTATTTGGGCGGTAAGTTACTGTACTTTATTTGGTCTGGTTGCCATTACTATGGAATTGCCCCCTTACTCTCCGAGGACTTTTCTTCCAGCTGCAGTTAGGCTCTAATGTCAGAATCGGCCTCCTGATTCCAGTTCAACCACGCTGGCCATGCAGACACTGTGCAGAGTTTACTTGGGGAGATTGGCGATAATTCTCTGGGTTGTCTTGTTTTCCTCAGCGTTTGCTCCCCCAGGGGAGGGTGTACGCGGTGCGTTCCTCCTGAATGTGAGCGTGTTGTTACAGCACGGTGATGGAAAGTGGCTAAGGTAACCCCTCTCTGGAGAAAGGAGTGTTTATTCGGGATGGCCCATCATTAGAGAAATGCTAGGTCGGTATTGCACCATGGCTTTTATTTGTGACTCATGTATTTGCTCAAAGCTCTCTGCTCTTCTAATGATGAATATTGATTAATGTCAGTTAAAATATTGATGAGTAACCCCAGAGCGCTATTTCAATTGCAGTGTCATTCTCCTCCCCCCCTCTCCATCCATATTTCTCTCCCTCTCTCTCTCCCCCTTCTCTATTAGTCTCTCTCACTGTTTGATGATTCTGCTTTGCCATCATTCTATCAATGCGTTTGCCACACACCTGTTTTGTATTGACTAAGCTCAGTGACGTCCTGACAGGAGAGAGTGAGACGTTAGAAATGAGCTTTGCACAGAGCTTTGCAGATGAATGACACCATCCATTCAGAATTACGAAAACCATTTCCCTGAAGGTGCCATTTAAGGCCATTGCATTTCTGCACGTAATCGATATTTGAATTCAAAACATACGTAATTTACATCAGTGGTTACCAGCCCTACTCCGCACAATCATGGTGTTTGATTCATTCTTAATTTGGCCTGAATGTACGGAGTATTAGCTGAACAGGATCTGGAGCTGTTGATTGAGGTGTGCTTTGTTCACGTTGGTTTGTAAACTCACGGGATGGTAGATCTCCAGGAACAGGGTTGGGCAGCCCTGCTCTACCTTTTCAACGCGGTGTACTCTGTTAGGGTTGGAGTGTAAATCTACAGGGTGGTAGACTTCTTGGGACAGGGTTGGGCAGCCCTGTTGTTGATGTTGAATGAGGTGTCCTTTGTTAGGCTCAGAGTAAAAACCTGCAGGATGGTACACCTTTGGGACACAGTGAATTTCCAGAGCAGAAGCTCATGAATTAGAACACACCATGCCAATGCACTTCCAAGGTTTTAGGCTCTAGTATCATTCCAGACACTACCATTTTCCCCAGGTTTTTAGAGTTTCTATTTTATATCAGTATAATCTGCTGGAAATAATCAAAGGAATGTATGGAAATGTTTGTGAGCTTCTTTGAGTGAGCGCGTCCATTTAATGTGAGTATAATTGAGCCCCTAAGAACCATACTGGGCCAACCCATGTTGGGGTACTTTTGAGAAAATGGGACTCAAAGTTGCCAGAGTAAACACTGCACCTAGAGTCATCTAGTTTAAACACTGCATTTGGTACAAACTCAAGATATGTAAAATCATGCACATGCACTTCTTGTGCAGGTTTTGGGTGCCCTTCTGCTACATTAAATTGAAACCAACCTCCTTCTGAGGAGGAAGCATAATCTTCTGATTCATTTGGGACAAACTTTGGGTCTCTGTCATCTTCCACTTCACCATCATCATCAATCACAATAAGCAACTCCTCATCAGTGAGATACCGAGCTGCCATGTTTACAATGAATTATGGGAAGGTTGTGGGATGGCGTATTATGGCTAAGGCAGTGCAGTGCATATATACAGGGGCAGAGAAGACATTTGCTTGTATTAACAATCCATGTGGGCAGATTGGGTTGGGCTGGTAGGAAATGTAGATCTCAGTTTTCTGCACATGCTGACTACCACAACTCAATTTCGGCAAAAGTGCGGGATGGCCCGGTATGGTTCTTAGGGGCTCAATTAACACTTGAAAGAGTGGGTTTAGTTGGAACACTCCAAAAAGATTCTGTCTATATTCTAGAACTCAACTGAATTCATTTCCAAGTAGTGATTGTTTTGTCAGTGTTTTTGTGATCCCACACCTTAAGGCATGAATACACTATGCTCCTCTTTGTCGACCTGTACTGTCAATACAGTGTGAAAAAGTATTTTCCCCCTTCCTGATTTCTTTCTTTTTTTTTTTTTTTGCATATTTGTCTCACTTAAATGGTTCAGAATTTTCATATTAGACAAAGATAACCCAAGTAAATACAAAATGCAGGTTTTAAATGATGATTTCAATTATTAAGCGAAAAAAGCTATCCAAACCTACCTGGCCCTGTGTGAAAAAGTAATTCCCCCCGTTAAATCATTAATTAACTGTTATTAACCACATTTTTTGAGTTCAATTTCACTAGCCACACCCAGGCCTGATTACTGCCAGACCTGTTGAATCAAGAAATCACTTAAATAGAACCTGTCTGACAAAGTGAAGTAGGCTAAAAGATCTCAAAAAGCTACACATCATGCCGCGATCTAAAGAAATTCAAGAACAAATGAGAAAGTCATTGTCATCTATCAGTCTGGAAAGGGTTACAAAGCCATTTCTAAGGCTTTGGGACTCCAGCGAACCATGGTTAGAGCCATTATCCACAAATGGAGAAAAATTGGAACAGTAGTGAACCTTCCCAGGAGTGGCCGGCCTACCAGAATTACTCCAAGAGTGCATCGATGACTCATTCAGGAGGTCACAAAAAAACCCAGAACAACATCTAAAGAACTGCAGGCCTCATTTGCCTCAGTTAAAGCAGGTGTTCATGATTCAACAATAAGAAAGAGACTGGGCAAAAATGGCATCCATGGGAGAGTTCCAAGGCGAAAACCACTGCTGACCAAAAAGAACACAAAGGCTCGTCTCACATTTGCCAAGAAACATCTTGATGATCCCCAAGAATTTTGGTAAAATATTCTGTGGACTGACGGGAAGGTGTGCGTCCTGTTACATCAGGCATAAAACTAACACAGCATTTCATAAAAAGAACGTCATACCAACAGTCAAACGTGTTGGTCTGGGGCTGCTTTGCTGCTTCAGGACCTGGACGACTTGCCGTAATTGATGGAACCATGAATTCTGCTCTCTACCAGAAAATCCTGAAGGAGAATGTCCAACCATCAGTTCGTGACCTCAACCTCAAGCGCATTTGGGTCATTCAGCAGGACACACACCAGCAAGTCCCCCTCGGAATGGCTTAAAAAAACAAAATGAAAGTTTTGGACTGGCCTAGTCAATGTCCGGACTTAAATCCAATTGAGATGCTGTGGCATGACCTTAAGCAGGCCGTTCATGCTCGAAAACCCTCCATTGTGGCTGAATTAAAACAATTCTGCAAAGAGGAGTGGGCCAAAATTTCTCCACAGCAATGTGAAAGACTCATTGCCAGTTATCGCAAACACTTGATTGCAGTTGTTGTCACCGAGGGCGGCACAACCAGATATTAGGTTTAAAGGGCAATTACTTTTTCACATAGGGCCAGGTAGGTTTGGATAGCTTTTTCCCTCAATAGATGAAATCATCATTTAAAAACTGCATTTTGTCTTTACTTGGCTTATCTTTGTCTAATATCAAAATTTGTTTGATGATCTGAAACATTTAAGAGTGACAAATATGCAAAAAAAAAAAAAAAAAAGAAATCAGGAAGGGGGCGAATACTTTTTCACAGCACTGTAATGCATTGCAAATGCACGTTTTTTTCTGACACTACACTTTCTTGTTAATCTTTTTTTTGTAGATTGTTACATCCACAAATTGTGTAACTGGGCACTTAATGTTGATATGTGCATATTATTTTAATAATAATACTACTAATACTAATACTAATAATAATAATAATCATAATGAATAACTGCAGAATATTTTGGCAGCAGGGTTATTTGGATTGATAATGAAGAACATGCATCTCTGTCTGCAGCTTTTCTCTCGGTGTATCCACTGTAGAAGTTCTGAGCAACAGGTGGTTGCCAGCAGCAATGGTAAGTTAATCTCTTTAATGGTATCATATCTTAAAGGCATAATGTGTAGGATATTTATAAAAAAAAATGTACTGACTCATGTAGAAATAATTCCTTTAAATCATCACTTCTCACCCACTGCAAGTGTGTGGGGGTGTCTGAATCTCTAGGGACCCTGCCCTCGGCCTGTATTTTGTTATTTTACTTTGTACGGGATGTTTCTGAGAGTCAGTCTTTAGGCAGTGAGTGTTTAGCCCTAAGCCAACAACAGTGTGTAGGGTGTGAGGGCTGGACTCTGTGAAAGCTAGGCGATCCCAAGTTCCCCAGTGGAAGCAACATAAATGACAAAGACAGCGCAGAAATTAAGGAAATAAAGCGAGCGAGGCAAAATGTCTTGCAAAAAACCCATTCCAAAACAAGAGTACATCTGGGATTGGCTGTCATCCACTGGTGAACTCTAAATGAGATGATTAAAAAGCTACACAGAATTGGCCTGAGCTCCTGTTTTAACTTTACACTCAAGCAGTTTACATGCACACCAACTCCTACTATTAACCAATGCAGGTAACTTTGTATTCAAAATTACGCTTGATGTATGTTGTGCAAATTTTGACCTTAGAATAATTTTCAGTCGAACACACACGCCAATTGCGGCAATTGCAGTCCAATATAGCTAGTCAGTATTTTGTGAGATGCTCAAGGCTAAGTGTCTAATGAGCTGGTAACTTATAAAGGCTTGCTGACGATAGCTAACATTACTGTTGGCAATGTGGTTTTCTCATAGCATTGCAGGACTGGTATTGCAACTTTGTCAAATGGTCTAGAACGACAAATCAGAGTAATTTTTAGCTAACTAGCTAAAGTTGCTTCTGCTTTAGCGGTGGTTTGTACACGATGATAGTATAATCTTGCTCGGAGCACAGCTTGAATTATGGTCAGGGGACGTGCTCTTCTGGTGTGGTTGAGTCGCAGAGGACAACTTTGAATGCTGTGTTTACAAACAGCAACGGAAAAATCTTTCTTATATACCTTCAATGGTAAGTTCACTTCTTTAATTGCTTCATTCTTTAACATCCAGACAGTCTGATCTTCGTGCTGTTCTGTGCTCTTAATCCATAAAAACATGTATTCCATGACACTGGCGCTTGCACCAAAAAAAAAGACATTCAATTCAAAAAACAAAATACAGAAAATTTTTGGAAAATATCCATCAAATAAATCAAAATTGGTCACCTGTTGCGACTCAGTAGGATGTCTGTCCTCCATTAGTTTGAACAAGAAAATTTTCTTTGGTTATATTATCTTTGTGGTGCCCGGATACTGATATTTCATCAGAAGATGATCATTGAAATATAAAATATTTTAATTAATTTTTTTGCGTGGCAGTGTTTTTCCTGGGCCATTTTGTCCTCTCATGGGCCAGTTGGGAGAGAGTTAATGCAAGGTGTAAATGCAAGTCCCGACTTTAGATCTCCGTATATCAAGATACTATACCTTGATGCATGTTACTACATGCATGACTGCATGTTTATACCAAGGTGTAAATGCAAGTACTAACTTCAGATCTCAGTATTCAGATAATGTATCTAAATGTAACCTGCATGTTGATGCCAGGTGTAAATGGGGCACTTAAAATGGGGAGAGGAGACGGGAAACCGTGTAGAATACACATCAGATACACTTTCTCTCTGCATTCATCCTCATATTATAGCCACTTCTGTGTTAGTTATTCAGAGGATATATTTCAGAAATGATTGTGAATTTAAAATTCTGTCCTGCATTTAACAAAAATGACTGTGCCATGGGGACACATTACCATATTTACGATGAAATTTAAATGAAGTAAAACTGGAAAAATTTACTCAAGTGTCTGACTGTCTGCTGTACATAAAAAATGATGTAGAAAATGTTAGGTGCTGTGTGTGAGACACAATTCCTGCATTGACTTGACCTCTCCTAGTAAAGGGGACCAAGTAGTAATGCAATGTGGGCAATGCTGTAAAACACTGTGGTTCACATACATGGACAAGCACTGATTGCTTTTTTTTTTTTTTTTTTTTTTGAAATTGGCGAGACCATGCTCTTTTGCAAGCAGAATTTACTTTCCAACAGCCTTGATAGACTGTTCAATCATGAATTGAATTAGCATCTACAAAGATCGAACAAATGGACGCAGTCACAAGTCTTTCTCCCTTATTATTGTTGTAGCGGAGGGTTTGCACTACACCGCAATGTTTTAACCATGGACAAAGTGAAAATCTAAACTTACAATGCCTATTGATTGGGTTTGTAAACTGTGATTTGAAAGGAGGGGTTTGTTACTAATCAGAACCAGTTCATGAATTTTGAATTCCTTCCTGTTCCAGACAGTAAATGAGAAAACCTGATAATTAATAAATGATGTACATTTTGTAAAGATACTGAAGACAATTAACCATTCTGATTGAACTACATCAACTTCATCAGACCTCTTCAGTTATTGAGCAATTGCTGTAGGGGAGGTAATGTCACTGCTTTAGACATTAGCTTTGAGTGCTCACCAAAGGACCTGCTCATTTCATTACTGAACTCTTTGAGCGCAGTTGAATCCTTGAGTTTCCAAAGGGCCCAACTCCAAGGAAAAACTCTTTTTCAAGAAAAGGAAAATGTATTTTTTTGCCCATATGTTATGACCCATATATTTTTAGTCTATTTCTTAACAAGAGAGTGTTATTGGGATACTTTTGGCTGAAATTACAAAAAAGTTCCCCTTTTTGTTAGATATGCAGACCTCTGAATCCTTGGAGTTGAGCTTGGAAACTCAGTGATTCAATTAAAACCTGACTGCTACGTTATGGCACACATCATCATTCATTTTTTCGAATCCCTGGTTTCTGATCATCAGACTTGTTGACTACTGGCCAGCAATCATTCCTGCTGATGCCGGATTCTCACGGGTGGTATTTGCACCATTCTCCGCACTGCTGACGCACCTCCAGGCATATTACCCCCACTGTTGTGGTCACCATTATCCTTGCTTGGTTCCTGGAGTGTCCAGTAGTGGCCGCTGTGGAGCCAAGGGAATGGAATAGGCCCTGTTGATCCCGGATGATAAGTTAGGCAGTATGTATTGCTCTTCATGGGCTCTTTAGCCACCTGATCTGGAGCTCTTGAGCTGAATAGATTGTCCTTAGCTTCGTTAACTCCATCCTCACTCCTGGGCATTAATTCTGGAGGACAGTGGAATGTGGGAGGTGAGCAGGTCTCATTCATATTTCACACCTCATGATTCTCCATCCGCACTCAGCCTGGCACATGAATGTCCCTCTGCCTGCATAGGTTTGGGTCTGCTTGTGACCTAAAACTTCTGTTTGGATAAGTCTGGATTTGCTAATGATCAACAACTTCTGCGGTTTATCTGGGTCTGGTCATGGAGGTAGATTGGGTCTACTAAATCTAAACTCTTGGATGGGCTTAGTCTGGGTCTACTCAGGATGTAGACCCTCTGCTGAGATCAGTCTTGGTCTTATAATGATCTGAGCCTTCTGATTGGATTAATTTGGGTCTGCTAATGATCAAATTTTTTATGCTGGGGTTCATCTGGGCCTGGTAATGATCAAATTTTTATGCTGGGTTTAGTCTGGGCCTGCTAATGATCTTAACCCTCAGATGGATTTAGTCTTGCTCCACTAAATTTAACCCTCTGCTGTGATTAGCCTCAGTCTGATAATGATCTTAAACCTCTGCAGGAGTTAGTCTATGTCTACCAAATCTAACACTTTTGTAGGATTTATTTGGGTCTGCTAAAGATCCAAACTCTCTGCTGGGGTTAGTCTGGGTCTGCTAATGATGTAAAAAGTCTTGTTGGATTAGTCTTGGTCTGCTAATGATCTGAACCCTGTCTTGTGGTTAGCCGAGGTCTGCCAAATCTAAACTTGCCTGCTGTGATTAGTTGGTTAGATAAGATAAGTCCCCGGGGGATTTGTTGGGATCTGCTATGATCTAAACTCTCTGCTGGATTTAGTTGGGGGTCAATCAAATCTAAAACTTCTGCTGAGATTAGTCTTGGGCTGCTATTGATCTAATACCTCTGCTTGAGTTCACCTGGGTCTACCAAATCTAATCTCTCTGCTGTGGTTAACCTTGGCCCAGCACAAAGAATAGTTATTGTACTTCTCATAGTTTTCCCCAGAGGCCATGATTAGCTCAGTAGATGAATCAGTAGTTTTAATTCTGGGCTTAAATAAAACCCTGCACCAATTATACAAATGATAATTGTAGAGATAACAGATGTGGAGAATTAAATATACTGCTCAGCCAAAAAATAGTCTTGCACTCTAATATTTCATTGAGCCGTCTTTAGCTTTGATCCAGGCGCGCATCCGTCCTGGCATTGTTTTGACAATCTTATGCAATGTCATAACATTTATTTTTGCCCAGATTTGCATCAATTTTTATCCAAGATATTATATTGATGATGGCAGAGAGTCAAGCCACTCCACAGATCTTTCTCCAGCACATCCCGAAGACTTTCAACTGGCTAAGGTCAGACCTCTGCAGTGGCCAATTTCTGTGTGAACATGATTCTTCAAGTTTGCTGAAGCACTCTTTCACAGTTCAAGCCCGATGAGTCTTTTGCATTGTCATCCTGGACTATGCCAATACTGTAAGGGATTGAAAATCAATTCGTTGGATAACCTGGTCATTCAGGTCATTTCAGCTGTCTGCTGACTTCGTTTCAACGCTTCATAATGTTGCTGAGATTAGACCTGACCATCGAAGCACCCCAGATCATAAAACTGCCTTGTAAAAAAAAAAAAAAAAAAAAACTCTTTATGCAGTGGACTCCGTGCATAATGGGTGCATTGATTCATGGGCTTCCTATCTTACCCTGATGTGTCCATGACTCTGGAACAGGGTAAATCTGACTCATTAGACCACATGACCTTTTCCCATTGCTCCGCAGTCCAATCTTTATGCTCCCTTGCAAATTGAAGTCATTTTTTCCCCGTTAAGCCTCATTTACAGGTGGATTTCTTGTGGCCACGAGCTGTGGAGTCCCAATACTGTGAGTTATGTTGTATTGTGTGTGTGGACATGCTCTGACTTTCACAATTAAACATACAGGTAGCCATGAGTTCTTGTTTTGATTATTAATGATGAGACTTCACCAAGCTTTTTGGTAATCTCCTACCTTGATCATTCAGAATTTTTTTACTGACCTATTTCTTCTGCCATGTCGATGGTTCACCACTATCCTTCCAGGTTTTAATCATGCATTAGACAGTTCTTAACCCAATTTTAGTAGCTTCAGTGCTCTCTTTGCTTGATGCTGGCCAATAATTAGACCCTTCTGAAACAGAGTAACATCTTTTCCACGACCACGGGATATATCTTCCAACTTGGCGGTTTAAAAAATGAGAAGCTACTCACTGCCTCAGTTAGAGTTAAATTACTTGTTGCCAGCTGAAACATATTAATCACTGCAGTAATTACCCAGTGAAAGGCTCTTACCTTTTTGCTTAGATAAATCCAGGTGGTGAGTTTTTTTGGCCAGGTACTGTATGAATGCCGCTGCAGTTAGACTTAGGCAGGCCTTTATAATTAAGTGGATGGTGACACTTGTCATCATTTTGAGTCTGTAAGCCACCTCAATGGATCTGAAATGAGTCAGTCAAGATGCGATTGAAATGTAGACATTCAGCTTTAGTTTCAGGGTTTTGCATCAAATACTGAATGAACCGCGTGGGAATGAGGGTTATTTTTATACACAGCCGCCCTCCTCCCCATGTTAGGAACTCAAAAGTATTTGGGCTGCCTAAAATACTCAGTTTTCTTTTTTAATACTTGATTGCAAGTCTTTTGCTTGACAGTCGGCCTGAAGTCTGGAAGACATAGGCATCAGCCAATGCTGGCTTTGTTCCCTGATGATGCTCTGCCAAGCCCTCGCTGCAGGTTTGCTCTCAGCCAGTGAAATTCATGCCCAATTTGACTCAGGTCAGGTGATGGTCCTGGCCATTGTGGAACTTTGCAATTTTCACCCTTGAATTTTGAGTTACTTCCTCATGTATTTTGGGTCATTGTCTAACTGTACTGCCAAGTGCCACTCAATGAGTTTTGAAGCATCTGACCGAATGTGTGCCAATAACATATGGCCCAGTACAATTTTAAAAAATCATGATGAATAAATACAAGGGAACCAGTTCTACTGGCAGCCATACATGATGATCTCTGTGGTAAGCTTTGGATTATGAGCCGTTGCCTCCATATTCTTTTCTTCCACTCATTCTGGTTGATCTCTGTCTCATCTGTCCGTACAAGGTTGTTCCAGAGCTGTGCAGACATTGGTAGATGATTTTTTTTTTTTTTTTTTTTTGGCAAACTTCCTGTTTTCGACAGTGATTTACATCTTGTGGTAAAGCCGATGTCTTTACTTTGGAGTCTTCTTTCAATTGTTGACATTAACACAGATAAATCTACCGACTGGAATGTTCTCGTTCTGGCCAACTGTTGTGAAGGCTTTATTACTGCACCAATAAAAGGATTTTTCTGCCGTTCTCCACAGTTATTTATCCTTGGTCTTCTAGGCCCTTCTGGTGCTCGTGAATTCACCAGTGCTTTTGGAAAAAAATAAAAAAACAACAATGAACCAAATAGTTTAGTTCAACACCTAATGGTTTTGGTTTTTCTTTTGTTGGTTTGTCTGAATTTTTTCAGCCTAATGATAGCTCTCTAGACTATATTTTCACAGTCAACAGCAACAGATTCCAAATTCATATACCACAACTGAAATCATCTCTACTCCTTCATCTGCTCAGTTGTAAACCCCCAAGATTTCAAATGGCATTTGGGAAGTGGTTCCAGGATCTCTAAAGACTGATCTAACTGGATGATCCCTTCTGCACGACAGACAGACAGGAAGCTGCAGTTGGGCCTGATGGCTCGGAATACACAGCCATATTGATGATTATATAACACCTTGCTATAAAGCATAAGGGTTTGATGACCGCTGCAGAGACGGGATCAGTTTTCACTTCTTGCAAGGCTACAGTGTAATCCTAAAGTATGAGGACACTGACAAATTTGTGACTTCTATGACGACCTTTCGGCTCTCCTCTCTAGTATACTCTAGTATACTACGTAGATCCTGAGGATCTAGTAGAGGCTGTCAGCTGTAATCTGTGGATTATTTACATCCATATTGAGTGAAGCGCATAGAAATTAAGCCCTTTGGCGTCTTTGTCCACATGCTTATGAACTGGTGAGAGTGCTCTCTGGACCATTTCACACAGCGATACCCACCATGAGCCCATGCTTCCAGTTTAGTTTTTTTTTTTCCTTTTTTTTTTTTTAAATTTGGCATCTCCAATCCCACCCGAATCTGGAAAGTCCAACTGGGGAACTGTGTACAAGGCTTTCGCATATGCAACCCCCTGTTGCCAATTCAGGAGAGTGAAGACAGTTTGCGGCTCTCCTCCGAAGCACGCGCCTGTCAGCCTACTGCTTCTTATACACTTATTGGTTGAATCCTCACAAGTTCAGAACGAGGGCGGAGGATACCCCAACATGAACAAGCTTAGAACCTTCCTGACAAGCGCCCATCTGGCCAACAGGAGGCGCCTAAGCAACGAACAAAGCATCTTATATTACCCTTCCCGGTAGACCCTTCCCAGTTTGCACCCCTGTAGCACAATGGCCAATTGCGCGCTACTCTGAAAAAGCTGCCGACCACTGCCAGTTGGTATGACAAGGGCTCGAACCCCTGCCGTGATAGTCACTTCTGCTTCACAGTGTGATGCTTTAACCGAGTGAGCTGGGTTAACCCTTAGAGAACTGAATGCAGCTATTGTTACTTAATGATGGTATCGAAATCAAAGCTGCTGAAAACCTATCATGAAGTGACTTGTTTAAAAGAGCTCCTGCAGCGGAGCTCTTTTAAACAAGTCACCACATGATAGGTTTTCAACAGCACAATTAAATTTATTTATTTATTTATTTATTTCAGCACTCTAAGGGTTAAATAAATCAGATATGCAGTTTATCTTAGAAGGCAAGTACTTAAGAATACGCATTTTTTGCTTAGCTTGACCAACTAACAAATCAGGCTACATCAGTAAACAAAAGAACGCAGTCTGTTTTTGTCATATTTATTTTGCATACATTTTAGTAATTTAAAGTATTGAAAAAAAAAATGTGAAAAATACTATTTTGGTCAAGCAAAAACAGCCTTTAAAATCTAGTCACACCCTCTCAATAGAGAAAAATATTGCAGAAATACTGCCTTGTGGTTTATTTATGCCATAAGCTGTTAATTTCTGATGCATTTGCAATTGCAACAACAAGTACCAAGCCTTCACTGCACTACTCTGTGTTCAACTGCTCCAAAACCATTGTCATAAAAATAGCTTTAAAAAAAAATAGCTGCAATGAATGAATGAGTGGCCCTGAAAATTGAATGACAGCCCGTAAGATTCAAAGACATTTTGACAAACGGTTAATGCTGGTAAGTACTTCTGCTGGGCAATAAAACAGGGAGAGATCTATAGGAATGTGTCTGAGTAGGGATCTAAATCAGGGCCGACTCTGTGACCTCACAATGTGATTCCCCTCTGACCTCACAGTAGGATTCCGCTCTTTGTTCTAGTGTGACTCATCGCTGGGGCTCTGAGTCGTGCCGAGGTGCACGGCAGTGAGGATTGGTTTACATGGTATTACACTGTGGCTGTTCGGGGCACTCGTGAGTAATGCTCGTCATCTCGAGGGACGAGAGTGTAGCCAGGGGTCCTGAATACTTTCATAATCCCCAAAGCAAAATTAGATTGTCATCATCGTGATAACATGAGCTACGGGGCATACGTGATTTGGGGTAACAAAAGATGTGTACTCAGGATGGGTTGAACCTGATCACATCGAGATACTATTTTTATCTTGGAGTCACCGTTTTAACTCTAAAATTACAGTAATGTAAGGTCATATAATTCCAGTACTGTACAAACAGTCCATTGAGGAAAGACTATTCATAAATATTTTTATTGGACCGTCTGCAGATAAATTAGATTCAGCAATATCTTGGAAAAGGAATGAAATTGCTGGCAGTCTTGGCCTGTCTAAGAAAAAAGCTGCATTTGAGAGGAAAAATGATCAGAGCTGTAAATTTTATATATATGAAAAAAATCTTAATTTATTCATGAAAAGCATCAGATCTGTGGTGGAAATATCACAATTGCCAGCAACAGCATTGACTGCAATATAATGAAGCCACACTGCAATATGCAAACCCTAATTTGCACTAATGACAGATTGGACCAAATTGGAAGATGTACGGAAAGTTAATGAATCTAGCACAGATTGAGGAGCTAGCAAATTACATTTCAGTCAGGAAAGACTAGAACAAGGTGGTGATTTGAAAATGTTAACAACGTTGTTTATCAATTAACACAGAGCATGATCTTTGGTGGTTAGACCCTGGCATGAAATAAGTATACAACATATACTGGACAAAGAAAGTTAGGGATCACTCTGATTTTTAATATTGAAATATGATATGGAACATAATTTGAACTATCAAATATCTCAAATTCGAAAATTGGGGTGATCCCTAATTTTCTTTGTCCAGTATAGTTGATGATTCTGTGGATTATATGCTCTTTACACGTGATGAAATTCCCCTCTGGGATCTAAACACTGGTGGTGGTCATGAGGACCTGCTGCTGGGACGATTCCTGAGGGCCGACTTGATTTGGTAGAAGAGTCTGGGCGTTCTACAGAGGATGGTGTTGGGGTGGAGGAGGGTCACAGAGCGCATCAAAACTGGTTGACAGCTGAACGACTGCAGGGATAGAGAAAACTTTTAAGATTTGACAGCAAGCAGATGATTGGTCCAGCGTCGCCATGTAGGATTCTGATTGGTTAATAATGCGCTAGTGTAATTTAAAGGAGGACTATCATGGCTGAGAAAGTTGGGTGTTATCATTTCTATGCATCATGAAAAAAGCTCCAACGACTTTGTTTTCTTTATTTTGCGATTTCTTTAATTTTTATAAGCGATTTTACAAAACTAGTGGACCGCGCCATTTTTGCCACAGCAGACGAAAATTCACCCTCGATCCGCTTGGGGCGCCCCTAATCGTGACGTCAGTGCGGCTGTCAGCCCCATGAATTTCCATTGTCCTGCAGTCCTGCATTGTGATTGTTGAATGACCGAGATATTCCCGCTTCTTCTATGGGGCAGACAGACGAGCTTGATTATTACCTTTTTCTATCTGACACAACTTTAATTTAGAGGTGAACTAACATCAGAGGCCATTTGAAATGCTGCCGGAAAGAAAAGTGTGATTTGAAGTCTGCTAATTACCAGTGAGGCTGGACAGCTGCCGTCACCTTGGCATAATTAGATCACCTTAAATCAATTCCCGTGTACTTTGCCTAACTTGTAATCAAGCCATTTATTCAGCCAACTGACCAATCAAAACCAAAATCAAGCCAATAATGATTTAGAAGAGATAATGAGAAGCAGACAAACCGAACCAGGCTGCCGTGCAAGATTGAAATAATGTCAGTAATCTGAATAAATAGCAGACCTCTGAATTCCACCTCTCGTTGGAAAACTTTCACTTATTATTAATAAGATTTCTTAAAAATAAAATCATGTTAAGATGGCTCTGGTTTTAAGCGTCTAAAAAATATCTGAAGTAGAAAACATTGTGTGAAGCGCATCAAACGTGAATGTGAGAGAGAAATTATTATCGCATTGTAAGCAATGGACAAATGCACCGAAGACTGGGCAAGCATGTTCAGGCAAATCTATGCCGCAAATTTTAGACATTTTTAATAATTGAACGAGATTCGCACACAACGGCCAAATGTAATAATCAAGCAAACACATTCAGGCAAACTGCGTGCTGAACTAAGCAAAGTTAGGGTCTTCAAAATCATCCTCCTCTACACGACAATTGCTTTCATCCCCTTCCCATTTACTTGGCTCAATTTGCAATCAAACAGTTGATTCGCTCAATGAACAATTTTAAATTGGTTGGTAGTCTAATTTATTTAGATATCCATGTATTCAGACATTTTGACATCGCATGCATCATGCACATGAGTGCATGTGGCAGCCGCAGTGACGTTATGATCTCGCAACTTTTCATGCCACTTGTGGCGTTAATGGCGGCCTCCTGGAAACAGCAATTTCGGCTAATTAATGGTCATTTAAAAGAACAGGGGGTATGTATGGACCAAAAATCGACCGTGGATATTATGTTGGAGTTAATTACTATAAGATTAAGTTAAAATGTGTAGGTCAGTATAGTCTTCCTTTAAAGGACAAGCTGGAATCTATGCTAGAGACTTCGAGAGCATGTGCAGGGAGATAGTCTTCTTGCTTGAATTTTCACTAAGCTACATTTCTAAAAGTATAATAAATGTTGAATTTGAGTTTTCTCAAAAAGGTCTAGTGTAATTTGTGATTTTGTGATCAATCATGATGGCCAAAATCATACAGTGTTTCAAACTGACCATCATGCAATCGCACAGAAGTGCGTTCAAGTGCATTTGTAATGAACTCATTATATACCTATTTTTTTTTTTTTTTTTTTTTTTTTTGAGAATTACGTCTTGCATAGGAAGGGTCCTGCATGTATTATAACACAAATTCATGAACATGCGCACTCTTGAACTCAATATCACAAAATACAATATACAATACATACAACACACAATACACTTACATGCTCAATATCACAAAATTTCAGATGTCTCTAATCAAGTGTGTTTAAGCTCTCCAGTTGATAAAATGAACCAGGGGTGAGACAAAACTATCGAGTCATGGTTTAATACAATTTTTTAGGTATGTTGTATATGATGAACACGTTCACAGTAGACACTGTTGTTTCTGCTCTTTTTTCAGCCCTTTTTAAAGGAAACCCTCATTTGAATTCTCACGGCTTTCTTCCTCAATCTTTAAGTCTGTCTGTCTGAGCCTTGTGTGTTAGACATGCTGACCCACACGTATCTCCGGGAGGGTGAGCCTGTTAATTCGGAGGCACCAAATTAAGACCCAAGCTGCATTAGCGCTGATCATCGCGTGATTTGCATACCTCACAGTTTGTGTTTGGATGGTGCTTTCTGCGTGCACTGCTGCTGCGCCACTTTACTGCCTGAGTGGCTCGTCATGTTTCGTGTGGGACAAAAGTATTTGGACAGCGATGCAGATTTGTTTTGCATTGCCTCTATTCCCCAGCAGACTGCTGTGGAACATTGACATGAAGTTAAAGTGCAAACTGTACGCTTTAAATAACATCCCCGAAACTGAGAATCTCTGCGCATATTCTGGATTCCCTGCTGCTGATCCGTCGTGTTAGTATTGATAACTTGTGCAATTTTTATGATAATCACACAAGACTTCCTGTGTTCATTGTTGGTGCATAAAGGACAGACCCTGTTGTTTTGTGTGACCCTACGACCTTTCCTGTAGCGCCACCACGTGGTCAGACTTTATATTTCCAAATGCAAGAACTCTGATACTTTTGATAGGAATCTAGTCAAACTTTTTGTGACTGTTTCTGGTGAATAGAGCAGGCCTTTTATTGATGTTGGTCACCCTATAACTGTTGCTGGAGTACCAACACCTGGCCAAACTTTAAGTTTTTAAAAATTGCAATAACTTAAACAGCTTTGATGGGAATCAGGTCAAATCTGCTTTCACCTAGTGCATAGAGGAGGAGGTTAATGATTGTGGTGGATCTGAAATGTTTCTTCTGGTACCAACAATTGGCAGCAATGTAAACACTTGAACGGTTTTTGAGGGAATCATGTCAGACCCTCTTTGATTGTTCCTGGTGTTAAGAGCTGATTTTGGTGACCCGATGGCCTTCCCTGTTGCACCAGCACCAGGCCAAATTTTTCATTTTTTAAAAATCTCGCAGTTTTAATGGGGATCCTGTCAAATCTGTTGTCAAATTTCCTGATGCATAAAGGAGATTTGGTTTGGACTGCTCTGTTACTGTTACTGCAACTCCACCATGAGGTGAAACATTTCCAAAGTGTCGCAGTGGGAATCGGTACTACTTTGCGATGTACTCCTTTGTGCATAAGAGAACAATCCTATTGTTGTGGGGACAATATGACTGTTTTTGTTTGACCACTCTTAGGCCATACTCACCTTTTTCAAATGTGCAAACAGTCAAACAGTTCTCAAGGGAATTGGGTAGAACTTGCTGGGAAAATTCCTGGAGCCCAGAGTAGCTCCCTTGTTAATTTTCTAGACCCTATACCCCTGCTTTCAACACCACCAACAGGGCTAACTATGAATTTTTCTGTGGGGAAAGCGCTATCATCTTAGGAATATGACCTGCTGCTACCCGTCAACAGCATTTGTCTTGTTTGAAGATATTTTTATTTGCATAAGTGGTGATGTTTATTGGTGGTAATTTTACACATGACTGTGTGAATACTCGGCCTCTGCTTCGTTTAATGTAAATTTCACCTGTGGGAACAGCTCTTGCTAACCTTCAGAACCAGCCCAGTCCTGAGACCAGGGTCTTGTCTTTCTGGAGCGATGAATATTAATTATAAACTTGAGAGAGGAGATGCTTATAATGTGTGTGGGATTCATAAATCCATTGTGTTTTATTCTTGCTGTATTACTCATTACGTGGGAGGACTCAGCTGTGGATGAGTAGTTTTAAGGGAATAATGTGCTCGTAAGAGTGGATATAGCAGTCTACGCTGTGCCTGTTACTTTAAGAATCATTTCCAGAATAATTTAAATATTAACCCGCAGGGTGAAAATGGTTTTAGCTGAGCCTCAACAATAACAGCAGTTTTATGTGGAGAATGTTATATGGTTATGAATTCAAGGTTAATATTAGTTGGCTCTGCCTAGAAGTCTGAGACATATTACTCTTACATCTCAATAAAAAAAAACTTAAAGTTCAGAGATGACATTTCTGTTTTAACAGTTAGAACTGATGGTGTTGCTGTAGGTAGCATGGGCATTGAATGGCAGGGAGGTCTTGTTAACATGATGTGTAGGGAGAGGGCCTGTTCTTTTGTGTGTGGAGTTTTGTGTGTGGGTTTTCTGTGGGTACTCCAGTTTCTTCCCACAGTAAAAAGAATCAGGTGGCACATTTTCAGGGCATCAATGCAGAAGAGCACGTTTACTGTCTTAGCTGTGCCCTGTTTCGGTGTTGTATGCTGTACTCCAGCTGTGCCCTGTTTAAGTGGTTTGTGCTGTGAAATAGCACTGCTCTCTATAAGTTGCATGTGCTGTGGTATAAGTGGGTATACTCTGTGCTATAGGTGTGCCCTGTATAAGTGGGTATACTCTGTGCTACAGGTGTTCCCTGTATAAGTGGGTATACTCTGTGCTACAGGTGTGCCCTGTATAAGTGGGTATACTCTGTGCTACAGGTGTGCCCTGTATAAGTGGGTATACTCTGTGCTACAGGTGTGCCCTGTATAAGTGGGTATACTCTGTGCTACAGGTGTGCCCTGTATAAGTGGGTATACTCTGTGCTACAGGTGTGCCCTGTATAAGTGGGTATACTCTGTACAGGTGTGCCCTGTATAAGTGGGTATACTCTGTGTACAGGTGTGCCCTGTATAAGTGGGTATACTCTGTGCTACAGGTGTAGGTGGGTATACTCCCAGCACAGGTGTGCCCTGTGGGTATACTCTGTGCTACAGGTGTGCCCTGTATAAGTGGGTATACTCTGTGCTACAGGTGTGCCCTGTATAAGTGGGTATACTCTGTGCTACAGGTGTGCCCTGTATAAGTGGGTATACTCTGTGCTACAGGTGTGCCCTGTACACTCTGTGCTACAGGTGTGCCCTGTATAAGTGGGTATACTCTGTGCTACAGGTGTGCCCCTGGGTATACTCTGTGCTACAGGTGTGCCCTGTATAAGTGGGTATACTCTGTGCTACAGGTGTGCCCTGTATAAGTGGGTATACTCTGTGCTACAGGTGTGCCCCTGGGTATACTCTGTGCTACAGGTGTGCCCTGTATAAGTGGGTATACTCTGTGCTACAGGTGTGCCCTGTATAAGGTGTGGGTATACTACTCTGTGCTACAGGTGTGCCCTGGTGGGTATACTCTGTGCTACAGGTGTGCCCCTGTATAAGGTGGGTATACTGTGCCCTGTATAAGTGGGTATACTGTGCTACAGGTGTGCCCTGTATAAGTGGGTATACTGTGCTACAGGTGTGCCCTGGGTATACTCTGTGCTACAGGTGTAACTCTGTGCTACAGGTGTGCCCTGTATAAGGGTATACTCTGTGCTATAGGTGTGCCCTGTATAAGTGGGTATACTCTGTGCTACAGGTGTGTCCTGTATAAGTGGGTATACTGTGCTACAGGTGTGCCCTGTATAAGTGGGTATACTCTGTGCTACAGGTGTGCCCTGTATAAGTGGGTATACTCTGTGCTACAGGTGTGCCCTGTATAAGTGGGTATACTCTGTGCTACAGGTGTGCCCTGTATAAGTGGGTATACTCTGTGCTACAGGTGTGTCCTGTATAAGTATACTCCCTGTGTATACTCTGTACAGGTGTGTCCTGTATAAGTGGGTATACTGTGCTACAGGTGTGCCCTGTATAAGTGGGTATACTCTGTGCTACAGGTGTGCCCTGTATAAGTGGGTATACTCTGTGCTACAGGTGTGCCCTGTATAAGTGGGTATACTCTGTGCTACACAGTGCCCTGTGTATACTCTGTGCTACAGGTGTGCCCTGTATAATGGGTATAAGGTGTGCCTGTGCTACAGGGTGTGCCCTGTATAAGTGGGTATACTCTGTGCTACAGGTGTGGTGTGGTATACCTGTGCTACAGGTGTGTCCTGTATAAGTGGGTATACTCTGTGCTAGGTGTGCCCTGTATAAGGTGTGTCCTGTATAGGTGTGCCCTGTATAAGTGGGTATACTCTGTGCTACAGGTGTGCCCTGTATAAGTGGGTATACTCTGTGCTACAGGTGTGCCCTGTATAAGTGGGTATACTCTGTGCTACAGGTGTGCCCTGTATAAGTGGGTATACTCTGTGCTACAGGTGTGCCCTATATAGGTGTGCCCTGTATAAGTGGGTATACTCTGTGCTACAGGTGTGCCCTGTATAAGTGGGTATACTCTGTGCTACAGGTGTGCCCTGTATAGTGGGTATGGGTATACTCTGTGCTACAGGTGTGCCCTGTATAAGTGGGTATACTCCCTGTATAAGTGGGTATACTCTGTGCTACAGGTGTGCCCTGTATAAGTGGGTATACTCTGTGCTATAGGTGTGCCCTGTATAAGTGGGTATACTCTGTGCTACAGGTGTGCCCTGTATAAGTGGGTATACTCTGTGCTACAGGTGTGCCCTGTATAAGTGGGTATACTCTGTGCTATAGGTGTGCCCTGTATAAGTGGGTATACTCTGTGCTACAGGTGTGCCCTGTATAAGTGGGTATACTCTGTGCTACAGGTGTGCCCTGTATAAGTGGGTATACTCTGTGCTACAGGTGTGCCCTGTATAAGTGGGTATACTCTGTGCTATAGGTGTGCCCTGTATAAGTGGGTATACTCTGTGCTACAGGTGTGCCCTGTATAAGTGGGTATACTCTGTGCTACAGGTGTGCCCTGTATAAGTGGGTATACTCTGTGCTACAGGTGTGCCCAGTATAAGTGGGTATGCTCTGTGCTATAGATGTGCCCTGTATAAGTGGGTATACTCTGTGCTATAGGTGTGCCCTGTATAGGTGTGCCCTGTATAAGTGGGTATACTCTGTGTGCCCTATACTCTGTGCTACAGGTGTGCCCTGTGGGTATACTCTGTGCTATAGGTGTGCCCTGTATAAGTGGGTATATGCTCTGTGCTATGGGTATACTCTGGTGTGCCCTGTATAAGTGGGTATACTCTGTGCTACAGGTGTGCCCAGTATAAGTGGGTATGCTCTGTGCTACAGGTGTGCCCTGTATAAGTGGGTATACTCTGTGCTCTAGGTGTTCCCTGTATAAGTGGGTATACTCTGTGCTACAGGTGTGCCCTGTATAAGTGGGTATACTCTGTGCTACAGGTATGCCCTGTATAGGTGGGTATACTCTGTGCTACTGGTGTGCCCTGTATAACTGGTGCATACTGTGCTACAGGTGTGTTCTATATATGTGGTATATTCTGTGCCATATGTGCACCCTTTATGAGTGGTATATTCTGATATTATTTTGTGCTACAGCTGTGCCCTGTATACGCAGTATATCCTGTGCTATTGCTGTGCCTTTTTACCTCGGTGAAGAATTGGGTTTTTGTTGTGTGCTTTTCAAAATTCTATTACAGTGTTTTGCAACTCTCAAACTGCTTTTAATGAATGTACTGCTACATCAGTATAAGAGTGCTTGGCTTAGAACATTCTAATATTATAAAATCTTAAAGACCACAGACACTTTAAAAAATAATCATTTTGATTCAGTGGAGCAAAGTACAATTTATTTATTCGGAATGCTGATTTTGTTATGATCCTGCTCTGTCTGCCTTGATTCTGCCATGTTTATTATGTTTCTACCATTCCCTGTTATGTTTATGATTATGTTCTCTTAGGTTTTGTCATGTTCTGTTTAGTTTTTGTACTTTGCCATGTTTTCGTTTTCGCCATTCCCGTTCCACTTTTCTGTTATAGTCCGGTCCATGTTTTGCCAATGCCTTCTTTGCACTTTGTCTCCCCTGTCTGGTCTTTTGTAAGCTACAGCTTCTCCCCAGTCCCGCGTGTCACATGCTTAGGTGATTTCATAGTTTCTGGGTTTCAAACATTCCTTCCAATCTCGTTTGCTTCCTTCGCCTCTCTTTTCTATTTTACTAACCAATACTAACAGTTCGTTTTTGATAAAGTTACTAACCCAGACTAACATTGTATATAATACTAACTTACTAACGAGCACTAGGGATTGTATAGCTGCACTTACTAATTGATTAACAAGCTCTCAGCACTCGCCCTGTTCTAGTCTCCGCCTCTTGCCTTCACTTAGTCTTTGCTGCAATTCAGCGGATCCTCCGCACCTGCTCCACTCTGTCCTGCTTCTCATTATCTGTGCACGTTAGAACTCCCTAACCGGAGCTGTATGTTTTGTCATAGGTTGTCTCGTGATCCCTGTCCACGTTTTGGCTTTTGCCAATTTTATGTGGTTAGGTTCTCCCTCATGTTTTGCTCCCACGTAATTAGTCTGATCCTCATCACCTGATCCTAATCATAGCATGTGACTTCCCTTGAGTGTATTTAAGCTGTCTTCTCACTGCAGTTCCCCGTCAGAACGTTTCCCTTGTTTACCTGTGCTGCTCTTGTTTCTCGCCTTGTACTCATAGTGTTTCTCTTCTGACTGGACCGTCCGACCTTCGCTTTTTGGCTCTGCTTTTTGGTACTATTGTCTGCATCTGTTTACGAACCCTTTTTGCCCGACTACGAGTTTTGTGTTTGCTGCCCTGTTAACGGTTTGGATTACGCCCACTGGATTTTGGTTTTTGCTTCTCTGACAAACCTGTGCCTGTGTACTGAACCTGTTTTTGCCCGACCACGAGTACTGTTATTGCTGCCCTGGTTTTCGACTCTGATTCAGCCCTACTGGATTGTGATTTTGGATTGTGGACTCTGTACCGTTGCTTTCTGCCCTGTGGGGGTTTACCCCCCAACTACAATAAAATCACTTTTTGCTGCAACTTCCTGGTCTCGCATTTGGTTCCAGAACGGTACCTCACAGATTTTATTTTTTTTTTTTTTTTGATTGGCCTCATTAAGTTTCATTTTTCAACTTTGTCGAGAATGACAATATTTAAATAAACTAAGGTGTGTTTTCTGCAAGAAAGTAATTTTGAAAAACGGATACGGAAGGATTTTAAACACAGTTGTGCTCTGGGGTTGAATGCCGGAGTTGACTTGGTCAGTTTTATTTCACAGAAGAAAATATTTTGTTTTTCTTTCCTTTTTGCTTCTTAAACTTTGTGGGAGTAATGCAGTGATGCTGGAATAGAAAAGCAATTGATAAGAACAGATTTAATTTCCAGTCGTGCGTCTTTACTTAACCTCCACAGTGGCTGACTTTGTCTAACCAAGTCATGCAGAAGGAGCAGTTTTTTTTTTTTTTTTGACAGTAATGTATAATTTACTTTTTTATGACCTGGGAGCCAGCTTTAACCCTTTATCTCCCAGGAGTGAAATACATACCAGGCCCCATCTTCCAAAGGCATTTTCAGCCAATGAGCTACTTTTTATGGCATCGTCACAAAAAAAGCTCTGTAAAGCAAAAACTATACAGGGTGTATCAAAAAAAAGTTTACACTTTGAAAAATGTCTCCAAAATTGATATAATTTTCCAAAAATCTGTTATGATGTATTGATGGACCATGCCCTCATGCTCCTATTGACACCTTGTTATTCGCCTGCTGTTCCGCATGAGTGAACATGGGTTGTTTATTTTCACCCGACTTAAACTGGCTTGCGCACAGAAATGGGAGGGTTAAAAATGAAACAAACACAATGGTTGGCAAGTTTAGACATTTAATTTCTTTCTCATCAATTTTCATTAACATTAGATTAACCCTTTGTCCGCTACCAGCCCGCCAACTTTAGACTCGGATTCTACCTTCTTCATAACAGGTCAGTGGTTATTGGGAATGGATAGGCGTAATCAAACCACGGAGTAGGCCCGTTTCCAATTGATTGATTCCAGGCGATAACTGCAGTTAGAAGGAATGGAGCCCACGTCGAAGACTGAAATTTGAATGCAAAGTTCCTTGAACGATGGACTTAAGTACAGTCATGCTGTTGTAAGTGTGCTGAGAATAGCAAAATGTGAGTCTGATGTTTAGTGGGCTGGTAGCGGACAAAGGGTTAATCCAATTTTCATGAAAATTTGTGAGGAAATGTCTAAACTTGCGAACCACTGTGTTTGTTTCATTTTTAACCCTCTCATTTCTGTGCGCAAGCCAGTTTAAATCGGGTGAAAATAAACAACCTGTGTTCACTCATGCGGAACAGCAGGCGATTAACAAGGTGTCAAGAGGAGCATGAAGGCATGGTCCATCAATACATCATAATAGATTTTTGGAAAACGATATATCAATTTTGGAGACATTTTTCAAAGTGTAAACTTTTTTTTTTTTATACACCCTGTAAATAAGCAACATCATGTTACAAACAAAAGTTGTAGGAGACTTTTTGGACTTGCATCTGATCATAGTTTTAACTGAAAAAATTATACAGAGATCATAAAAAATCTGTTGTGACTCCAGAGTTCTTACGTGTTTACAAAAAAAATCTTCTGTTTGACTACTCAATGCTCAAAAATTACTGTATATTTTCAGGCTCTGGCTGGAATTCTTCGAAGTCTGATGCATCTGAATGACTTTAAAATATATTGACTGCCATTTTGGTAACTAAAAATCATGGGCAAAAAGCTGAAAATTTCTTAATCGTAGTTAAGCCATATTATTTTGCAAATCTCATCAGTACAGCTTGTTCCGATTGGTTGAGACAGGATAGCAACCAACTGAAACATAAAGCAATATGTTTGATTGGTCTAAACAGCAAGAAGGAGAGTGCCATTTGACACCCTTAGGAATACAAAGGCATTAGAAGGTAAAGGTTTAATGGATGGGTCGGTGTTAAGAGATAGGCTCAGCTGATATGTTTACAAAGACGAGCCAAACGGTATGACCACTCGCAGATGAAGTGAATAATATAATTATCTCTTATGTAAAGGTCTGAAGACTGATCTAAGACAGCAAGTGAGCAGTCAGTTCTTGCAGCTGTTGTTTTGAATTTGGGACCTGAGAGACTTAAAGTCTGAAAAGGAACAGACCACAAACCAGTGACAGGGTGTTGGGCTCTCTAGGGGCCAGGTCCCTTCTGCTCTGAAGTAACTGAAGGGCCACTGTGGCACAAGTAACAGAAAATTGAAATGAGGGCTGTGGGAGGTATGTTTTACAACATAGTGTGTCACGCCCTGCTGTGTATCGGGCTTTACGGCTGCAGACCAGTCAGAGTGCCCCTGCATACCCTTAAAAGCGACTACAGTGGGCACGGAAGCTTTGGGACTGGACCTTGGAGCAACGGAGGATGTTTACCTGGACCGATAAGTCCTGTTTTCTTCTACATGTGCATCACCCGGGGGCATGTGGATGAGATGGCACCAGGATGCACTGTGGGAAGAAGATACACTGGTGGAGGGAGTGTGATACTCTGGGTAATGTTCTGCTGGGAAGTCCTAAGGCTGGACATTCAAGAGCACAACAGTTTGACGGAACCATTTTAATGGCAAGCAGAGAACGACAGTATATTTTGTTGGTGGCCATGATGTGTCAGCTCAGTGGAGTATGCTCACTGTATTCATTAAACAGAGTAGGAATGGGGATGCATGTTCTGGCTAATTCAGTGGGGGTCATTAGCTGATCAATAGGGCTTGGGATAATTAATTGCAGTATTGCTTAGTGTTAATTCAGACCTCTGCATCTGGTTTAAAGACCAAGAATGAATAGAAATGTGATAATTATAGCTGCCAAGTGTTTGCACTGGCACAAACATGCTTAAAGCCAATCCTCCACAAAATTCTGTCCTGTGCCAGTGAGGGGAATAGGACAGTGTGCACTGATGATTTAGCCAAAGTGAAGTCACCAGATTACTGTGAGAAATGAAACACAGGCCAGGGGTGCTGTCACTGCAAAGCAATCTACAATTAGTAATGACATTAAAAGCAGAAGTTCAGATTACGTCATATCTGGTGCTGACCTGTGCTGAATAACTCTTGGTTTTAAATCCCCTTTGAGTAATGTTTAACTTTTATATATAACAGATTGTGTCAAGAGATATTTGAAACGTAGGATAAATTGTAGTTTAAGTGAACATAACCCTTGCTGGTTGTAAATTAGCCTCTGTGCCTTCTAGTCGCCTCCGTATTTTGAATCACTAAATGTAGCAATAATGTTCTCCACTCGTGAATGCGGAGCGCAGTCTCATCTTGACGTGTTATGTAGTGATGCTACCAGACCAAGCGTCTATATATGACGAAAAAGCAGTCTTTGTTTGACGCCATTGATAAAACGAATCCTGCCCCCTTACCCCCCAATTCGTCCCATGAATAACAAAAGGTCGCAAGTGACATTCCTGATGAAACCTGTTTTTCTGAACCACTTGTGGTGCAGAAAAACAGGTTTCATCAGGAATGTCACTTGCGACCTTTCGTTATTCATGGGACGAATTCTTAACCCGAACCCTAACCCTAAACGTCAAATAAGTACGCCAAAAGCCTCCTTTTTCATTCTATATCGATGGTTGATCAGATAGGGTCACTAAACGACGAGTTGGGATTAAAATAGGTTGGAATGCGGCTCTGGGCAAAGGCATCTGCTGAAATTGAAATAGCATTTAAACTTGACCTGTGGGATGAGGGGGCTCTTTCAGCATTGAGTGGATATGAACACTGGAGGAGACCCCCTGGCCTTGCCTCTACAGCAGTGTAAGAGCCTATAGGGCTTCTCTACTGGTGTTTTACACTATGCCTGCACAATGTCATTGAGGGTGAGTGTAGGTATTAACGAACTAATGGATTGGGACGTATTCTCTGAGGACTAAGGCACTGTAGGCTGCATTATACAAGCTCTTAATGGCTGACATGGTGTGACTGGGGCCCGGCAGGCTGTTGGGGCAGGCCCCAGTGTACACACTATATGATGGGAGCAGCTGTTGGGCCCTTGAGCAAGGCCCCAAAATCCACACTGCTCCAGTCTAATCAACTGCAAGTCCCTTAAGAAAAAAGCAACAACTGCTGTTAGAAACGTACAGTATGTGCTATTCCGCACTGTGAGCACCAGGAAATGAACTAGACCTACTATTGTATCTGACATGATCAGGGATACTTAGTGTTCATGTACACTGTAAAACCTGACAAGTTTGGTGAACTCGAATGTTTTGTGGAAACCGATTACCTAAAAAAAAAAAAATGGGTATGCCAACTTAATGATCTTGTGTTCACAGCACTTAACAAACGTAAAAAAATAACTTCACCTTATTTTCTTTAAGTTCCTTCCACGCAATGCAATTAAGTTGGCCTACACAATTTTTTTTTTGAGGTAATCGGTTTCCACAAAACATTTGAATTCACCACACAACCAGGGTTTACAGTGTATTTATCAGCATTCTGTTTGTAGCCCTTCTATTCAGGTCATGCCTGAGAAAAACACTGCTCCAGTTTAACACTGTGGGAGCATTATTTGAGCAGTCAGATGTTGTCATTTCTAATCTGTCTCATTTGGGGATTTCTTTGAAGAAATTTTATCAGGAACTGTTCACTTAAAATGGCCCACCTACCCATAGAGCTCCTAACAAGAGTCCTGTCTGACCTCGGAAGTTTGCAGGAGTGCATAAATCTGGTCATTTCAGTAAGACATTCAAAATATCACTCTTCAAATTCTGCTTTCACCATTCTGTTCCTTTAATTCAGAGGGTTTTACTTGAGGTGAGTGATGACCAAGTATGCAGTCATCATATGTTGGTCAGTTAAATATTGGACTGTTAATGGTGCCCCAAACATGTTTTACACAGTTGAGTCTCATATGATTTGTATGCAGACATGTCTATGAGCATTAACCCTTTGAGCGCTAAATGCAGCTATTGTTGCTCAATGATATAAGACCAAAATCAAAGCTGTTGAAAACCTATCATGTGGCGACTCCCACAGGGGAGCTCTTTTAAACAAGTCGCCACATGATAGGTTTTCAACAACACAAGATAATTAAATTCATATAAAAAAAAATATATTTCCATGCTCTAAGGGTTAAAATGCATGTATTTTATATATTAGGCAATAGGACGCCCAAAGGAATAGTTGAAGTGTAAAGCAATTATCTTGCCAGATTCTGTGGTTTGTTTGCTGTATTAGTCTAGTAACTCTCAATTTGCACCTTTTAGTTATTGCTTTCCCTTTGACAGCGAACGTGCTCTGGAAGTATCCGTTTGATTACTGTACAAAGGCTGAGCACAGTGAGCTAATGAATGAATTATACAATTTTGCATTCAAAATATATGAATAAGATATCTAAATGGAAACACGGTCAGGGTAATTCATGCCATGCAAAAAGCCAGGATAAATACATGGTTACAAATACAAAAAAAATGAAAATAAAAAACATGAAACAGATTTTGAAGTAGAAACTCGAACAGTATACATTATAAAATGTATTGTACGCGCATGTGCGTACACAGTAAATTACCAAGCTACAGTATTCAATATTAATTTTGTGACTGTAACATCACCTATAGGCATTCTGGGAGCTGCAGTTCAATAAGGGGCACTTTGAAAAACCACGGAGCAGTAACATGCAATACTGTTCTGGGATCAGCCTCTGCTGCGGGAGGGCTGGTTTACCTTCTACAGTTTAGTACAGTCATCCTCAAACCCAGTCCTCGGTTTTATTTATTTATTTTTTCCCCGGGACGATCTCCTTCTTAATTAGAACTGTTAAATTGTTCAAGTCCTCATTACACTTGTAAACACAATGCAGATTGCGCTTATCCTTTGCTTTATTTTGGAATTCTTCATTACCCACCTATCTGCTTCAGTGGCCGATGACACTACTCTAACCAATCAGGTTCCCATTGGATCAGCTCAGTCTTTAATTTGAGCCGTCGTTTCCAGTTCCAGTTAATTCCGAATTAAAAAACATCATGTAACCGTGGCCAGTGTTGCAATGCACAGAGTGGAAGTCAAACTCGTTGTCTTCATAGCACGAACAGCTTTTTTTTGAACATGGAGCGGCATAATGGAGCAAATGGTAATGAAATAAAATTTTGGGACTGCAGTTGTGACTGGCGCAGAAACCAGTGCATACATGGCCCCGAGTCTGAGGAGATTTGTCGAAAACTGGGCTCTTACCATTGAGTGATGTAGCCGGCTTAAATTTTTGCGTACATTTCCCAGTGTGCCCGCTATTTGCGAATGCGTGATGGTTCACGACATAGCATACTAAACTAACACAGGAAGGAACATTTTACAGTATAAAGAAAAACTCGGTTGCGAAAGGTGACTGAACTGAAGTGCTATATGCCTAAATAATACCAATAAGAAAAAAAAGTATACTTATCATATCACTACTGTGCATACTTAATCTATAGGTCAATTGCTGTCCGTGGTTCTGAAATGGTCCAATTTCCCAGAAAACAACGAAATGCTAATCTAATCGTAATTTAGTACAATCTATCTGTCTATATTTGAAAATAGTAATTAGAAACAAGTTCAATTTCCGTACATATTTGAATCCTCATAGAAGTC
The DNA here is from genome assembly GCA_029692085.1 of Gymnothorax javanicus. Lineage (NCBI taxonomy): Eukaryota > Metazoa > Chordata > Actinopteri > Anguilliformes > Muraenidae > Gymnothorax > Gymnothorax javanicus. The sequence continues at coordinate 54,330,413 of CM056205.1, read as the reverse complement.
TTATCGTTCCTTTCTTCACTTTGATTCACTTATTTGTTGGTTGGAAAAAAATATATAGGGTTGGCTATGGCTTGTGTTTAAGACTTACACTGCGGGTTGGAGTTGGGATTAGGTAGTGCATACTGTACTGTCATCGTTATAGACAACATATGCATGTTCCATTCCCTCGACCGAAGACGTATTGCACCACAGCAAAACCATTTATAGACTGTATTGTTCTCTCCTGGCCAGCATGCACGCCCGAACCTTTTTTTACGCCTCGAGTCACGCGACATTACCCACCCATAAGCGCTATAACGGGTACATTACGTTTATGTTCTCTATGTTTTGCTCGCTACCTTGTCAGTTAGCGCGTGAGTGGCAGTACTGACTTCCATATGTGTAACGAAATATTTTCTTAAGTTTAGCATTAACCCTCGTCAGCCAATAACGAAAGCGAATTTAAAGACAAGTGCGACTTGTTGATTACAAGGACCATTCGTTGCTACGTTGAGGTTATCTTACCTTCCCATTTCTTATAGATTTGGCGTAGATTTAAGTTTTGGTGCAGTTCTCTCAATGGAAGACACCTCTCTTTTCGGGACTGCAGCAGGCCGTCGAAAACGAGGAACTGTTGTCACTCTATTTGCTTCAATGACCGTATTTTTCTGGGATGCTCAGCTCTTATAAATTCTGAGCGGACTTTGGTTCATTCATCAGATTTGTGACAATATTTTCCCCGAAATGCCGAAACGTCTGCCGTTCACGGTGGTGTTCAAACCACGTGTTTTACGTAATGGAAAGCCAATCTTTCAATTCAACCCCTCCTCCTCTCCGTCTATTTCCTAACACTCAGTCCCTGGCTGGAGCGAAATGCATGTAAATACAATTTTCGGACGCGCTGCACTTTAGAGGAGGACAGAGACGCCAGCGATGCTCCTAATTTTTGTAAAGAAAAGAAACTAATGATAACTAATATAAAAACAACCGGATTCACCTCTGATTTAAAGGGGATAGTCATACCTCGGCTTGTCGAATGCCGACGTCTTTGATACAATGAAGCCGGGGCTTCCTGGGTATTGATCTCGGCTATCAGTGGGATTTTCTGAAAGAACATTGTGTGTTCTGACTTCATTTTGGTATGTGTTGTTTTGTTGGAGCTACCGTTGCAGTCTTCGCATAGGATGCATCCCCTGTTGGCTTTGATGCTGTGCTGATCCACCCTTCCTCACACTGACGAACTAATAGGCAATGATTTTCTCTCCGAAAGACCTCCTTGTTTTACTGTTTTCACGTTAGTTTAGTTTGTTTACCGGCTGCTCTCACCTCCGGTGCGACACATGCAATTTATAGAGTATATTTTTATTACTGACTACCTGGAAGCGGTAACGTCATTTATACTCAGACGGGGAAATAATAACCTTCGTTCAAGAAGTCTACCAAAATATTTTACCACGTGAACGAAAACGCCGAAGATTGGGAAATTACATATTTTTCTATGGTGCAATTTGTAGCCCTGAATAGGAGAACTGATCCAATTGAATTATTATGCAACCGCAAGGATCTCTTTTTTATCAGGGTGTCTAAGCTGCTGGATTGCTCTTCGCCCAAATCAATGTGGTTTCTTTGGAACATTTTCATCAAAGGAACGCATATGCTGCAGTGTCTTTGTGGCAAGAGCCTTAAGAAAAACAAGAATCCAAGTGGTAAGTAAGCAGTGCACTGATTCCCATCTGCGCTGATTGCACAGTTATGCATAATTTAGGGCTGGTGCTGGGATCTGCAATCATGTTGGAGGCAAGTGAATGCGGGGGGAAAGAGGAATAACTTATTCCGTAGTATCACTGCTGGATAGGCACTGCTGGTTTAACGCCACAACCAAAAAGACCTGCAACACTACAGCGGGGTTGCCGTAGTACCCACAACTTTCTGATAAGGTCCAATCTTGTAATAGCCAAATTACTTTTGAATGTATCAAAGAATTGAATAATACTCGCCGGTCATCGTACGTGGTGTGTTTCGTGTGATTCTCCCTGTGAAGGTTTCATTTCTGTATTGCTGCGACAGCATTTTTTTCCTGCAATACTTCTGAGCTTTAATACTTGCTGTGTTTCTGTCGAACAGGTTGACGAATCTTGCCTCTAAATGCCGTGTTATTAGATATATAACATACGGAATATATCGCTGGCATATTAATTCTAGACACAGAGCAAAGAATCACAAATGTACTGTCCTGCAGCGTGTTTTAGGAAATGGAAAGCTTTTACCAGAAGGGAACACGCTCGTTTATATGCAAATATATGGATACAGTCAACTTTCGTGATATACTATTCGACTATTTGAATGAATGTTGCTTATCAGTGCTTCAGGAAATTCTGGTGTCCCCCCTCTTGTATTTTCTTGAAAGCAGATGAATCGGAGAGGATGCGTAAAAGTACCGATATTTTTATCGCCGATGTAAAACGCCGTTTGTTGGCATACCCGGAATTTGCTTCAAACAGGTTGTTGTTATGAATGGGATTATACATGGCACGAAAGCGTAATGGATGATTACTTTGGATATGATACGATTTGACTTTGAAGTTGATGTGGTTGGCCGCCGTTGGGATAAAAAAAAATCCCAGCTTCGGTTCTTTCCTCGGCATTGGCACTGCAGTGTAGTAGATCACAGTAATTTTGCCGTTGCTGACACCGCACGATTGACGAGCAAAATCATTAGCTTTGCTGTGCATCCTAGAACTGGCATCCAGTACCGTATGTAGGACCATGGACAGAAAGGTAACCCCCAACGTATATCATGTATATCATATGGCGGAAACGATTAGCAAACTGGTTGTTTAAACAAAGACTGGCCCGTATGGAAACGACAATGTGTGTATCTGGCGGACCTCCCTGAAGAGATGTGTTGCTGCATAACACCAACTTCCAGAAGTAGCACTCGAGGGACAGCCTAACAAATCTTGATGTTACAAAAAAGAGGCTTCGGGCTGCACCGAGTTTGCCCATATTACAGAATTCGGGACTTCTGCGGTCATACCAGAAACCGTAGAGCCGATCACATAGTTAAAATGGTATTGCTCAGAATGCACTACCCACTGCGGTTAAGGTTTTTACGCCATGGTTGCGGAAACGTTCGACGTGCCCGTTGGATATGAAATAGCGATAATCGATTCAATATATAACATCCCTAAAACACCAGAGAATCAACTATTTCCCCATTCCGTTGCCCAAATTACTTTCTTGATAATTTGGGGAATAGTTTGTCTTTAAATCGTGATTGGCATTTGAATGCGGTTACTATTGACAATTACGCAGACTTACACTCTGGCAAGGTGTTATCTTCCATCCTCCCGGAACTATCTGTTTTCATGCAAAAAGTCACGTACGACGTACATAAAAGTTGTTTTCAAAGGTGGTGGCCTCGGGCAACCACATAAACCACGTTGTGTTGGAAATGTTATTACACCATGAGACGATTCAAGATGTCCAGCAAAGGCGAAAGCATCAAGGCCTGTTGTGCACCAGCGAGACTTCACAACGCACTCCAGAGTAGCAGCTAGGCTGGGCTTTGCTTTGATTATTTATTTCTCAGTAGCTTTAGAGTGGCATTGAACATGTGTGATTAGTTCACGGCGATCAGGAAATACTTTTAAAACCGGATCAATAAGTTTTTGGAGTGTATGAACAGGTGCTCCGCTTTCGCCCCAGATGGCACGTTCAGCTACTCCTGGCGTTGGGCAGCGCGCGTCTGACAGTTGAAGCTCCCTTGCTGCTGGCAGTGTCGAGCATCTGACGAATGTCATTCCTTGTTTTTGCCCGTGTGAGCGGTGTGAGGGTAAACACAGGTTTATTTTCAGTCGGGAGCAAATGGCAGAACTGATTGCACGTAGTGCCAACCAAATGTTGAATTCCACCGAGGTCGTTAAAATCCTCATAAATGAAAATTACTGAAAAGATGGCCTTGTAATTTGGAGTGTAAACATGCAGAATCAAGGTTGCTGTGCTAAAGCATGTTGGGTCCGAGCCCAGTCTCATCCCGACGCGTCATATAGTGACGCTACCTGACAAAGCGTCGATATACGACGTAAAAGGAGGCTTTCGGGGCCTTATTTGACGCCAGTTCAAAACGAACCGTACCCCCTAACCCTTAACCCGAACCTTAACCCTAAGCGTCAAATAAGGACGCCAAAAGCTTCCTTTTGCGTTGCATATCGACGCTTGATCAGGTAGCGTCACTGTATGTCCAGTTGGGATTGAAATGTATTTGGAGCTGCGGAACCAGCTGAGTGAAATGGTTGTGCAGTTATTTTTGAGTAGGCTCATTTGCATACTGTAATATTTGGAAAGGACAACTCTGACGTCTTTATACGAAGCGACGTCTTCTTTTCACACCTTTCTAGAATTGTGTGAAGTCTTCTGTATGAAATGTATGGCTTGCTTCTATTAGTTGGAAATCTGAGATGAATTATGCTCATTTTCCGTGATTTTTCCCCAGAAGTAAACAGCGCACACAGAATGAAGTGTCTAGCTTTCATGTCCCTTTGTACATCACCTCCTGTTAGCCGGAAAGCGATTAAATCACATTTCTTGCAGTGGCTGAAAAAAATAAACATCTGCACGATGTATTTTTAAAATTTATTTTACATGATCATTATCCATTAATCCCCATCTCCTGAAAGGTGAAAGAATGAATGTGCTTAGTTTATCGATATATATCGATTCATTTACACATTGGATGAAAACTCAAGCGTGCCACTTTTTATTGAACAAGTGGCGTGGCCTGCTCTTAGAATATTTATATTGGGAAGAAAAGGATCCCATCAAACTTTTTTTTTTTTTTTTGAGCTAGTCTTGTTAAAACAAAATGAGTGAAAAATCTTGAATCTTTCTTTAGTGTCTCTGTAGGTCCAATTATGACTTTCAATAATGGCTCATGAATGGTTTCATGCAGAAGTTCAAATGCTTGCAGTCCCTCTCATTGAATCGTTTTACCATCATCCTGAGGTTTTTGGAGAGTTTCTGTCAAAGATATATAAATTTTTTTTCAGTTTGGAATTGCATTGTTTGCTTTATTTCCAGTTAATTTTGAAATTCTTTCTCTGGAAATGTTCTTTTTTTTTGCATTCAGTTTTTTCAATCTAATTTGTTTTTTTTTCCCCAGTTATTACCATCAGTTGTTATGCACCTTTGTCAACTAATTCATATTGCGTCATTTTACTCTTAAGTTTTATTATAGTTCTAAACAATAATTATTCTTAATAATTTGTTTATTAATGGTAACGAGCATAGAAACAGAGAAGTACAACATTTTTAAGCTACTATGTGTTTCTTCATGTACACTCTGTAGCTGATTAATAGGTTTATCTGCTTGTTAATGTGAATAGGCAGCTCATATAGATGGCAGAAAATGTGGCTTCAAGTTTCTGAAACCTAAAGCATGAAATAACATCCACATAAAACAGTGATCTGTGATAGTTCAAGGAATATAACATTCTGTGCTCCTCTACTTACCGTGAGTGAGTGTGGGGGTTTAAGAATGCAGATTTACTTACTCGAGCACTCTGTAGAAAGTCACAATTATGAAATTGCCAAAAGCTTTATTTTTAAAATGCCAAGTACCTTCAGCCACTGAGTTTTCTGTGGATTCAGGGTGCTATCTGACAGGGAGGGCTTATCTGTTAGGAACGCCCATTAATTTGTATTCTTTCTGCTGAAATACAATGCGCCTGAGGTACCTGTACTGTGGCTTTTCAGTTACTCTGAAATAAATTTTCAAAAAAAAAAAAAATTAATTTATGGTCTTGTGCTGTTGAAGACCTAACATGTGGCAACTTGTTTAAAAGAGGTCCCCTGCGGGAGCTCCCCTACTGTGTGTGGATGGGCCCCATAGTTTGATAATTGTGAAGGCTCTGTTCCTATGTGTGGATTGGCCCCATGATCCGAAATCTGTAAAGGCTCTGTTCCGGTGTGTGGATGGGCCCCATGGTTTGATATCTGTAAAGGCTCTGTTCCTGTGTGTGGATGGGCCCCATGGTCTGATATCTGTAAAGGCTCTGTTCCAGTGTGTGGATGGTCTGGTCTGGAATCTGTAAAGTCTTTGTGTTTACAGTTGGTTATATTATCCCCTGTGAAACCTGTGTCCACGTATGAGGATCATGCTCTGAAAAAAATGTTAATGGTTTGCTATTTGTCGCGAGTGTCACTCAATCAGTGTATATACCTGAGACTTTAAGGCCTTGCTCGCACAAATACAAATATTTTCTTCAAACAGGTATTTCCCCCTCACTAAAAAAAAAAAAACAAAACTTCAGTCCACATGGCCTGGTTTTACAGAATATTTCCGTACAGATGAGAACGCAAAAGCGATTACAAATGCTCAAATCAAGTATGCCGGGCCAGTAGGTGGCATTAAAGTTTATGAGAAGAACATTACCAAAAACAATAGTTGGCATGTGCAAATTGTGTTTGTGACATCATTGTGTCCCAAACACCCGGTTTTACATGTCCACACTATTACACAGACGCCAGAGTTCTAAAAAATCTTCACTTTTGGCGCTGTTTTAAATAAATTTTCCTTTTAGTAACTTAAAACGCCATTTGTATGTGGATTAGAGGCCAAAACGCATGGGCATAGTTTTCAGAGGTAACTGTATTGATGGATGGGGCCTAAATCTTGACCTTCCTGTGAGATTTAACTCTGGGGGGAAATGAGAGGAATCATGAGATGCTGCTGAGGGAGACAGAAAGGACAGTGAAGAAGACACTCAGAGATGATGTTGACAAACCGGGAAGTAAACCACCTGGAGGAGAGACGGAAAGCAGTTAACTTGCTGAAAACACAATAGAACCTGAACAACGGAGCAAGACAGATGGAGCTGTTCAGTCCAGGAAGACTGGGGCCAGGCTGTCTGAGTTTTGCTCTAAAGGCAAAAGGTTAACTGTGCTTTAGCCACTACAAGCGGCATTTATGATTGTTGCGGCACGATATCTGAAGCGTGTGGAGGGAGCATTTATTTGCGCCTAGACCAGGGATTGGCTATTTCGGCCCTGGAGGGCCGCTGTGTGTGCAGGTTTTTATTTCTATCAGTTACCATGACTAATTGAGCTTTTTGGTTGTACACATAAATACAGATTTGGGCATTGATTAGATCAGAGAAAAATTTCACATTTAAGGAAACAAGAACAGTCTTTGGTAGTCATTCATGATAATTTGAAGAAATGCAGCAGAAACATCTCATTTCATGAATGGGCTCGTCAGCTGTAGTAGAGCAACGCCAGCAAGAATATCAAAGTGCACATGACCAACGACACTCGGCAGCTACTCCAAGCATTTTCCGTTGCAACAATTGTCAGCGTTACTGCAGATCCCGAGCGGGTCTGACTGCCCACAGGAGACCCTGCTTGAGATAGACCTCATCTCAAACACAAGACAGTCATCTTCGGCAACGAAGGACAGCCATGTTTGTGTGGCTAATTAAGATGATCAACTAATTAAAGGCCAGAAATTGGTGTGAAAACCAGGGACAAATACGGCCCTCATTGCCCACCTCTGCTCTAGACTGTTCAAGCAACTTTCACAGTTACTCCGAGGCGCCTCTCATCGACAACCCTAACATTTCTTCCAGCGTGTGGATGGGCCCCATGGTCTCGTTTACAAGAAGGCTCTGATCTGGACCCTACCAGTTGTTAATGGATTGAGATACATAATTCCTTTATGGCAGGGATATTCAGTCTTTGCCTCTAAGTGCTGATGAAGGTGCAGGTTTTTGCTCTTACAGGCTTGATTCTGCTGATTAAAGTCTTGACTGAAGATTGACATTATATTGTGGAATGTAACTAATGTCTCCCTCACTTCTGTCTGTAGCGTAAGTGAAAGCAGTGATAACCGGCTGGATCAATATAATGGACTATTCAACTAAGCAGAAAATGTACAGGGAATAACAAAAAATACACGCATGCAAAATCACCTCTGTGTTGAAGGCATTATTGGAGTGTTCTTTAACCTAATGAGCCCTAAGGCGCCCTCTGCAAGAAGCATTCTAAAACCTGAGGCATTGTTGAAAACAACTTCCTATCTGAGGGTTTTCTCCTAAACCTTTTTTTTCTCAGCCTCTGTAGCAAATAGAGACATGAAATAAAAACTATTTGTAAGATTTGACCTTTGGCTTTGATTGGAATTATTAACTTTGTCCTAATATTCACCAATATTTAAAAAATAAATCCATACACAAAACATTTTTTTACATGCTATTATTATTATTATTATTATTATTATTATTATTATTATTATTATTATTATTGTTGTTGTTGTTGTTGTTGTTATCATTATCATTATTATTACTTCCAGATCATTGCAAATCAATGCTCACTCTTACAGTGTGGGTGATAGCAATAAGTTTTCCAGTCATCTTGGAATCTGGCAAACTTGCCAGAATTATCCTCCTCCTCAGACATCTCTCTCCCTCTGAGCCTGTGCTAGCGGGTCAGCAGTAACATCATCATCTGGGTCTGATCTTCTACTTCATTGTTTTCATCAAAGTAACTGCTGTGCTCAGCGTCAATGTCATTCCCCTCGCTTTCAGACATCAGAAAGTTTTAGATTCGTGTGGAGGTGGACGTGATTGACTTCCACCGGTTTGGGAGGGTGTGGCTCACTGTGAAGTTGACGACCATCATTGACTAGAAGCAGCAGCAATTTGGATTTCACTGAACGCCTGTCAGTGCAATCTCTCACATGACCAATGTCATTTAATTTCATCATGTGACAAGTACCAGTTCACGATTTTTCTTCCTATTGACAAAGTTCTAAGAGTAAGTACCATTTAATATTTAAAAATGCATTTTACAAATACTGTATTAAACTGAATAGTAACAGAGACATAGGTTTATAAAAAATATGATACATGAGAGGAAAAAATATGGAGACTTTATAAGTTTTACATACAGTATGTATATGGTCTTAACAGGTTTTTTGTTCTAGAAGAGTGTATTACTTTAACCCCTTTGCGCAGAATACAAATAATTCCAAATTTTTCCTGTTATGCATTATTTGTGTCACAGAGATTATGGAAAATGATTCCAGTGAAGAAAGACATTTGGAAATTCAATTACAGAATTATTTAGGAATTACATTTTTGAATTTACGGATGCCGGTGTCTATATCTGCGTAAAGGGGTTAATTTACTGTTCACATTCTTTCTAAAAGATCAAAAAATGAAGGTGTTTTATCAGAGGCCTACAAAAAAATGACATTGCAGCAAGAATGGTAGCAAACCTTCACAGGGACACTGAGAGCATCGCCGGTTTGTACACACTGCACATCATAATAACGGAGAATTTGAGCTACTGTATGACAAAAGTAAGCCAAACAACCCTGAGTTCTGCTACTGGGAGCACCCTTTATCTATGATGTTCAGTGGCCTCATTTTCAAGGTGTCTGAAACCGCCGACATGGCAGTCACAGTGCTTTGATTTCAGATGTTAATGACAGTCCACTCGGGTGGGCGGGGGCAAAGATGGGACGCGTGCGCATTGTGCAACCTTGAAGTCGACTAGGACACTGGACGTGGTGAACTCGAGAAATCTAAAAGTCGGTTTTTTCACTGTCTGAAATTCTGCTTTGGAAACTTAAAAAAAAAAATACAAATCCCATAATGGATTTCACCTTCCTGATGTGTATTTCAGTGAATCGCGATGCATTTCATCGGACCCATTTCTTGAAAACGACGATGTCACCCAAAAATCGCGAACGTCACGTGTTAAAGGGAGATGAATGCAGATGTTGCACCTGGTCTCGAAGGAATATACGCCAATTTTGCATCCAATCTTACTTGATTAAATCTTGTGACATGCAATCTGAGGTATGAAGGCCTTTCCGTAATCTCACCTTTTAGTGTGCAATTACTCTGAACCTGCTCCCATTTACCTTGCCCAATTAGCAAGCAAACATTAATGTACTCAGTGCCAAATTCTTATCGGTACTGTAGAATGACTGGCCATTCCATCGAATGAGGAAGTTGGTTCTGCACATATAGTACATGAGACCAGACATATATTGCTGATGATGTAACAATCACAACTGAAGACTGACAGCACAGGAGCTCAAGAACAGTAACTTGGAAATTTGAGTAAACCTTCCTAAAAAGCCTTCTCTTCTAAGGGTTAGAACATGTCACTCGACTCAGCTCATTGAAAGGCCTCAATGTGGAATTTGACTCAGGAAGCGATTCTCATGCTGTGCTTTATACCACAGGCTTCAGGTGCCTCACCTTGCATACTGTGGGCCTGAGGAATTCTGCAGGGTCACAGCCGCTGGGCTCTGAAATGAACCAGTTTGTTATGGTCTGAGAGGGAAAGCATGAGTGAGTCTGATTGAGCACATAATTAATTAAATGAGGTAATGAAGAGCTCAGAGAGAATGGATAGACTGGACCTCTGGAAGCCGGAGTGTGGCATTATGATCAGACCCTCTGGCAGGGCTGCTTAACCCTGCCCCCAGAGATCTACTGTCCCATAAGTTTTCACTATAACCCTAAGAAAGAAAACCTCATTCAACTGTTAGAGCAGGGCTACCCAACCTTGTTCTTGGAGATATACCATTCTGTTCCTATACACTCTAACCCTAACAAAGCACAACTCATTTAACAGCTTGAGCAGGGCTGCCCAACCTTGTTCCTTTAGTCTACCATCCTGTTGGTTTGCACTTCAACCCTAACAAAGTGCATCTCATTAAACAACTGTAGCAGGGCTGTGCAACCTTGTTCCTGGGAATCAAGCATCCTCTTTGTATGCATTCTAACCCAAACAAAGCGCTCTTCATTCAATTGCCAGAGCAGGGCTGCCCAGTCCTGTTCGTGGAGATCTACCATCCTGTTGGTTTACAATCCAACACAGCAAAAAATGAAAGATGAAAATACTAGGTCAGATGAATTTACTTAGCACTTACTTCTATCACAATTTTTCTTAGTAAGACAAAAAATTTGTCCTTGATTTGGGGTAATTTTCACTTGTCAAGCAAATAGTAACTTAAAAGAAGTTACCATTTGCTTGACAAGTTAAAATTTCTTATTCCATTCGCAAGCGAGTCAAAATGACCTCAAATCAAGGACAAATTTTTTTGTCTTACTAAGAAAAATGGTGATAGAAATAAATGTTTTAGGTCTTGAAATAAGTAAATTCATCTTACCTAGAATTTTCATCTTTGATTTTTTGCAGTGAACCCTCACAAAACACACCTCATTCCACAGCCAGCAATCTGTATTGAACTGCTATTTATTTGAATTTTGTGTGTTCATGTAAGGTTATGAAAACCTACTAGACAGTTGAACCCCAGGAACAGGATTGGGCAGCCCCGACCTGAGGTAAGCTTAAGAGGTGCTTTTAAAAATCGAGATTTGCTGTAGAACTGCCATTGTGATAAATAGAGCCATGGTCCAGTACGCAGGTTGTTAAAACACTGCAGCAGTGTGTATGGCTGTGTGCTCTTACATGCTCCTGGGGCGGCCTGTAGCCTCGACCCTCAGGGGGTGCCCTGGCGCTTGGAGCGATGGCGTCTCTGGCCCCCGTGTAGCTGCTGAGCCTTTGAGCCTGGCCTTAACCTGCTTAAGTCTGTTTAAGCTAAATTAATGTAATGCATCTTTTACCCCCTGCTGATTTAGTGTCCTACAACAGCAGAATGAGAAATCATGTTGGGTGAGGTCTGTTCGTCTTTTCATGACACAATTTTTGATTGAACAGTCTATAATGTGCCCCTGTTTATTTTTCAAAAACTCATGTTCTGAGGGCAGTGAACAGAACTCAACTTCTTTCACCATGTCTGGATTTACATTATGTCTGTTGCACTATACGGTTAAGCCAGGCTCACACTGCATCTGTAACAATGGTCACTGGGTCAGATTAGGCGATTATAGAGTCATAAATTCTTAAATATGACGTGGCCGAGAGACATGACAGACTACATGTTGGCCTGCAACCAATCATTTGTTTGCTGTCTTTAAAGATCTGCGTGATGTTTCAGGAAGGAGTTGCATGGGCCTGAATTCCAGGAAAAAGAATTTAAGCATACAGTGGCATTCCTGGCGATTTGTATGATACTGGCTGTCTTGTGTTAGGAAAAGCGTAAAACAAATAAGGAAATAACACTGTGGACCCATTCTGTGGTGGAACGATGAGAGCTGTATGGGTTGTCAATTCTATGAAGAGCATTGGAGTAAAAAAATAAAAGCTTTTAGTCTGCTGTGAAAACAAAATGTAGCTAGATTGCTAGCTTAGTCACCTGGAGGAATTTTACAAAATAGACTGTGATAGCCAACGTGTTAACTTTAGCAAACTTGTGCAACCAGTCACAAACGGGCCGCTGAGTGAATCATGGCAATGCTCCCATACTGCATTAACCTTGCATAGGCAAAAGCGAGCAGCGAGCAGCACCATATACTAGTAATAGTCTAAGGATTAGACGTGCAAATTGGCAGGCCAGAGTGAGCCAGTAAGCCTTCCCTGTCAATGAAACTCAGATAGCGAATGGCTAGCTAACTTTGTTGGGTAACTAGATGCTGTTAATTGTTGTTTTGAACCCCAAATTGAAGATGCAAGTAACGTTATCCAAGCAAGCTTGCGAGTAGTGCACTCTTATCTTCATTGATTATTTAGCTCGCAGGTTCTTGCCCATTTTAATGATAAACAACGTTGGCTGGTAACTACCTTGTGAGCTTGCTAGCTAGTATACTGGCTGCGCGGGGGGCACCAGCAACTTCATTCCACTTTTACATTGCCAAGTTAAGTTGTGGGCAGCAGGGCGCTCTGTGTTCCTATTAGTCAATGTCACAGACGTGACGGGACATGTCGTGGAAGGCAAAAAAAAAAAAAAAGTTCTAACATGCTAGTGTTTCTATCGTGACGTCATGAGGCATGCCAGTTAAGGTGTCCATTGCGTTCAACTATGACTCACTACACGAGATGAATCGATTGTTTGTCACTCTAGATTACCCCTTGTTGCTTCTGACTTGACCCAGTGCTTGTACATCTGTCCAATGGGGCTATAATCGAGCTGATAAACGTGTAGTCTGGACCTAGGCCGAGGAATCATGAAAACAGAAGGATCACTATTCAATTGCAGATACCTGTGTTACAAAATTCTTGTTAGTGTTTGTTTTCTTGATAATCATTTCTTTACAAGCTGCAGTATTAGGCTGTGGGTTGTCACTGGATATGGGCAACATCTCAGATCACTCATATGTAAGGAAGTTGTTATTATAATGTTTTTTTCACTTACGGGACTATATCTCTGGAATTTTTAAATTGATTTAACGTTTTTAAATGACTTCAACTTACTGGCAGTGGTTGATTTTACTCTGCGATTGTGAAGTAGACCTTGGAATTTTACTTCTGACACGAGTCTTAACCTTTTTTTATTAATGTTATAGCACTTCAACCATTTGATGACAATTGTTTTTTTTTTCCTCAAAATTCTACAGCTTCAGTGCTGTTATATTAGCATTAGGAAGATTTTTTTGAAGAACATTCTAACTGCTTGTTAGTGATTTATCCTCTGAAAGGGTTAAAAAGATGAGCTCCCTCTGTAGAGATGGGATGTGCTACATTGCACTGGGCTTACTCAGGAACCATTGCCGTACTTCAGAAATCTTTTAAAGTTCACATCTTACTGTGTCACTGGTATCGCGCATTTCTGCAGAAACTGATTTTCCCTCCTCAAACCAATCTGTGCGATAAACAAATTTAATGCAAATCACATTTATAAATCCAGCTTCCAACACATTACACTGGAATGATGTCTAATTATAGGCCGTCTGTGTAATACTGCAAGCAATTATCTGTGAATCCTATCAACTTGGAGGACTTCACCGGAAGTGTGCCCACATGGTAGGAGTGATGCACCGATTCCCATGTAGCTGGAGACGGCCGGGTTTTAAAGTGTGCGCGGGGTGTGGTTTGCTCCCTTAGGCATGGACATCACACAGGCTGGAAGAGGAATTCTGACACCTCTAGAGGCTATGCCAGAAATATCAGCCCAAGGTGAGAGTCCAGCATCATCTTGGCTGTCATTCTAGTTGTGTTTCTCTGTGCATAGCAAACCGCGACAAACTTTTTGACATTCGCGCGAGGGATCAGGGATAGAGGTGACGATTCTTGGTTGGTGAAAACGTAGCAAAACATACGGCTACATTTTGACAATAAAGAGACTGACGATCAAGCGGGGAGATCATGATTCTGAGGGAATTACGCCTCTGCTCGGGCCTGTCCCATCCTGTCAGGACTGGTAAACGCTGCTTTGTCGCTCAGCAAGGCGCAAGTCCTGGGGCTTTTCTTTTGGTTTGTGCCGCATCATTGCCAGTGGTGGCTGACATCTGGCTCTCCAGTGTCAACAGCAGCAGTGAACACTGACTAGGTGAATGTGATTATCTTCAATCCTGTCTGTAGCTGCATGATGATGAGCTGTACTTCCATCCTGTCTGTAGCTGCTTAATGAGGGGCAGTACTTCCATCCGGTCTGCAGCTGCTTAATGAGGGGCTGTACTTCCATCCTGTCTGTAGCTGCTTTATGATGGGCAGTACTTCCATCCTGTCTGTAGCTGCTTAATGATGGGCAGTACTTCCATCCGGTCTGTAGCTGCTTATTGAGGGGCAGTACTTCCATCCTGTCTGTAGCTGCTTAATGAGGGGCAGTACTTCCATCCGGTCTGTAGCTGTTTAATAAGGGGCAGTACTTCCTTCCTGTCTGTAGCTGCTTGATGATGGGCAGTGCTTCCATCCTGTCTGTAGCTGCTTGATGAGGGGCAGTGCTTCCATCCTGTCTGTGACTACATGATGATGGCCTGTGCTTCCTTCCTGTCTGTAATTACAAACCCCAATTCCAATGAAGTTGGGACGTTGTGTAAAACGTGAATAAAAACAGAATACAATGATGAGCAAATCCTTTTCGGCCTATATTCAATAGAGTACACTACAAAGACAAGATATTTAATGTTCAAACTGATAAACTTCATTGTTTTTTTGGAAATATTCACTCATTTTGAATTTGATGCCTGCAACAGGTTCCAAAAAAGCTGTGACAGGGGAAACAAAAGACTGGGAAAGTTGAGGAATGCTCAAAAAACACTGTTTGGAACATTCCACAGGTGAACAGGCTCATTGGAAACAAATGAGTGTCATGATTAGGTATAAAAGAAGCATCCCTGAAACGCTCAGTCATTCACAAGCAAGGATGGGGCGAGGTTCCCCACTTTGTGAACAACTGCGTGAACAAATAGTCCAACAGTTTAAGAACAACGCTTCTCAATGTGCAGTTGCAAGGAATTTAGAAATTTCATCATCTACAGTCCATAATATCATCAAAAGAATCAGAGAATCCAGAGAAATCTCTACACGTAAGCGGCAAGGCCAAAAACCAGCATTGAATGCCTATGACCGTCGGTCCCTCAGGCGGCACTGCATTAAAGACCGACATCATTCTGTAAAGGATATTACTATGTGGGCTCAGGAACACTTCGGAAAACCATTGTCAGTTAACACAGTTCGTCGCTACATCTACAAGTGCAAGTTAAGCCGTTGTGTACGGGTTTGTATTCGACTGTGTGTCCAAGTGACGAGCGTATATGCAATACATATGAGGCAGTCAGGCGGGACCCGCATATGGGCGAGCAGGTGATCTGTTCCCGTGGCCGGGAATCACGTATTCGCGGATGAGGGTGCTGGATGGTGTGTGGTATCAATATGCAACTGCTGCCATGCGATTGCCGTGAATGATAAGCACATTTGTCTTTCGCATCTTACAATAAGACAATCAACAACCAACTGAACTGAACTCTCAAGTCTTCTAATTCGGTAATTTTCAAGCCATGTCACGACAAGTTGATCTAGCCGATCTGTTAGCGTCTACTGAGTCCGACCGTAAACCGAAGTCGCCAGCTCAGAACAGACTCCTTGGAGGACACTTTTTGGAGTGCCATCCACCCACGGCAAAGACTACATGAGCAACTGCAACTACTCGATGATGGTCTGTACTTCCTTGTTGTCTGTAACTACATGGTGATGAGCTGTACTTCCATTTCGCCCACTCAAGCAAAGCATACCTCATTCAACAGCTAGAGAACTCATTGAGATTTCTCCTGGCTCTCTGTCCTGCTCTGTCCCTCCCACTCTATCTCCCTTCTGTCCTCCCTCTCCTCTCTCTCTCTCTCTCTCTCCTCTCTCTCTCTCTCTCTCTCTCTCTCCCGCTTTCTCCACTTTGCTCATAATGCTCTGGCCTCAGTTTTTTTGATCTTCCACACTCGGTGGCAGGTGGCTTGCACCTGCTGAAAAGGAGCTCTTCTCTGGGTTACCTATAAATACACTGATACTGTAACTAATAACCCTATAAATACACTGCTTGTGTGGTGAATAAAATGTTTTTTTCCCCCACGTCTGATCAAAGGCTTTTACTCTGAAGTAAGCCAGCACATGCTTGTGAAGCGGCGCCCACAGATGCTGTGGTAGTGGGTGTGGATTACACTGGCAGGTCATGTGATTGGAGTACACTCTGAGGTCATGTGATTGGAATACACTTACACTGCAGTCATCTCACTGGAGGATACTGAGGCCTTGTGACTGTAGGAAAGGTGTTGTAGCAGAGGTTGTGGAATTCATTGTGAGGTCATGTGACTGGAGGAAGTCCATGGGTATTGCTGACTTGGTGGAGCTCAGTATGAACATTTTAAGAAAAATATTTCTTACTTCTAAAACTTTTCTTTTTACTTCAGGGCTCCAGTCAGCAAATAGAGGTGGGTGGTCGGTGATTGGTAGCCCTGGTCTCTGTGGTCTGCTGTGATTGTATTGGTCATGCCTGCCAGAACTCATAATCCCAGAATGCAACTGGGTGGAGCTGTGTGAAAATCGTTTTGTTTCTCAGTCAGAAAGCTGCTGCAGTCCTGCCCCGTGTCTGCATATGAGCTCTAAATGATTTATTAGCACATCTACTGTACGTAGGAAGCACTGGCTTTACTTATCTGCTGAACTGTCATTTAAAGGTCTGCGTCGTTTTGTAAGACTAGTCGGGGAAGTCAAGTTTATTGAATTATGTGCAATTTTCAAACCTAGAGAATTCCGAACCCGAAACTGGACCCTAGTTGCCTGACAGATTCAATGAAAAATTGCAATTCCAGTTCTGAAAGAGTTGGTACATCCCTGAAAATGCAAACAAAATTCAAAGGACTGATTTGAAAAGCCCATTCACTGTGTCCTCTGTTCAAAAGAATATAGCCACTCACTATTGGTTCAAATGTGAAATTAGTTGCTTATTGAAAAAATGCAATGTAATAAGTTGAAAAAAGTTGACTGCTTTTCACTGTATAACGTCACCAAGTGTTTGGGTACCAAAGATAGCAGTTGGCTAAGTATTGGTTATGCTGGTCTTCAGCCGCACCATTGTAGAGGGCCTTCATTGCCATATTTTTCACTTTCATTATGCGCCATACATTCTCAACCAGAGGTGGATCAGGACTGCAGGCAGGCCAATCTAGCATCGCACTTCCTGCTTATGCAACCATGCACTTGTATTTTGTGCAGACTGTGGTTCGGTGTTGTCTTTCTGGAAAATCCAGGGACATCCTATCATGGTTTAGGTGTGCGTTTGTTTGTTGGACCTTTCTTTGTTCTATTGTCCGGGACAATATCGGATTTCT
Source organism: Gymnothorax javanicus (assembly GCA_029692085.1). Taxonomy (NCBI): domain Eukaryota; kingdom Metazoa; phylum Chordata; class Actinopteri; order Anguilliformes; family Muraenidae; genus Gymnothorax; species Gymnothorax javanicus. The sequence goes on along the minus strand of CM056205.1, from coordinate 54,312,759 downwards.
TTTCCATCGAATTCCTGGCCCAGCTGGCTGATTGAGCTGGGGCGGAGTTTTCCAGACTCTATATATATGGCCGGGGGTTCGCCACGCCTATCGCTAGAGTGTCTGTTTGTTTCTAGCACTTCGGCCGTAGAAAATCTCTAGTCAGATTTCCTAGTGATTTGTGATATTCCATTTATTGTTAGGAATTGCTTCTTTTAGAAATTTTCTCTCTTCTCTCTTGTTGTTTATTCTCTCTCGCACTGCTTCCGTGTTGCGGACTTTTATTCATCCTTGGAAGCGCGAGCTTTTACCGGAGGTGTGTACCTCTTTTGTGTTTGTCTCTTATCTGGGCCGCTCTCAGTTCTTTCTCTCACTGGTCGTGGCACCTGGTGTCCTATCACCGCCCATTACACATCCCTGGAACAGACAATGTCTAGATGATGGCATATATTGCTCCAAAATTCACACTTATCTTTCTGCATTCAAATGTGCAATCCGGCCCTGCCATGTGCACTGACACACCCCCAAACCATGACAGACGCTGGATTTTGGACCTGACACTGGTGACAACTTGGAGTTTTCTTGTCATTCTTGGCGCGGAGATCACGGCAGCAATTTTCCTGAAGCCACTTGAAATGCTGACTCTATGAACCACCAAACATACTTCCACTGCGCTACTGTCCATCTCTGATGACATCGAGCCCAGAGAAGACGGCAACACTTTTGGGCAGTGTTGATGCATGGCTTTTGCTTTGCATAGTAAAGTAATAACTTGCTGCATCTGTGAATGCAGTGGTGAATGGTGTTGATCAACAAAGGTTTTACAAAGCACTCCCTAGCCCACGTCATTACTTGCGGTCATATGATGGCTCTTAAGAGAGCTATGTCTGAGGGATTGGAGATCATGCTTGCACCTTAAGAAGTGGTTTTAAGCCTTGCCATTTATGTGCTGAAATTTGACCGAAGTCCCTCCATCTTAAAATGATATTACACAGTGCAGAGGGTGAAATGCCCCAAATTCAACTGATTTGTTTTTGGGGAATTTTGTGTCCTAATTGATGAATTATAAGCTTGTGCATCCACCCATATTTGCTCTAGAGTGAGTAGGCCTTTTTTGGATGCTCCTTCTATACTACAACGTACAATTCTGTTTAACTCACCTGAAAAGCATCACGTGCTTCACATTACCTTAGTTTTGCAACTTGTCACGTCAGTTTTAGTCCTGCACCAACTATTTTTGAGCCTGTTGCATCATGTAGCAAAAATGCTGCAGTATTTTTGAGCCTATTATGGTAGTGTTTTCAATGTAGTGGACAGTGAATGGACTTTTCAGATATCACCTTTTTGATTTTATCTTTGGCATAATGTGCCAGCTTTTTCAGAATTGGGGTTGTACGACATTTTTTCTCCATGGATGAAAGAACAAATACAACCCCCCGTGAATCCGTGACAGGTTTCTTTTTGTTTTGTTTTGTTTTTTTTTGTCTGCTCAAAGGGATGTCGATGTTAAAAATGGCAGCTGGCTTTAGTGACCAAAGTGCAGGAGCCAGTAAGTGTGTTTGAATGATTGTCAAACGAGTTCTGAGATGGATGCTAGAATGTTATCAGCAATGTGGTCAATCAATGCCTGGCTTGTGCTGCCTGCCCGAGTGAGGCATAGCTGATGGCAAACTAAAGTGCTTTGCTTTGAATAAATGTCTTCATAATGAATCAAGCAGAGAAGGTGGGCCTAACTGGGGAGCCACTGTTGGATGGAATTAACTGGGTATGACAAAAACAGGCAATCTAGTTATAGCCACAAGACCTGCAACACTGATAGCAACTTCATGTGGATCATTATTTGGCAGGTTGAACTACTGCTAACCTGATTAGTGCTTGATTTGGATCATTATTAGGCAGATGGAAGTAATTGGCACTCATTTTTCTGCTGATGGAGGCTGGTGCCAAATGCACTTTGTTTCAACGCGTCTGTGTGCGTGTGTGTGCTTAAGTAAGCATATGTGTGTGCACCTGTATGTGCATGCATGTGTGCACATGAGTGTGTGTATCTTTGATATTATGTTTGTGGATCGGTGTGTGTGTGTGTGCCTGTGTGTGTGCATGAGGGACTATGTTTGTGTGTATGCATTTGCGTATGCTTGAGTGTAGGGGGAAGTGTTTTAAAGATGTATCTGGCTTGTGCAAAACTGATAATCTCAAGCTAAGAACTGCATATAAGCCATTCACCCCACTGATATGGCTGCAAAGCATAATAATGAACTGTCAAATTATTTTTTAAAAATTGTTGTAGTAGCCAAAAAACCTTGCAGAATATTACAGCCCTGATTGACTGAAACAGAAGCCAGTCTGCCAACTTACAAATGCCTGAGCGGCGTGAAGAGGTAAGCTTCAAATCACAGACTGCATGTGAAGGGAATCGTCTCCATATGTCTTCGATCAATGGCTTGCAGCTGGGCACACGTTTCCTTATCTTTCCTGAATCCAAAATACTGCTTGATATTTCTTAGGCATTCTGTCAATGATGAGAGAGGTTTATGCTCTTATTGAATGTTTCTCTCTCATTAGCACAAATCCTTGTGGAAAGAGCCGGAGGCAACTGAAGATGATTATATTTAACTGCAATTTTTAGAACTCTAGACATTTTTAATTATTACGTGTGACATTCGTGGCCCTCTGCAAACCTTCTTTTGTGTTTTTGCCTTATTTTTTTTATATGAAACTGAAACATCTGCCTGATGTTACTCTGAAACGTCATCCCTGCTCAATGAAAAACTCTTTTTCTTTTTTACAGGCGGTTTAATTCAGCGTCTGATACACTCGGCAGAGTTTAATTCAAAGTCACTGGGTATAATAAACACTGTGCTGTCATTCTGCTCCTGTGCTTGATTAAGTGGTAATTTCTCGATTAACTGAGATGACTCTGGCAATTACTTGAATTTTCATTATTTTCTGCACATAGTTGTTGCTTGAAAAAGTGGCTCTATCACCCCCAGTGGACAGAGGATGGAACTACAGGTTGAAAAACTGTAAGCATATGCTGTAAATTGACATGACGTGGCAAAACTCCCTTCATAAGTTCATATGCAGACATAGATGAAGCTTGTTGGATTTGGAGATGTGATTTTCCTAGGGTATGAGAGAATGCTCAGTTTGACTTATTTTGGGGTCGGGTAGTGCTTGTTATAACTGCTTTTGTTGCTCTTATGCAAGCAATGTGTTGTCATGCCTGTAAATGTTGATTTGAATTTTGCATTTGAGAGAGAGCTAACTGTAGCGCTGTATTGGTGTGTACTGAAGCAGCCTATGGTCGGCTCAGTAAAAACCCACACATCTCCGATGAATAGAAAGTACCTGACGATCAAGCTGTCTGTCTGCACACCCCTGAGGTGCATGTTTGGCAGCGCTGATGTGTTTGCTAATGCCTTCCCTGGAGAGTTTGACCATGAAGGGATCAGACTGCCTGTCACTTACTGACTAGGCACTGGTGACGCGTTCCACCCCCCTATATATACACAAATACACATGCTCATGCTGAGCTGCACACGCATGCACACTCAATCCACTTGTACATTCATACACATAGTTGTACATAAAACGCTCATACTGGTGTTTGAGTATGCACACTTTCTCTCTCTCTCCCACACACACACACACACACACACACACACACACACACACACACACACACACACACACACACACACATCCTCCCATACACACCCTGAAGCCTGCTTCTTGGTCATGTAAAGTACAGGTGCTCCATTTATCTTGTCTGTATGTTTGCCTAAACTGTACTTCACAAACATGGCGTCAGGATTTGATTTGGCTCATAAGCAGGCTGTACTGAGGTCATGTGGTCAGGGTGTGTTTGCTGTGATTGTTTTTTTGCTTCCACTAAGTCAGTTTCCCTCAAGTTTCCTCAGCCCCTTCAGTGATGACATTTGCCAATGTTGTCTAATTTGTACAGCCTACCAGAGGAGAACCCGATTCCAACAGTAAGTCGTAATTTCATTCACAAAGATCATCTCACTGAATGCAGTGCAGCGAAGGTTTTCGGCTTGTGGATTAGCCCAGTTTAGTGAAGAGGTAGCATCGGTTGATATCTAAGTGTTGTATTTGTTATTTGGCTTTGCATTTTACCACAGTTTGCTGGGAATTCTGTAGTTTAGTCCCTGGACGTATGCAGGCAGATGATTTGTTGTCAAAACCAACCTAAACAGAGAGTCATTCTGCATCATGGGAACATGTACAGCTCAGCACTCAGTGCTGTGGAGGAGCTCAACACCTCTGCACTAAAAAAGAAAAGCATGTGTTGGCGTTATCTGAAGGAGAAAAAATTCACTGCAGTTTTCTTCCATAAAGCTCCAACAGGACAATGCAAAGCCTCTCATGTGATGATACACTGAAGGCTGCTGCTGAAATGGTTGCACTTGACTTGGCCAATCATCTGAGAGCTGGGAGCGTGACACTGCTGGATCGGACAAATGTGAGCATACAGCCTAAGACTAAAGGAGAGGGGTTGTTAGAGCTGGGTTTGGGTATCACTTAGTAGACTTTCAGCTGTTATTACATGACAGAGGTATTCACAGATTAGAACAAGGAAACTCAGAAAGCACATACCTCTGCCAGGGCCCAGCAGTCCCCCACATGTCTGGGATGCATACGAGTAGTGTTATTATGCACCACACACAAGTGAATAAATAAATAAATACACTACAGGCCAGACGTTTGGAAGCAAGGCCAATACAGGTCAAAAATTTGGAAGCAACTTTAAGTTTTTGTTCACAATGCCTTTCTTAAAAACCAGTGTGAAATCTATGGATTTTGGGATGTATTTACTGCTTGATTAGACTTTTATTTTATTGATATGCACCATTTTCCTCTATTTACCTTTAGGTACTGCAGACATTGATGTTACCAGACCATTGCTGAATAAATGTTAACAAAAGAAAGGAGAGGCTTAGTTTTTGGGTTGAGAAGATTTGCTAGAGTCACAACTTCAGTGAAAAAGTAAAAAACAAATCACAGTTTGCATTATTCACTTTATGTCATGGTTTACAGCCCACCGGATGCCAACGGCAATCCAGCGGGCACTAAGACCATGGGCCTAGTAATATAGGCCTGATAATTTGAGTAAACATGTCTTCAAGTGACTCTTTATATATTAATCATGTTTATTTTGTTGCAAAGTATGCCAATGAAACTTTGATCTTTTTCTGCACAAATTTGATCTTGCTTCCAAACTTTTGGCCTGTAGTGTAATTCCTGGATCCTGAATTTGATCCAGATCACTCCCAAAATGAAATCACCTCTGAGTTGGGCTTAGACTCACCTCTGGTAAAAGTTTCATAAAAATCTATCCAAAATGTTTTCCGTTATGTTGCTAACAAATAAACATACTTACCCACCGACCGAAGGTGATGCAAAGCCTGCTTGGGGGCAAAGATCACTGTAAACCACCTGGCTGATTGCCTTGACTTCTGTGCTTCAAAGTGTTTCTGTGCTGCTGACTTTTTCAGTGGTTCTCACTGTAGTGTCGCTGCTGTTCCAGTGCTGCCGTGACTGCTGCTGCTGTATCAGTGCTGCTGCTGTATCAGTGTGTATCAGTGCTGCTGCTTTATCAGTGCTGCTGCTGTATCAGTGTGTATCAGTGCTGCCGGTCTATTAGTGCTGCTGTATCAATGTGTATCAATGCTGCTGCTGTATCAGTGTGTATCAGTGCTGCTGCTGTATCAGTGTGTATCAGTGCTGCTGCTGTATCAGTGTGCTGCTGTATCAGTGTGTATCAGTGCTGCTGCTGTATCAGTGTGTATCAGTGCTGCTGCTGTATCAGTGTGTATCAGTGCTGCTGCTGTATCAGTGTGTATCAGTGCTGCTGCGCTGTGTATCAGTGCTGCTGCTGTATCAGTGTGTATCAGTGCTGCTGCTGTATCAGTGTGTATCAGTAATGCTGCTGTATCAGTGTGTATCAGTGCTGCTGCTGTATCAGTGTATCAGCTGCTGTATCAGTGTGTATCAGTGCTGCTGCTGTATCAGTGTGTATCAGTGCTGCTGCTGTATCAGTGTGTATCAGTGCTGCTGCTGTATCAGTGTGTATCAGTGCTGCCGGTCTATTAGTGCTGCTGTATCAATGTGTATCAATGCTGCTGCTGTATCAGTACTGCTGGTCTATTAGTGCTGCTGCTGTATCAATGTGTATCAATGCTGCTGCTGTATCAGTGTGTATCAGTGTGTATCAGTACTGCTGCAGTATCAGTGTGTATCAGTGCTGCTGCTGTATCAGTGTGTATCAGTGCTGCCGGTCTATTAGTGCTGCTGCTGTATCAGTGTGTATCAGTGCTGCCGGTCTATTAGTGCTGCTGTATCAATGTGTATCAATGCTGCTGCTATATCAGTGTGTATCAGTACTGTTGGTCTATTAGTGCTGCTGCTGTATCAGTGTGTATCAGTTCTGCTGCTCTATCAGTACTGCTGGTCTATTAGTGTTGCTGCTGTTCCATGTTTTTCAGTTCTGCTGCTGTATCAGTGTGTATCAGTGTTGCTGCTGTATTTGTGCTGCTACTCTATTAGTGTATATCATTGTGTCTGCTGTGTGAGTGCTGCTGCTGTATCAGGGCCGTCAGCAATGAGGTTTCTTTGTCTTACTTCAGTACGTTGGCTGTTTGTGCAGTAAGCCTCATAGCTAGTCGGGTATCGTTTTGTTTTTTGTGTTGTGTCTGTTTTTACGAGGCCTACCCAAACGAACTATTATGTCGCATAACTGACTGTCTCTGGTTTGGTGTCTAAGTTTTAGATAAACTCTACCCCAGTCACTCTTCCAACCTGGCCTTTTGTAGGTCAGATACATTATGAGCCGAACATTTCAGACGGCTGCTTGCAGATCTTTTAGTGGCTGCAGCTGTGCTTGGAGGCTCTGCTGTAGTGACTGTACTCACCTGATGCACTTGAAATAGACAGCCTTTTACGGCGTACCGAGCTCGCTGTGAAAGTTTGACCATCCCACGGGGATGGAGTTTGGATAAAGCTACTGTAACGTGGAGTCTGAAAGCCTTCAGATCCTGGTATTATGTACTATGCTTCTCTTATGAGCACTGGAGGAAAAGTATAGCGTAAAATGTGCATGTGTGTGTGTGTGTGTGTGTGTGTGTGTGTGTGTGTGTGTGAGCGTGCAAGTGTGTATGTTTGTTTGCATGTTAATTTAGATTTCTTTTGTGGTTTATGCTATTTAGTGTAGCTATTTGTTTGTGCATGTGTATATGATAGCATGTTGTTTTATGGCTTGTTGTTGCTGCATCAGCTGCTGTCTCTAGTTACATCTGTGCTCGCATCAGACCGTCGCTCTTGGGAAATTTTACAGCAAGTCCTCGTGCAAGAGGTACAGTAATCAAGCTGCCTCTTAATGTCTGTGCAGTAATGTACAGGGCAAACTCGCTCTTAAATTCTCTATGTCCCCCATTTTTCCTTGACCACCGTCTGCTTTTCTCAATCAAACTTCTGGAGAGCAGGCTTTTTTTTTTTTTTTTTTTTTTCAGAATTCCCAGTCATTGTTCTAGAACTAATCTGATTCCATTCAGCAGTACTGATTGTTGCATCTGTTTGAGTGTTCAGCTTATAGCAGCCTAATCACATATTTGTGAGCTTTCTTCAAAAAGGGCTAGCACTGATAATGAGAAACCCCAGGTTTTAAAATTGCCCAAGTCATTATCAAGATGCTTTTGACATTTCAGTAATTGCAGATCACAAGACAGGGATTTTGTCCTTTGACCTCTCAGTGCAGTGATTCATCACCTTAAAAGTTAGACATGATGTCATCATCCACATAATAAGAATCTATGTCTTCTCCTGCAGTTGTCTATCTTAATACATCTTTAATTATTAGTGCCTCGCCACCCAAAGGGTAGGTCGGAGGACTGTTGATTTAGGCTGTGTTCGTCAGTGCGCCTGTTTGTCTGTCTGGATCCATTACTCTGAAACTATATGCAGCAGCCTAACCATTTTACTCTGACTTGGTCCTTTTCATGTCTATTACCTTTTTATGTCCTCTGACCTTTGACCTTTCAGTGATGACCTCCACCATTGTTTTTCATTTCCAGAGCATACGTCCAATACTGTCGGCAGTGGCCTTTCAAAATTGCTTGTGTAGGTTGGACGTATCCTCTAGTTGTGTCTTTTGAATGTTTTGTTGGCCTGTGACCTTTGACCTTCTTCCTATGATCTTGACCTTTTTCTGCAATTTTGAAATTTCTGAAAAATGATCTGATCTTTTAATGTTACTCTTCAAAACCTGCTATGTTCAGATCAAGAAAACCAATGCATCTATGAAACTTGACCTATGACCTTTACAGGCTATTTCATTTGACCTTTGACTTGTGATCTTGACCTCCGTGCCATTCCGGGAGAATATATCCTGAACGACTCGTGGTGCCTTTCAAAGTTGCTTTTCAGTCTCACGCCACCCGACGGATAGACCGAGGGACAGTTGATTTAGGATCTGTCCGTCTGTCCATCCATCTGTCCAACTGCCTGTTTGTCTGTCCAAGCGTGTTTGTGGGGGGTCTTTCAAGGTCACTGACAGGCTTGTATTTTGATATTCTTTTAATGCTGACCCAACTTAAAAAGTCTTCGTGTTTCTGTGACGAGTACACTGGGAGAGAGAACTGTGAGATTACCTTGACATGATTTTATTCTGTCCCAGCTATTGAATTTCATTACATTCTCCATTGCCTCTCTTTCATTGTTATTTGTTTCTTCAAGGTTTTGCTAACAGGGGGAATGAGCTCTCAATTTTACTATAAGCACTAAAAAGACTTTTTTCAAGATAAAAATTCAATGTGTCTTTCTGAATACATTCTAGGCTTTGATTCTGCTCAGTAGTGAGGTCTCTAGCTTCTAAACTACATACAAATGCTGCGTTTTCTATTGCTGTGGCAACCGACTAAACCTTACTCGCATGTTTGCTTTGATAATGTTATGAAAGAAAGTGCGGCACTCTAGATCTGCTGCTGAGTATTTGTGTTGTGGATTGACTGGGCCGGGGGCTGAAAGTATTTTAAGGACGCATCAGAAACTCTGATGGCCCTCTAGTGTCCCGCCCCCATATTCCTGTTCTGTTTTCCCTCTTCAGTGCTGTAAATATCACAATGGTTTTGATACCTGTGCTCCTGTAACTGCTTTGGCATTGTAGAATCAGCGCTGTGCCTTTCATTATTCAAAATGAACATGTTGAAAAATGATGTATTTTATACAAATGATCATACGCACAAACGCACACTTGATTTTAATTCCTTCGCAGCGCCCAAGTATACTATTATATACTGTCTCGCTGCTGAGTTTATCTCAAAGAAATGCACCGAATCTGGTGGAAGTTAATTAGGCTAAGTTACAAAGACTTTTTTTTAACCCCCCAGACCTCTGTAATACGCACTGTTTATGTTGTTGGTGACAACTTGCAATTTTGGCAAAATAACCACAAGTAGGCACATGTCATGGGCACCAAGCAGATGGGAGTTTTAGTTATAACATGGGCTGCCTCTTAATTAAAACACACACACGTAAGCACCACATCTTTAAAGGTAAAGAATATGTGTGATTAAAACGTAAATGATTCACTGTGTTTAGAACTGTTTAACTGCGTTGAAAGAAACTGAGTTTGCTTCCGGAATATTTTAGAGTTCAAGCAAGATTTTCCGGTACTAG